>JBBPDC010000129.1:19275585-19287718 GCA_037974485.1 Hemigrammopetersius urotaenia
CTCTCTCTCTCTCTCTCTCTCTCTCTCTCTCTCGCTCTCTCTCTCTCTCTCTCTCTCTCTCTCTCTCTCTCTCTCACTCTCTCTCTCTCTCTCTTTCTCTCTCTCTCTCTTTAATTTGCACCTTGTCACTCAGAAGCACATGACTGCTTCTCTGCAGAGCTGAGCTGCCTCAGCCAATCAATTCTCGCACCACTGATCCTCAGGCCAAACCAAATGCTCAGACAAAGCCACACATGCAACCATTCGCTGTAGTGTAAAAGAAATGTATAGTGTATATGTATGTTTGTGTGTAGGGTGTATGTGTGTGTGTGTGTGTGTGTGTGTGTGTGTGTGTGTGTGTGTGAACATTAAATGTGAGCTTTCAGTTGTTGTGGTGAAGAAAACGGACCACATACAGCGAAGCTCTGAAGTCCACTGCCACATACCTAATACTACTCTCTCTCTCTCTCTGTCTCTCTCTCTGTCTCTCTCTCTCTGTCTCTCTCTCTCTCTGTCTCTCTCTCTGTCTCTCTCTCTCTCTCTGTCTCTCTCTCTCTCTGTCTCTGAAAGTGGGATTGTTAGGCTGTAGGTGTGTCTGAAGGTTATCAACATTGAAGCAAAGAAAAGATGTAGGTTAAGTATGGTTGTGTATGTGTGTGTGTGTGTGTGTGTATGTGTATGTGTGTATGTGTGTGTGTGTCTGACTGTGTGTGTCTGTGTATGTGTGTGTACATTCTTCTGTTTAATGTACAAAATGGCATCCTCAAGGTGACTGGCACATTTGGGACAAATGACCTGAGCATCATGACATTAATCAAGCATCCACACACGTGTACATTCGCAAACTTCAATGAAACCCACCTTCCATCTGTGAGTACACACAGCTTCCTCAGACGTGCAGAAATCTACGGGCCGCAGACACTCGTGCACCTAAATGTCCACTTTAAGGCCTCCAGGGACATTTTAGAGCACCAGAGAGTGCGACTGGCCAGAAGTCGTGATTTATAATACATACGTTAGACAGAACTAATGTGCTATATATAGTTGTATCCAAGGTGATTGCATCTGCCCTGTTTTGATCCTTCATTCATCAAACACAGCTCCTTAGAAGTCACAGAAAACGAGAGAGGAGGAGATTGGGGGTGAGGAAAATGGCAAGGAATATAAAGTGAAAGGGATATGTTTTATATATACATATATACATATATATATATATATATATATAAAACTGGTAAAACAGGTACCCAATAATATAATCCAACAATTATGTAATTTGAAGTTACTGAAATACCCAGTGATAAAACATTCTCTTCTTGCTTGCAGTCATCACCTCTTAGAATTGTGACAATAGGTTTCTTACCGTAGAAGAAAAAACATTTGAACAGATGATTAAATATCTCAGCTAAAACCTCTCAAGTGACAGGTTCTATTAAACACGATTCTATTTTAAACACGATTCTTCATACTATAGCATTGTAATGACAAAATCATTGTTTTCTTGTGATCTGTAATCGGCACCAGTTGAGAGGGGAAGAATCATATTTTCATTCATAGCCAGAGGAAGACATGCCCACCAGGCCGTATCAATACGCCTTTAATTAAATAACACTGCCTCGGCCGTCATAATGGTTAAATAATACACCATTCCATTTTTGGCTAATATGTTTTACTGAAATGGAGTTTTGACCTGCCAGTATTGCATTCTGTAGCCTGACCAATAAAAAAATCGCCCCTGAATTGAATTGGACTGAAGGAGTGAGTGACTTGCAGAGGAGAAATGGAGGGAAAAAAGGGATGAGAGAGGATTGTTTGGATGGCCATTTGAAAATGGGATTAGATCGAAGAGATTTGTTTCGATTTCTTCAGCAGCCTCAGAGTCACGCAGCTTCAGACCAATCAGTGGTGGGTAATTGGGTAGAGGGCCTTGCCCTGATTTTAAATACTGACTGGCTGATGGATTTATTTGTTTGTGCTGTGTGTGTGTATGTGTGTGTGTGTGTGTGTGTGTGTGTGGGTGGGTGTGTATCGGGTATGAGGGTTTGTTTAGCCTTTTCTTGACTCCCATGGGCATATCGTTTTAAATGACCCACCAGTCAAGACTTTTGCTTCCATTAATGACAAGAATGTGTAAGTGTTTGTGTGAGTGTGCAGATGACTGTATATGCTTGTGTATGTGTGTGTGTGTGTGTGTGTGTGTGTGTGAGAGAGAGAGTAGATGCTTCTATTAAAGAGCAGAAAGAGCACTGCATATTTCTGGTCTCAGTTTCACCAAAATAATGACAAATGAGATTGTTTCCCATGCTCTCTCTCCTCATTCATTTTTCCATGAGTCCCGTCATGCTTTCCACCATGCTCTCCTAAACAGGGACGGGACGCTGCATGTAAATTAACAGCCCAGAATGGAAGGAGAGAACGCATGTCATTCAAAGCTGATTTACTTGTGGAATTTGTGTTTAATTTTCATGACCACTTCACTTAAAAAACTTTGCTATGACTGAGACTAATGCTTAACTGCCTTGCTGACCTGACTCGGGCTCAGTCAGTTAAAATAAAAGAACAAAACTAATTAAATTAGCACCACCCACATTAATTATGAATGAATAAACCTTATGTGACTGACTTTGCCTGTCAGTTTTGCTACAGTCGTGCACAGTCATTACTGCTGTTTTATCACAGCGATGTCAGGGTCAACACAGAGCAACCATCAGTCTGAAGGGCAGAAATGAAGTGATATGCACTGGATGTAAGGTGTGAAGGAAAGAGGCAATTTAGTAAAACATGGCTAGTGTGAATCTGGATAGGAAGTGTGTTAGCTAGCATTAAATCTCGCTGAATTTAAACTACTTGAAAATGCTTTACTTATTTTGCCTCTTAAAACCAGCCTGTTTTCCTCTGCTGTCAATTACCAGTGAAAACCATACAAAAATCCTGCACTTGTAACTGAAGTTAATCTTAAAACCTACTTTTATTCTGTACGCATTTTAGGGATACTTTTATTGCTTACTTTGTTATGCTTTTATATGTATTTTGTCCCTGTAAAGAAACTGACCTATGTGTGTGATAATGTGATGTAGAAATACACTTGCCCTTCTTTATATGCTGCTTTGAGACCAAACAAAAATTCTCAAGACTCGACTCGGACTTGCGTGAACATGTTTGATATCCCCAAAAGTCTTTCTTCAGTGATGCAGGCAGCTAGTACATTAGACTCTAAGCTTCTGTATAGAAGCCAGACATCAAAAAAACTTGGCTGATTGGGGTTTGGAGGTTTTGGGAAAATAAGGAATACTCAGAATTTCATGCCACATGTTCAGTGTTTTTATGCAAGTAATTTGACTCCATCTATCGCATTAGGTCATTTCATAATACACATGTTTGGTTCAAAGTTCACAACCTTTTTTGCTACGTCTTAACTGTGTACGCTCTTCTTCTAGTTATCTTTTTATATAACTGTCTGGTTTCTTCTCAGCACTAATGACTGATCTCGGGGGATAGCTGAGCGTGTGTGTGTGTTTGTGTGTGCGAGGGGGTTGTGTTTGAAAAGATACAGTAGATAATTGTAAAACCGCACACACTCTTAGCACTAATCCTTTGTGAACACTCCCCAGTTTCGTCAAGTGGGTGTTATTGTGTAATCTGCGTATTACAACAGCCCAAATAAAATGTTTTACTTTATTTAGAGAGCATTAAATATTGCAGATAACATCTGCTACAAAGCAGCCGCTTTCATCGCTAAATTGAGTTTGGAGTCCCAAATCACGAAGCCCCAAACCTGCCAGTCCTGTTCAGGCTAATGTACTAACAGAGCTCTTCAGACATCAAGGCCCCAATAAAGGGATGCGCATGAAAAGCAGAGTTGGTTCTGGACTGTTTTGGCAAATGCTGATTTTCCCGCTTTTTACCGCTTCAGAGGTTCTACAGAGCCACACTCTCTCACTTTATGAGCCACGGTTTCCAGGTGAAAGCTCTTATTCGGTGAAATTGAATCAGCCATCCCTTTTCCAGCGCAGGATAATTTCAAATGCAAGCCTAAATGCTTTCAATGAGTGCAAAAAGGACATCTAAGATATTATAGACTTTAATTGGTCTCCAATATCCATTCGGAAAAATGCTGCCAACTTTTTCCTTCAAACGGAATCCCATTGCTGGCGGCTCGGTTGGAGGGGAACATATGAGGGTCGCTTTTGAATGGGACTGAATATGATATTTCATGCAGGTGTGGATATTACAGCACAACGATGGTCAAAACCAATTTCTTCTCAATTCCACACCATTCAGTGTCTATGCTCTTCACACAAATGTGTTCTTTCAAAGCAACTGGTTCTATGCCACACAGGCTCTACAGGAAGTCAGCTAAAATTGCTTTCAGCCTATTGAGAAACCACAAAGCACAACTAATTTTTGTCGAAATGCCCATTTTTATTTTCCCTTTCAAGAGTTATGACCTTAGCATCATTTGGCAGAGAACATGAGCAACCAGTCCATCAACATAAATTAACAACCAACACTTGCGAAATTAAATAAATGGTAACGGTGAAGTCATTTTTAAAAATATGTAAAAGGCTGAACCCCCAGGCAATATTTTTGGCTGGTTGATTTTCTAGGTTTAACAATAAAACATAAAATATACAGCATGCCAGACATGTTTCACAGGTCAAATTTTGTTTCATTTTTTCCCAAAATAAACAGCGAATAAACAGTAAGTATCTATTAAAATATGCACCCTCCGTAGAGGATGTGAAGTTAGCTGGTGCACCAGCATTTCATTTTTGATACACCTCTAAAAAGCGCCAGGGGGCTATAGATTCATACAATCATTTCCAGCTTAAAATGCAGCATTTTAGCACTAGACTATGTTGCTAAATTGAAACTAGGAAGCAACACATTTGCAATGACAGTGCTGACGTTATAACCCTTTACACACAAAGTAAGAATAATTTGGAATTATTCTTATTTTGTGTGAAAATGTGGTTTTTCTAACAGAAATGTGTGTGTTCTAACAGAAACTAAATGCCATGTTACAATTAATCATTCGTTTGAATGTGACTTTTGCCAACGAGTTTGTCAACTGTAGCCATAAAAACACATTTGTGGACGGGACATAGATAGGTCAACTCTACAGTAAGGTAGTCTAGACTCAAAATTGGCACTTTCTGCAGGTTCACAAGTCGCAAATGACCTGTGGGTGGCCTTGGGGGCTCTCTCAGAGGAGGTGATGATGAGAAGAAGTGGAGATTTATTCCCTGATAATCTCAGCTAAGGCAGGGAGTGAGCGAACATTAAGGGTTTCTAATTCTCCACTTGGGGGTTGGAGTGGAACTGCAAAGACTTCCTTATCGCACTTGGCGTGGCTTTGTTCCAGAGCGAGAGAGGTAGCGGAGGAGAAGAGAGATCCATGATCAAAGAGCGGAAATGAGGGGATGGCAGCACGCTCGGAAAAATCGCTGCTCTGTGTCATTATGGGCGGATAAACCCGGCCCATAGCACACTCCCGCAGGTTCCCAGCTCAACAAGCAGGGCTTGATTACCCAAATATCCAGTTCATTTTAGTTCAGGGAAAAATCACATTTGCACTAACATTCCTTTTATTCAAAATGCAGCCGAACTAAACTAGAATTTGCTTCTTTAGTTTTGCAATAAGCTAGAGTACAAGGCTAGTAGGTTATAGCTACCAGTTAGAATGAATGTTGCATGACTAAATAATCACATTCCTGCCTTGAACCATACCTTACACTGGTTCATGGACCCTGATGCCATATGACATGCTGTTATCAATAAAAATGGACAACAGGTTTTTGAATAACTTCAGCCCTCAAGATTGCTGTTTCTATTCTTTTTAGCAATGCAACATTTTCATTAGCTGCCTTAAACTGTTAATGGTGTTAACCTTGTGAGTCCAGTACAAAACCTCTTTGGATATTAAACAGGTCCTAGCTAATTGTCTGTATTCGAGGTAAGGTGTAACTGTTACTTCAAGCTTTCTGCAGGAAAATGGAGCACTTGGCATCAACCTTCTTCTGTAGATCTACTCCTGCAGAGTTTTGTTCCAACCCGCTTCTAACAAGTAGTCCCCCTTTACTTAACACTCATTCATCTGATCCAGACAATTAAGGACGTCTTAAAATGTTGAGGGATAGAACTAGACAAAAACTAACCTTCAGGACCAAGGTTAGTGACCAGTGATCTAGAGCATCTATGGTGCCTCTCTTTCTATCTCTCTCTCTCTCTCTCTCTCTCCCTCTCTATCTCTCTCTCTCTCTCTCTCTCTCTCCCTCTCTATCTCTCTCACATTGTTTTAGAGGTGACTTCTGTCCTCCATTTAGCTCAACAGGCACTGTCTGCTCTGTATAAAATTATATCTTTATGACTCGTCTGGTGAACCAAAAAAACTCTCTTTTTCTGCTTCATGGCTGTTTTCATAGCGCTTAAATGGCGTTCCTTTGCCCTTTACCATCTCTACATTAGCCAGAGTATCTCCCTCTCTCTGATTTCTTCTCTGTTCCCGGTGCTTGTCTGTGATGCATTAGTGATAAGCATTTTTCTATCTCTGTGTGTGTAGACGAGACCTCCTGCATTTGAATGCAAGATTATCACGGATGGAGGAGTTCACTTCTCCCACAGCACTAAGATGGCAATCTTAAAGGTTAAGAGAGTGTTTTCACCCGACTTCGCTGCTTTTCAGTGTGAAGGAGTCCATAACTTCACCTGGAGCACTCAGTGATGTGCAGTGTCATGAAAATGTATTGAATGAGTATTTCCATACATGCGGTCACTTTTCTTGCACCTCACTCTCTTGCAGATCAGTTTCCTGCTGCAGTGTCTTTATCAGACCACCAAAGCTTTGCAGGGGAAGCATTAGTTAGCACCGTCAGTGCTGCCCTGGCTTAAGCTGGTGAATGGCGGTATTATTATTTGTATTGATTATCTATAGGACCTTCCACGCCATTGATCATCAATAGGGAACATGTTATATTAATTAAGAAACACAGGCGCTAAGCACTCATGGCAGAATCGCCGCTTGAATTGTCTCATAACCAGAAACACATCGACCACAGCACAGTGTGTGAGGAGTTAATGTGTGTGTCAGCAAACCCAGCTACGATCGATTACACAACAGTCGATATTTCTTGATTTTCCCCACCGCTTTTAAATCACCACGCCTCTCGCTCCTTTCCATGCTGGCCAGCTGATGAGCTTTTGTTTGACTAGTCCCTCCTTTCTTTTGTCCTTGTCTCCCTTCTCCCAAATGCAACATTACCTTTGGTGACTGATTACCTCGATAAATAGTTAGCATTTCTTTTCCCTAACAAACCAATAGCCTACTGATAGCACTAGTTTATTCTCACTGCCTGCCTTCCTGACCAGCTTGCAGATGAGCTTTCTTTGGCTTTCTCTGTTTTCTTTCAACCTCACCTCCCTTCTTCCAAAGACTGATTTGTCGATTAACAGAGTAAATGGTTAGCATGGATTTTTCAAATTACCAATTGCCTCCAGACTGTTTGCTCTCACTTCTTACCAGCTGGCAAGGCGATGAGCTTTGGTCGGTTTTGTGTGCTTTATTTTGTCCTTTCTTCCCTTTTTCCAAAGACAGCCATGCTGTTGGTAGTGGATGAGCATGGTGAATAGTTGTAGAATCAATGTGTTACTTTGTTCTTGCTACTTTTCTGGCTGGCCAGCTGTTGAGTTTTCTTAATAGTCCTTTTTTGCTTCCTTGATTCCCTTCTTACAAAGATAGACTTGCTGTTCTTTTTCAAAAATCACCATAAGCCTGCGGGCACATAGACCTTGTCCAGATGGCTAGCTGATGAGCTTTCTTTTAACCATTCCTTCCCTGCTTTTGTTTTTGCCCCTTTTCCTCTTGCTGTTTTTGATAGTAAATAGCATTGCTTTGGGCTTTGAGACCCGCATTTGGAGATTTTTCACCTCAATAAAGCCTTGCAACATGACTAATAGCATATGAGGGTGAGTTCGTAAATGGGCCCGGAGCTTTGTGGGATAGCTAACTGTTCACACAAGTCCAGCAGCCCGGGAGGAGGAAGACTGAAATAAGCTCTGTTAATTAGCCTCGCTATCACTGCATGCTGTGTCCCCTCCGGGCTTCCATACTCCACTTTCTGCTTCTCACAGGGTGTATATCGGCCATGTAAGGCAGGCAGTGCTGAACTCTGATTGCACTGCAGCATTTAACATGGCCACATGATAGTAGCACACACGCTAGCACTAGCAGGTTGTGTGTGTGTGTGTGTGTGTGTGTGTGTGTGTGTGTGTGTGTGTGTGTGTGTGTGTGTGTGTGTGTGTGTGTGAAAGTGACTTGCTGTCATTTCAAAGTTTGTCTCCTGGCCAAACACTGTAACTCAGACCCTATCCCAGGTGAGACCAGTGGTATCAAGTTTTGATTTCTCTCTCTCTCTCTCTTTGATCGCTGGTGTGCGTTAAATATTAATCAGCATCTCTCCTGCGAGAGAACTCTCTGTGTTTGGCAGGCATTGTGTTGTAGGCCGAATCTCTTATCTCGCTCTCACTCTCTTGCTCTCCACCATGTTTGTCTACCTGTCTCCAAGGACAAGGCTCTTCAAAGAGACACAGTCAGAGCGACGGTGAAGTGGAAACATCGCTGCTCCTCTGAGCTCTGACACCTGACCCCAATCGCTTAGCAGTTTAGCAGTTAGCCACCTCCTTGCATTCACTTTTGTCAGAAGCCACGAGAGAAGCCCCTCGCTCGTCAAGCATGTTTACAGCTGCAGACGACTGGCAGAGAGCCAATTTGAAACACTATTTTTGTTTTTGGAACTGATGACAGGTAAACTCTGCTCTGCTCTCTTAAAAATAATGGTTCCCCGGTGGTTCTTCACTCCAGCCTGATCATAAGTATAGGTGCCGCATTTCTGTGTAAGAGTGCTTGATCACCAGTTGCATGTGTGCCAGGTGACCTGAGATATAAATAAATGAACTCGAGTCAATACACAACATGGGTTCATAATGGATCAACTTTATCCTTGATGTGCTAGGGATGCAACAACAGATTGTTCCATAATTCTAGACACATTTTTCAGATGCTCAGTTTGCTATTAAGCATTTAAATCCTATGTGGACAGGACCGGCGTTTTAGAATATTTTACACATTTATGTGTAGACAAATTCATGCTTCCAGTTTTTAAATGTGAAAATCATATTAATCATATTAAAAAGACTGGTAACATTAGCAATGTTTGTCAAAATGGACCTATAGCTGTTAAAGAGAAAGTTAACAAAAGTTACAGAACTCTGAACAGTTTATTCTGAATACTTTCACAGCTAACACTAGTTTTTAAATGACGCCCCTGCAGCATTAGGCAATAATTGATCATTTTGAGATTGTAGCAGTTGTTTAATACTGTCCATGACATGTTCATTACAGTGTGGCAGTATCTTTGTGTGTGAGCTCCACTGATCATCACACACAGAACTCGAGCTTCCAGACTAGACAAAAAAATGTCTTACAATCCAATAAATGCTGAGATGATTTTCATCCCCAATAAGCACTTCTGAGAACTTCATGGATTCTCTGTGAAGCCCAAAATGACTGTAAAAGCCCATTGTCCAGTAAGAGATGATGTTCACTCCACTAAAACTGCATTTTTAATCTGCCAAAAACTCAGAGCAACCACCACTGCTGGAGTTGTTTTGAGATTCGGGGGTAGGACTTGAATTTGAATTAGTGTGGAAAGTCAAGGCAAATGAAAAACCGAAAAGGGAAAAAAATAAATATTTGAGTAGCTCTGAGGTGTAAACATTGACTTCCACACCTGATGGCTCCCATTTCTGGGAAGTGAACTGAAAGAGAAATGATTGTCATGTGGCTGCCAAGAGTATTGTCAATTTGTAGGAGGCCAACACCAAGAT
This sequence comes from Hemigrammopetersius urotaenia, assembly GCA_037974485.1. Lineage (NCBI taxonomy): Eukaryota > Metazoa > Chordata > Actinopteri > Characiformes > Alestidae > Hemigrammopetersius > Hemigrammopetersius urotaenia. Next base: position 19,285,447 of record JBBPDC010000129.1, read on the forward strand.
TCGCCCTTTATTTACAGAATTACTTTCTTTTTTCTCTTTTTCAGAGGTTCACACAAAAGCAATATGTCTCTACCCCAGAAATCTGTGGCCGGGAGCAAGACTCTGTGCTCTGTGTGTGTGTGTGTGTGTGTGTGTCTTGCAGCCCTGATTCATATTCTTGCTGCTGTTAGTGGTGGCAATGCACATCACTGTCCTTCTGTTATTGCTAGTGACAAGATCTTACTCTTTTTTAATCTGTTTCTTTCTCTCGCTCACTCTCTCTCTCATCGTCCACTTTTGCAGTTCAGTTCATTACCATATAAATGTATTTAATTATGCCCGTAGTTGTCCTTCCAACTGACTGCTGTTATATCCACACAAAAAGTGCAAAAGACTTGTAGTGTCTTACCATTTCAGTTAATGTCTCTGTACAGTGTGTCATGGTTTTGTGTGGATGTGATTCGTCCTGCTATTCTGAATGAAGTGTTCAAAACAAACAGCACTCTACCTGCGGCAGGCATCCTTGAGCGTGCAAGGCCATGTGTGTAAATGTGCAGCCTCCTCTTCTGATTGTGGGCCCTGTGAGAAGAGGATGAGAGGCTGCCTGAGATTTGCATTTTAAAAGCTCCCTCTCTTCTCCCATTCTCCCGCCTCACTCGCCCCCACTTCTCTTCCTCTTTTCTCATTCCCCTCATCAGCAGAAGCACAATCACAGCAGGCTGAGCACCATCTCTCTCCTCAGCAGAGTGGCTCTTCATACGGCCCTCCGACAGGCCAGCAGCGTTATACCTTCTACATATGATGATGCCATATATAGGAAACAGAGATGGACTGTTTCCCAGAGCGCTGGGGCTGCTGCCTGGGTGCTGCTCGAGATGGACAATGTTGGCATGGTGAGCGGTGACAGAATTTAATCACTGTTAAGATTACTCTTGATCTGCCGATACAGCAGTACAGCTCAGACAGTTCTGAGATCCATCTCTCTCTCTCTCTCTCTCTCTCTCTCTCTCTCTCTCTCTCTCTTCCCCTCTATTTTCTTGTTTCTCACATGGCAAATCATATCTGGAAATATAAGATCTGATTTCTCCTTCCCTCCCCCATAGCCTCGACCTACCATAATCTGACATATCCCACTTACTTCACAATTTAAAGGGCTTAAAAACCAATTTCCATTTTTTCCCCTTTCAGCTTTTGCTGCTTCTTTTCTTTCTTCTTTTTTTTACAGCTCCCATCTGATGTGCTTCCAGGATTATGTCAAAATTTTAAAGATATGTGGAGCAACACTTGCATATCTGTAGAATTCCAGCTTTACAGGAGAAAAAATACATTCTCATCTCCATGCGTTTTTTATTCTAAGCATTCATCATGAAAGTTCTCAGACATTATAAAGGCCAGCTGGAGTTTTGATATTGGTTTGATATTTTGTGAGTTGGTTGGAGGAACAAAAGTTTCTTCCAGGTTTCTCCTTGATGCTTCTAAACACTGCATGGATCAGCTGACCTTATGCTTTAATCTAATGATGGTTGATGGAACCAAACCAGGTGTTTGATGGTAGCTTCAAGTAATACTGGGCTTAAAGTGAAGCACACTGTGAACATATGGGCACAGAAAATGATTGCTTGCTGTATTAATGTTGTTTGTATTTACATTCTTTTGGACTGCCCAGCTTAACAGCTTTTAAATATAATTTTTTTCAGTTTAATATTACCTGAGCTGCCCATCCTGGGCAGGGTTGCAAAGGGTGCTGTAACTTATCTCAGTGCTTATAGGGCCAAAGTCAGAGAAACACCCTGAACAGGTCACCAGTCTGTTGCAGGGCAAACACACGAACACATTCACACCATGGGTCAGTTTAGCATTTCCAGTTCACCTGCTGTGCTTGTTTTTGTAATGTGGGAGGGGAAATCGGAGCTCCTGGTGGAAACACACAAAGATATTTCTGCCCCGGCCTGAAATTAAATCCAAGCCCTTCTCTGTGCGAGGCAACAGTGCAGTACTACCACTGTGTGTGTGTGTGTGTGTGTGTGTGTGTGTGTGTGTGTGTGAGTGTGTGGGTTTTCCATCAAGTTTTTTTTTTAACATACTTTTTCAAAGTATTTGCATACACTTAATCACTTAGTATTTACACATTTACAGCATGTTCACTATTTGAGACCAGAAAATGTACTTAACTTACTTATTTCTCAAAAAAAAAAAAAAAAAAAAAATCCCTTGATTTCCCTCTATGACTTGTGGTGTTCTTCTCTATGGCTTATGTCTTTTTGGGTGAGGTGTTGGATAGTTATTCTTTGAC
>JBBPDC010000129.1:19328173-19339771 GCA_037974485.1 Hemigrammopetersius urotaenia
GAAGAAGAAGAAGAAGAAGAAGAAGAAGAAGAAGAAGAAGAAGAAGAAGAAGAAGAAGAAGAAGAAGAAGAAGAAGACAGAAAGAGTGATAACAGACAGGAGTGGGGCAATATGAGAAAGATACAAAAGAGAGACAAAAGCATAACAGAAAGATACAGGGAGAGAGAGAGAGAATGAATGAGGGGTGAGAAAGAGAAAGAAAGAAAGAAAGAAGGAATTGGTGAGAGCGAAAGAACGAGAGCAACAGAAACAGCAACAGAGAGGGTGGTGAAATAATGATGGGAGAGAGAGTAGAAAGAAACACAGGAGGAATGCAGAAAGAGAGAGGGAGAGAGAGAGAAAAAGACAGAACGTTAAGAGACAGAAATAAAAATGGGGAATATGAAAAAGAGAAATACAGAAAGGCAGAGAGTGAGAGAGAGAGAGAGAGAGAGAAGGAACGAAAGGACTGAGCTTGAGAAAGAAAGAAAGAAGGTGGAGAGCAAAAAAGCAAAAAGGTGAGAGCAATCAAACAATGAGAGATCAGAGAGAGAGAGAGCACAAACAGAAAGAGAGGGGGATACGAGAGAGAAAAAATAAAAACAGTGAGAAAGAGAGCAGCAGGGGAAAGAGCAGGGGGGCAGAAGGGAGAGGGATGATCGAGAGAAAGACGTTAGAAAGAGAGCGAGGGAGGCAGAGAGAGGTACATGATATCATAAATGTTTTACATAAATGAAGCATGAGAGCTGCACCATTCTGTTTATGAAACGTTAAGCATGGTATTTCAATGGGCATGTGTTAATGTACTCCTCTGTGTACCTCTCTCTCTCTCTCTCTCTCTCTCTCTCTCTCTCTCTCTCACACACCCACACATACACATACACCTGTCACAGGTACTTAGCTCCTCTAATGTCGTCTCCTCTCCTTTCGGGGCCTTGTCCGATTTGCTGGTAATAGTTTTCTCAGATCATTAGAGTTAATGTTAGCTGTAGCCTTATTAGCGTACAGCTCGCCTCCCTCCCTCCCCTGTGTAGAGGAGAATGCACAATGAGTTAGTGTTATATGGAAGTGCACCAGCGTATTGCAGTGCATTAACAGCCTAATACCGCTCTAATGTAGGGTTGGGCATGAGATTGCTAAGTTACCCTTTACTTCCCTCCACACGCTGTTAGCTGGCTCTCTCTCCGGGCTACGGCTCGGCCTATTAACGTCCAAACATCATAATAGCTATGCAATGATAATTACGGTGATTAGCGTTCTCGGCACAATGTAAGCTGTTTTAGACTGCATGAAAACTTGCTTAAATTGCAACAGAAGTGCTTTAGGCTGTAATCAAATCACACAAACAAATATGCGCAGCCTCAAAGCTTGGGGTCAGCGTGCACAGCTCAGGACCAGGTTGGCCGCTAATGTAATAGTTATGGTTGGTGGATTGCTGTGGCCATTGTTCTAACGATGTGGTTGGTGTAATGTAATGTGGGCGGCCAGAGTAACAAATGCATTAAAGCTGAAATTTGCCAACCGGGCCAGTGAGCCATAACTGGAAATGGCCCATGCCATATAAAGCAATTTTTTTCTGGTATTTCTTTTAATAAAATAGGTTCGTGTAGTACGTAAACACTGTTAAACTGTAACAATCCCATTTACTCCCAGTTCATATGTTTCTTATATGCAAATTCAAAACAAAACATTCAAAACAATTCAAAACAGCCCATGGTGAATTCATTCATATTCTCCTATTCAGCCTACGGCAGTTTAGTTCCACCCATCCGTGGTGAAGTTATAAGGAGTGCTTTTGATGGAGACGCGTTACAAGACAGCCTATCAGAACAGAGCTCATTTACAAATATCAGTCCTCAAGGCACAGAAGCATAGCGGGGTTGGAAAATGTCATGTAAAAACGAATTACGGCTGTTGAAGGTGAATTAAACCAAACAAATAGAATAAGCAGACACCAGGGGCGAAATAAAATGCAAGGTAAATGTAGGAATCCTGTGTTTTAAGGGATTTGACCGTTGTGTATTTTGACATTCATTATCATTTGCTCCTCTATTCCTGTCCTCTCCTCTCTGATATTGATCAATTAATCTTCACTCTAAAGGCCTCTGGAGGAGACAGCAACCTCCATAATTGGTTGGATTATGTGTGTATCATGTGCACCATGAGTGAATGTCATTCATGACAACCTCCCTGTTTCCCCTTGCCTTCGTCCTCTGTTATAATACTGCATAATACCATCAGCGTTCCTCTGCTCCTTCCCCAGCTCATGCTTTACCGTCAAACTTCATTTACCTTCACTCAAGCAGCCTAAACTGCTGAAGTGGAGAAGCATATAGTGTAAGATCTCAGTTTACATCACATACTGATAAGATGCCTTTGGTCACCTAAGAATGCAATCAGTATGCTTTGCTACTAAAACACCATTAGAACAATGAATACAGTAGTAAATGTATCCTTAAAGAAAAAATACACCTGCATTTTCCAGCCTAATGGTTAGAGTGGTTTATCGTTTACCATGAACCGCAAGTACTTCCCTTCACTTGGTAAAGGAAGACAAAGCCTGATGACTCGAAACACACACAGCCATTTGGCAGCTGCTGAGGGTTTATTTCTGTTCTTTTCGTTCTACAGGCAAGTTAATGTCAGTAGTAAGATTAAGCAAAAGAAAGAGTTGATGTTGAAAATGTAATGAATGGATAACAAGAAAAAGTAAAATAAAATATAAGATTAAAAAAAAGATATGGGTTCTTTCATTTTTTTTTGCATTAACTGTAGTGTACTTCAGATGAAATAAATGCCTGTTGCCCACATGAACAGACAAGAAACTTGTCGCTTATATGGAAGCAGAACCTGTTTATGTGATGCGTCTGTAATCAGAACTTGCCGTGTCTGCGCTGTGCTCAGATGGACAGTATTTTTGTTGAGTGGTGTAAGCGTGGAGCATTATCTCTGATTGTTCTGCCGCGATTCAGCAAGACGACAGACCATGGCCTGTTCTCTGCGGCTCAGACGGAAAGATAAAAGAGTGTTATAATCTTCAAACTGCCATTTGTCTATGACTCCCTTTCTCTCTCTCTCCATCTCTCTCTCTCTTTCTCTCTCTCAAAGCAGTGCAGGCCAGCGTGTATCATTGATTATCAGGTCAAGGACTCAAACCTGCATCAGCCATAATCCTCAGAGAACACACACAAATGATGAGCTGACTGTGTTTGTGTGTGTGTGTGTGTGTGTGTGTGTGTGTGTGTGTGTGTGTGTGTGGTGAATCTTTGTCCTTTAGATACACAGCAGTAATGCAGAAACTCTCTCCAGCTGTGTGTGAGAGAGAGAGACAGAGAGAGAAAGAGAGAGGGGTGGGGGGGGAGATAGTGAGAGAATGAGTGAAAGAGGAACGGAGAAAGGTAGAGAAAGATTGAGAGGGCAAGACTGTAAGTGAGAGAGAGAGAGAGTGCGTGAGACAGAGAGAGACTGAATACGACTGAGAGGAGAAGAGAAAGTGACACAGAGAGAGAGAGGGAGGAAGAGAGACACTTACAGTGAGAGGAGAGTTCAGACAAGAAAGAGAGTGAGATGAAAAAAAAGAGTGAGAGGGGAAGAGGGAGACATAAAGAGGCAGCATTCAGAAAAAAAACCTATAGAGAGAGAGAGAGCAAAAGAGGGATGTGTAGAGAGCGAGTGGAGATGAAACAGATTGTTCAGCATTCATGGGAGAGATTGAGGAACGGATAGAGGGAATTATTGATGGCGGTGGAGGTGGGAGGCTCTTATGAAGCTCCTGCATACCGCATTCACAAAAAGCCTTTCATGCTATGCTCCCTGGTGTATTGCGCCTCACCTGCTGAACCCAGCCCAGAGTCAGAGCCCACCATAAATCCCCCCACATTTCCCACAATCCCCCGCCTTGTCGCATCCTGCCACGCTTCAAAAGGGTCATTACACTCCTGAGGGAGCACTAACTGGAAATCGGAGCCGTTCCCACTGACTTGAACTGAAATTAATGGAGCGCTGTCATGTCTCGAAGTCATCTCTACGTTCTCGATTGACCTGTCCATGCTCCACCCACAGATTCTTTCTTGCACAGCAACTATCGAGAGGATGGGAAAGCTTTCCAGAACTTTAGGAAAGAACCCAATTCAGCAAGAAAGTGTAACATACAACTTAGACTGCATAACTTAAAAGTTTCTTGCTATTAAAACTACTAGAATACAAATGACTTCTCCACCGGCACAAGCCGCACCTGTGCTGTCACGGGCCCCTTACTGCTTTTTGGTCAAAAACTGTTGTCATGACAACAGACGTACTTGGGAAGAGGACATTTATTTTGCGCAGAAAAACCCCAATAGAGATACAAACAACTGAAAAGTTGACAAAATACAAGCACAACTAGGTATTTGGTCTGAAGATACATTTTAGCGGTTTCTTTGTGAACGCTGTGAGAAATGCAAAGGTGTATCAGGAAATCGCAGGCAAGGCATGCCCAAACAATGGCAAGAAAAAATGTAAAAACCCAAACAAAACTATGAAAAATAGAAGCAAAAGAGTTTTGGGACAACAACTGGCCATAAACTGTGGGGAGAAAATTGCACTGCTGCCGTGGCTGAGATACAATGGAAATCAAAACCGGTTAATGTGCAGTCGCAGTGTGGTTTAGGTACAGCATGATTTCTGTATACTTGTGGAAAAGTAATTTTGTGGCTCACTTCAGTCTTTGGTATAAGTGACCACTTAGGACCCCAAACCACTAGGGGGCCTTAAATGACTGCTAATACCGCTTATAGCAAGAAAAGCCCCTGGTGAAGTACAGATAAAGTTTAATTGAAATGAATATATTCATACATTTAACAATAACGGTGTGATGAGAAGAGAAACGGCTGGCCCACCGAGGAAGTGCTGGAGGGGAGGTGGTACATGAGGGTGGGGTACCAACAGGAGACAGAAACATGGAGAATGAATGAAAATCAAAAATAAACTACATTGGCGCACAGCAGCCAAGAATAGTACCCTTCATGCATGAGATCCACTTAATCAGCCATTAATGAAGTCGCACAGCCCTGTCCTACTCATTACTGCTGCTTATGAGACGTTTCAGGCACCAGTGGGCAAAAAGGATCAGAGCGTGGACAGACATCACTTCTAGTATAAAGGAATTGCTTTAATTTACACTGTTGCTTTCTGTTTAGTGATGAAACTGAACTCTGTAGTAGTGAAAAGGAAGTAAAGGAGACTGAGTGTTTTGGATCCAACATATTAATGCTAGACAGGCTGCTGTTGTTTGGGACACACACACACACACACACACAGGCACAGGCACACACACAAGCATTGACTAAATCTAATGTCCCAGAGTGAGCCGGCACATCCTGGGTAAAACACCTCTCTGACTGCACTGGGATGTGTAAAGTTGTGACAGGTGTGTCACAGGGGTCTCAGAAGAATACACACTTCATACACTGCTGAGACAGAGAGGGGAAGGGAGCAAAGGGCAACACAGGGTCAAAGACGAGAGCTGCAGTACTGTGTGTGTGTGTTAATCCAAGTGCAGTGGTCAGGTTATTGCGTTGACCCTGCTGTGACTCCTCTCCTAACGAGCTGTGTGGGAGTTGAGCTTGTTAAGGGCAGCGCTTCAGTGGAGAGTGCAATGAGTCCTAATAAAGGTCAACCCTATCGTCAGGTCATCCAGGCTAGAACTTTAATTGCGCCAAAAAGATTTGGCCTAAAGCTCATCACTGGTGGCTTTGGATAGCACAAAAAGATTGCTGTGTTTGTATAAGTATTGTGACACATGGTTTCAGTCAACGCCAAAATCTGAATTTGTGTCTACAATGTGCCATTAAATTGAATTCATTTTTACATCTCAGTGATTAAATTAAGCAGACACTGAAAAAATATGTGTAATTACCCATGAAAGTGAAAAAAAAGTTGGGAGAAAAACCGAAGCCGCTGTCAATGCGGAACAATGCTAAAGGTTAAAGGCACAGATGTTGGTTGGAAGTAGTAACTGAGTGAGTTTTATTGATTGCACAATTTTCATAGACAAAATAAGCTGTTTTCTGAACATTTCGGTTCCTGTAGCAGAGATGCATGCAGTGTTGTGCACGAGCGCATCCAATGTCTGAATTAAATTTCTATATACAGTGTACCTGCACTTGTTTTTTTTAATATACTTTCAGCATGAAATGATGTGTTGCTTAAGTGGTAAGATCTATTCTTAACCTCAGAATTGTTTTTTAATGTAACTTATGCCTGTGATTGTTCAGTGGTATGACAGATAGAAGGAGAAGAAGGAGGTTCAGATAGAAGGACGTTGTATTGAAAATGTAAAACAAAAAAAAAAGAAAGACATGAACTAGTTAATGTATTGTGCTGTGAACTTGGTTAAAAAAAAAAATAACGATGAATGTGAACTAGTTTTTTTTATCTTTTCTTTTTTTTTTTAAATCATTTTTTTAATGAACGGAACTTTGAACTAATTCTTTTTCAGTGTGAACCAGCAGAACACTGCATGCAAGTCAAAGTTTTGAGTCACTGGCCTTTGAGTTTAAATTGAGTCTGTGGGGGGGCTTTGGTGTGAGTTGAGTCATGAGTGTCTAGTAGTCAGTTGGAGTTTAGTCTCATTATTACTTTACTTCATAACTTAAACCCCAGTTTGATATAAACCCCCTTTAGTCTGAAGGAAAGATCTTAAGCCTCACATGCAGTTAATGCAGGTTTAAAGGAAAGAGGGGAAAGAGCTCAAGTGTGTGTTTGTAAAGTAGATTTGATATCCAGTTGCAGCAGTGGTTCCTCCAGTTGAGGTTTAATTGGGTTTGTAATTTACTCAAATGCTTAATTCACTTATAACTATCCACCAACTGGCTGAACTGTTTTTTTAAACCAGGCTGAAACTTCACTGTCCCTTCACAGTCTAAGGTCTTTTCAATAATTCTAAAATCTGACTCATTAGTTAGTTAAGGATGTGCAGTTGTATACTGAAGTTCTGCCTCTCCGCTTCTCTACACACCTCTGGAGACGGATTACTGATCTCAACATGAACAGTCAGGTCCTGTCTTTGAATTTGGACAAATATTTCTGGCTTGAATCCAGACCTCCTCCCCTCCTATAATAAGCACACTATTGTTTGGCTACTGGGGCTATGCTTTAATAACAAAGGGAGAAAGGTGGAGAAGAAGGAAAAAGTGGAGAATGTTTCCTCTACTCATTTGAGGATTAGTGTACAAATTCTGCTATTCAGCTGTTCCTTTTTTGCCTGTTTTCTCTCTCTCTCTCTCTCTCTCTCTCTCTCTCTCTCTCTCTCTCTCTCTCTCTCTCTCTCTCTCTCTCTCTCTCCCATATCCGTTTTAATCTGCATATAGTTGAGCGGAGGTGTGTATGCGTGTGTATAAAGCTGTTTGCTCTGGGGCAGTGAACACCTTTTGATGACCCATTTCTTCCGCTGCCTGATTCGATTGTAATAGCATTGTGAGGTGTTCGCAGAATATGCCTCCACTGTGGCATCCTTTCAGCCACCCTAAACCTGCATATGTGTGTGCGTGTGTGTGTATTGTGTAATGTGATTTAAATGAACTACAGAAGACTTTTTAATGTTTCACCCTGAGAAATGCAGACTGTCCAAACTGCACACTAAAATCACCACAGCTCTCAGAATCTCGAGTCAAGTCAAGCAGGTTTATTGTCATTTTGGCCATATACCCAGTACGCGGTGAACCTAAAAAACGTTCTACAGGACCATGGAAGAACACATGACTACAGACAGGACAAAATACACAGAATGCAAAGAAAGCAGGAGAGCGAAAGCATTACAAACACAAGAGCAACAACAGGACAGGACAAAATTTAGTGCAGTCAACATTTAAATGAATACAGTGTTATGACAGATACTGAATTATAGCAGACTTTAGGTGTGCATTTATGCGAAAATTCAGAATAGAGGCAGACACAATAAATAAAAGGTTTGCGAATAAAAGCAGCAGCAGGACAGAACATTTGCAGTATATCATAAATAAGAGTTGCAGAAAGAAGTGAGATAGGTAGTTGGGGTGTAAGTTTAAGGCAGAGTTCGGTTTAGGAATGTGTTTGGTTTCTCTTTGCTAGTCTAAACCAGAACCAAGTTGTTAATGATGTAGCAATTGTCCTCTTAGTAGCAGTTGTCCTCTTTGCACATGAACCATGCCTTCAGTATGCGGTGCACAGTTTATACAGTCAGCTTCTAACACTATGCTACCGTGAAGCAGGACACAAGCTACTTCAGATCATGCCATGCTAACAGCTTGTGGTGATTTCTGGACAGTGCTGATGTTTCACTGTCCAGAAATCATGTTAATGAAGGCTAAGACACAGACCATAGAGTAGCGACATACACTCAGAGCTTTTAAGATATTAATCACCAAACCAGTGACACGAACGCAAGATAGCACAGATAAGCCAGCTTGCCTAACGCTAGGGAGCTTAGAATCCCAAGACTGTGCAGAAGGGCACGGTAGCACATCTCAATGGGTAGAATGTTTAGACAGAGCACCGGACCGAGTTAAGGTCATGTGGTGCTATTCATTAGCATTTTTTCTGATTAACTGATCGAAATTAACGTGTTATAAAAAGCATAAAAAGGCCGGAACTCCTAAGGAGGTTCAGAGCAGTAGTACTTTGTAAATATCAGGCATTGTAGATGAAAACCTAATGTAAACACGTCGCATAATGTGACGTCATATGAGTGGCGCACAGTCTGACGCTAAGACGCCTTCGTTTTTCTTGTCCACGCGTAAACGAGTTTTCAGAAATCGCCACTTTGGCCGGAGTTTTAAAAAATCTCTGTTTTCACGGACCCACGATGCTGTTTACGTGTGGATGAAAGGCCAAAACGCACAGAAAAACCTCCGTTATCAGAAATACCTGTATACGTGTGGACATGGCCTCATAGCCTGTCACCTGGGAAAAAACAATCACGTTTCAGAAGAGGAGGAAAATCGTCCACTTTCAGAATTAAAAGTAACGAGATCCTTGATAGAAATGTAGTGAATAATTCAATAATTCAAGTGAAAAGTACAATATTTGTCTTTCAAATGTAGTGAAGTGAAAAAAATAATAATACTCAAGTGAAGTACAAATACTCAAAAACTCTACTTAAGTACAGTACTCAAGTAAATCTACTTCGTTACTATCCACCACCGCTGCTGTTGTACTCCAAGCGCTTCTTCCCATGACATCGACTGGTGGATTTATTAGTGGACTAGAGTGTGCATTTGCCCAATGAGCACATGCATTCGCTTTTCTTTTAACACTGTGTAAAGGTCTGATGATTACTTATGTTTTCCCATCAGAATTCAGAGCATTCACATACGAAAAGATGAGCATGCAGGTTTTGTTCAGCATGCATATCTTGGTTTGCGTGTGTTCATTTAGGTCACCAAGGTTAATAAGGATGCTGTCATAGTCAATAACACTGGACAGAGAGCAGCACACACACACACACACACATACACACACACACACACACACACAAACCGACAAACATACACACACACACGACCATCACAATGCAACGTCCAATGGCCTCATTGTACCCCAAGCGACCATGATTGTGAGCTCTGTTTGTAACTGATGTTGAATAACGGTGTCTCTCACACACACACACACACACACACACACAGAATGTGAATGTGTGTACATCATCGAGCAGTGACCAACATATTCATCATGTACACAAACCTAATTATGAGCATAATGGCCTACAAGGGACTTTATTAGTTCTCCTTAATAAAGCTTTTGTGTGCCAGTCCAAGGCATGGCATATTTCTTCTCCAGCCACTGTTCTGTCTCAGAGACGCGCTAATGAGGATGTATAAGCTCTGCATCTATGGGCTTAGTGTGAGCAGACAATAAGCTCACCCAGAACGCAAAGAGAAAGAGAAGTTGTGGCCCAATCTCTCTCTCTCTCTCTCTCACTCCCTCTCTCTCTCTCTCTCTCTCTCTCACTAACTCCCACTCTCTCTTTCTCTGTCTCTGTCTCTCTCTTCTAGTTAATTACAGGAGTTTAATTGGAGAAGTTGACTCTGTGGCATGCGTAATTATCGCTCGGTCTTTGGAGGCTGCATCTCATTGGGCCCCCGAGCGCATATCCGGCACGCCGTAATTCAATTAAACTCTCCACTTAGTGAACGCCACAGCCTCTCAGCACCCTTAAAGAGCCATGCCACATCCGCACTGTCACACACCCTCTCTGCTGCTGTAAAGGAGGAAAGCAGTCAGTGTGCTGAATCCAGATCAGGTGCTACTTAGTTGTATTCTATGTAGCATTCACATTATAAGACTTAATCATTTCCATTTTTCAACTTGAATTTGATTTAACCATTGGCCAGTAGTTGATAGTGTAATGATTTGAAATCTGTGTTAGACACAATCAAAATGCACATTTTCAGTCTGATCCTGGTAGATCTGATAGTGAATCTGCATTTGGTTGATTTGAATTTGAATGTGACATTGGCAGGGGACTCTTCTGTTTGCCCCTGACAGTAACTGTCAATCATATCATGCTACGCTCTGCTTGTAATTCTAGCTGAGCCTCCAGCGTGCATGGGACAGTGTGATCTGTTTCTAGGGTCAGGGGTCATTTCCGCAATGCCAGTGTATGTGAGCTGCCTTCTCAGCAGGGTTCTGGGCTTCTCAGCGGTGTCCCATTGTGCTCCGAACCCAGGAAAACGTGACCTTCGACTGGAAAACATGCAGCGGAAAAGCCACCAATCAAAATTCCCAGTCGGAAGCTGGGGCCCACTTGGTTAATAATAATTCGGATGACACCAGGAAGCTGTCAATACCAGTGAAGAAATTTCTGATGCATCCATGATAGTCAGTGACTGAAAAGCGTGTACAAGTTCTAATAAAACGAATAATTCATTTTAGTTCAAAATGGAGATAAAGTCTCAATGACGATTATTTGATAAAAATTTCCCTTCAGATCAAATTCAGAGTCAGATCAAACTACATTATTCATCATTTAATTACTTCTTGGTCACAAAATGCATGAAATGTTCAATAAAACATCTAAAAATGCCTTTTGGTGAATAGAAATGTTTAAATAATTAAAAAGCAGGTTATTATTGTATATAAAATAACAAAAATATTTTTTTATAGGATGGCAGTGGCTTAGGGGGTAAAACACTTGTGAACTTAATAACCACTAAGTTACAGGTCAAACCCCTCCACTTTCTGCCATTGTGTCCTTGAGCAACACACTTAACCCTCCAGGGGAGCTGTCCCTGTAACTAATGACTGTAAGTCGCTCTGGATAAGGGCGTCAGCTAAATGCCATGAAAGTAAGAGTAAATATGGCTCTGAAAGGGGCCTCTGGAACAGATGTACTTCCAGTGTTACTGTGTCTTCTGAGTACATTAGAATGCAGCATTACAGTGGGATTCCAGTGACATCCGTTTTCCTACAGTTTCAATAGAAAAGAAGAAGATCAAGACACAGGCTGGATAGAGTGGTTCCTCAGATCAATAGCAAAAGCTTGATTTTGCATTCCCTCAGGGCAAAGAAAGGGAGTGACATGACAGAAGGATTGTGTGTGTGTGTGTGTGTGTGTGTGTGTGTGTGTGTGTGTGTGTGTGTGTGTGTGTGTGTGTGTGTGTG
>JBBPDC010000129.1:19339871-19350723 GCA_037974485.1 Hemigrammopetersius urotaenia
CCCCCCCCCTCCCCCCCCCCCCCCCCCCCCCCCCCCCCCCCCCCCCCCCCCCCCCCCCCCCCCCCCCCCCCCCTCCCTACAACAATGTCTAAGTAGGTGGTCCATGTCAAAGTAAAATCCACATGACCCAAGGTGTCCCAGCAGAACATTCCCCAGATTATCACACTGCCTCCCCGGCTTGATTCTTTCCATAGTGCATCCTGTTTCCATCTCTTGCCCAGGAAAATGACGCACACAGAAAACCTGATTCATCAGAACAAGCCTCCATTACTCCACGGTCTCGTTCTGATGCTCATATGCCAATTGCAGGCACAATTATGTAAATGAGCTCTGTTCTTATTGGCTGCCTAGTATTGTGCCTCATAATATAAACAAGTGGTCCAAGAAGGGACAACTAGTGAACTGAGTACCCAATAAGAACATTTACATATATCCATTTTAATGGCACTATAACAGAAACTCATTTCTAAGGGATACACGCACAATAAAACTACCGATGTGTCTTTGAGCTTGATCAGGCTTCACTGTGGTCACTGGATATTAGTTTAACATTGTTAGTGATTTTACTGCTCAGAGGTTTTGGCTATAAATACACACAGAAAATCATCAGAGAATCGTGTTCTTTCTCAGAAGCCACCAGGGAGTGTGCAACAGAGTGCGATAACCTGGGGCCAAAGTCACTGCTGTCCAGTAAAAGACATGGAAAGTGCTATGGGACTGTCTTGACTTGTATCTTAAAGTAAGATGAGGGCAGTTAGGGAGCCACACGGTACAAAGAAATTAATGCCATACTGGCTCCATAGCTTACATGGATCATTCATCATCATCACCCACTTTGGCTTCTATTGCTGGAGTGCCGGTATTTGTGCCTTGAAGTTAGTCCAGGTCACCCTGTTCCACCTGTGCTGTACAAGGCTGGTGTTTGTGTAGGTGACCAAGATTAGGAACAGAGTTTCTTGTTGCCACAACTACAAATATAAAACCTGGCAGGCGATGTGAGGATGCTTGGGAACAAAATGTCATTCCCTGCTGCCCTCTTCAGGCCATTTATGGACACTTGCATCCAAGGCCTGCCTCCTTTTCCTTTATGTGGAAACCGGTTTGGTTTCTTTTCCTTAGAATGACCTTGATATTTCTATAGAGAGTCTATTTGGTCTTCATATTAATCGGTGACATCTCTGTGAATTAAGCCAAGCTGTTAGGATTGACCCTGGAGGAGACGGCGCATTCATTTCTCAATCATGTACAGTAATACACAACTGCAAAGCTTTATATGTCTTAATAGCCTAAAACTCAGCCTATGCTGGGTTTCCTGAAACTATCTCTCACAAAGATGAGAGAGCAAGCAACACTATTAACACGACCTTAACACTACAATGCCTTTAGGAAACACCTTGCTTTGCTGGCATGACAGTAATGTTCTGGCTTGCTGGCTACATTCTAGAAATCACTGCATTTCCTCCTGTTCACACATGAGCCCTGTTGGTAATTCCAGGTTCTGTATTAGGTCTTGGGCAAGTAAATATCTTTGCCAGTTTTACCAAGATTTTGATTCAAAATTAATTATCTTTAGATACCATTACATTCTCATGTACATGGGCATGTGTGGAAGGATCTTTACAAAGTGTTTTACAATGGAAGCTCATGTCCTGAATTTATTCTTTGTATTTGATTCCTTGCTACATAGTTGTTTTGCCAGCATAGGGGTTTAAGTTTGATAGCACTAGTCAGGAGGTTGTAAATTTGAAGAAAATAGCAAATTATGTACTGTATGTCACATACTGCACACACTGCTCCCCTCTCGCCCCTCGATGGCGGCAGCTTCACTTGGTGAATGGGTTAAAATGCAGAGAAAGAATTTCACATTGTTCACATTGTGCTGTGGTGTGTTCATGCATGATTATAATTAATAAATTAAACGTTAATCCTCCTAGTAGTACTGTCAGGTCCATAAATCTTGGGACATTGACACAATCTTCTTGGCTCTATACACCACCACAATGGATTTGAAGTGAAACAAAGAAGATGTGCTTTGAGGGTATTTACATACAACAGTCTGTATAGGTGTGTGTCCCTTTCTAAGGATCCAAAAGTAATGGGACAATTGGCTGCTCAGCTGTGCCATGGCCAGTTGTTTGCTACTCATTATCCAATTCAAAAGGAGCAGATAAAAGGTCTAGAGTTCACTTCAAGTGTGCTATTTGCATTTGGAACCTGTTGCTGTCAACTCTCAATATGAGATCCAAAGAGCTGTCACTATCAGTGACGCAAGTCATCATTAGGCTGAAAATAAAAACAAACCCATCAGAGAGATAGCAAAACATTAGGTGTGGGCAAACAAACTCTGGAACATTCTTAAAAAGCTCAGCAACACCAAAAGACCTGGAAGACCATGGAAAACAACTGCGGTGATTGACCGAAGAATTAATTCCCTGGTGAAGAAAAAACCCCTTCACAACACTTGGCCAGACCAAGAACACTCTCCAGGAAGTAGGTGTATGTGTGTCAAAGTCAACAATCAAGAGAAGACTTCACCGGAGTGAATACAGAGGGTTCACCACAAATGTAAACCATTGGTGAGCCTCAAAAACAGGAAGGCCAGATTAGAGTTTGCCAAAGATCTAACAAAGCCTTTACAGTTCTGAAACAACATCCTATGGACAGATGAGACAAAGATCAACTTGTACCAGAGTGATGGGAAGAGAAGAGCATGGAGAAGGAAAGGAACTGCTCATGATCCAAAACATACCACCTGAAGCATGGTGGTGGTAGTGTCTTGGCTTGTATTTATTGATGTGACTGCAATAGGCAATATTCAGGCAATATTATCTGCTCATATTCAACCAAATGCTTAAGAATTCATTGGACGGCGCATCACAGTGCAGATGGACAATGACCCGAAGCATCCTGCCAAGAGTTTTTTAAGGCAAACAGGTGAACAGGTGGAATGTTATGCAATGGCCAAGTCAAACACCTGAACTGAATCCAATTAAGCATGCATTACACTTGTTGAGGACAAGGGAAAATGCACCAAGAACAAGCAGGAACCGAGGACAGTTGCAGTAAAGGCCTGGCAGAGCATGTAACCCAGCGTCTGGTGATGTTTATGCTTTCCAGATTTCAGGCTATAACTACATAGGATTTGCAATTAAGTATTAAAAAGTGAAAGTTTGATTTATGGTTGTTAATTTGTCCCATTACAAACTGTTGTAATTCCTACACCGTTCACCTGATTCATATGTAAATATCCTCAAACGATAGCTGAAAGCAGTTAAAGGTGATCAGGTAAATCGTGATCATTTAATTTCATATCCATTGTGGCGGTGAATAGAGCCAAAAAGATTCGAATTGTGTCGATGTCCCAATATTTATGGACCTCACTGTATACAGTATTGTATCTAATGTAACTCTTTCTTCAAAGGCTGGCAATGCAAGATTTCATCACTCACTCACAGACTAAGGATTAGGAAGAAAAGAGAGAAGCTATGCTTACTTGAAAACAGTAGGCACTACAGTAATGCGGAGAACAATACGCCACAAATTGACCTGCAACCACAAAACACATATAATATTTACACACAAACATTTCTGCCAAATTAGAACTTTTTTGGAAAAATGTATTACGGTAAGATCAAAATAGAACCCTTGGCAATAATTCAGCTGATCATGTTTGTATACATGACCCAATTAACACCAAACCTGTGATGTAGAATGGAGGCGAATGCTTTTTGGCAAACAGTACTGGGTTATTAAACATCATCCACAGACACATGAATGGAGCAACGTACAAAGATATAATAGGAGCATGAACTCTTATCAGGCACGAAATTGTATCTGGGTAGAAGATTGACATTTCAACAAAACATTTTTCACTCCCAAAATTTGCGGAAGTACAGCGGATATACAGTAAGCACTGGGAGTGTATTAAATTACAAAAGCAAAGATTACCTCTCGCTGGGTATCAGCAAGACAGCTCTGATTGCATGCTGGATTATTAGTACATCAAATGTACACTATACTGTTTACTACTATTGGGCACAATCTGTAGCATCAGTCACCCCACCTTAGTGAAGGAGCTGCAACTGTAATGAAGAGGAACAAGCGGAGTGCACTTTAAACTGTGTCATTTTCCTTAGTCGTGCTGACATGATGTTTATGTAGCCTTAGGTAAGTATTAGTGAGTTTTTTGGTCTTCATTTTAGTCATTAACATTCAGTTGCTGCTTCCTTTTGTGTTTAATGACAGTCTGCCGTGTCGGTAAAATGATCTGTTCCACTTCATGATTAGTTACATCACTGACCTTTGAGGTTTATCATTTTGCTCTCGATTAACAGAGCATCTAAAATAATAGATGCTCTGTCTGTATTCTACTAAACTTCTACCAAAGTTATTTTTTCAAATGATACTTTTTTCTTGAGACCTCATTTCTCTGGCGTAACAATACATCCATTTGGTTTTGGCTACTCAGGGTTCTTCTTCAAGGATACCTTAAATATTCATTTTTATATTGTGGCTTTGCTGTCAGTGGCTTAAACAGAGTTTGAAAGGCCTGAGTTAATTTTTTTAGCATAGAATTAATAAATACACAGAATGTGCTTAACTAGCATTCATGCCGCTGCTACGGGGACATTGAGAAATGTTTATTGACAGACTGACATTTGTTTATAGTAAAAATACTATAATTTGTATGATAGGAACGAACTGTATAATAGGAACGAACTGTCTCACAATATGACAGACATATGAACGTACATATATAGTAGGAGATATAGTAGGAGTGTGTACTCTTATCAGGCACGAAATTGTATCTGGGGATTTGGAAACATTTTTCACTCCTAAAATTTGCGGAAATACGGAGGATACTACTATTGAGCCCAATTTGACTGAAATACTGCTATCAGTCACAATATGAGTGAAAATAAAGAAAAAATAAGAGCATGATAAATTCCTCTTGAACATGTAACCAAATGTTCAGGCAACAGGGCTAATGATCGTCGTCTATGAAGGATGACTGATGAAAAAGAATATTCCAAGAATATGTTAAATGGGTTGCATATTACTGAGTATTTAAATGCAACATTTATATTTCTAGGGCTGGGAGAGAGGACATGGTGTGATGCTGTAGATATGTTTTCTTAATGTTTTTAATCTAGGTTAAAAGTACTAAAGTTGATATGTATGTGTATGTGTGTGTTTGTGTGTGTGTGTGTGTGTGTGTGTGTGTGTATATGTGTATGTGTGTGTGTGTGTGTGTGTGTGTGTGTGTGTGTGTGTGTGTGTGTGTGTGTATATATCTAGTATATATTATAGACAGGGAAAAGGAGATATTGTGTGATGCTTTTTTAATGCTTTTATTAACATCTTTTTTATTTTTATCAAAGACTAAAGTCACAACCTGAAAAATAAGGACAATTTTTCTTGTGCTTAAAACCTTTACTTGTCCATTCATAAATGTAATATCAGTGGGATACAAATGGCACCCTGTGCATCGCTAAGTGGACTACAATAAAGGAACTACAAATGCCATGGGGCGTTGCCAGTGTGGGTGGCTGTCGCATAAGTAAGTCATGGGCCTATCACGGCGCACGCCCTTGTCGTCCGGCCTCGCCCCTTTTGCATCGCCTTTTTTCCTTCGACGTTCAGTGAGGCGAGGCGCCATATTGAACAGTCGTCCGATTTCAGCAAAACACGCAAAAACACAGCCGCCGCCGCCATGCTGTACCTGGAGGACTACCTCGAAAGTGAGTACAGGCGTTCTTCTCCTCGCTGGGGCCGGAGCGGCTGGGTTTTGTCCCCCTCGCGGCCCGTGGGGAGCTCAAATAGTCGCGCGGGTGTTAGCCTGTAGGCTAGGTGCTAACGGCTCTGTGTCCTCTCTCCAACAGTGATCGAGCAGCTACCCATGGACCTCCGCGACAGGTTTACGGAAATGAGAGAGATGGACCTGCAGGTTCAGAGTAGGAGCTGCAGAGACACTGCTTTCACACACTGCACGGCACAGGACCTCACTCTCACTCCCTGTCACTATCAACTATAAACTAACAGAAAAACAAGATTATTCACTCAAAACACAAGATTATTCTCATACAGTTTAACCTAAACTTTCTGTAGGATACGAAGACAGAGGTGTAGACTGTCATTGAAAAGTTTTGCACATCACAGGATTTATTTTGTTGCAGATTGTGCAGAAGCAAACTCATTCCCATAAAATTTAACCGTAACTTTGTTAGAGCTATAGGTAGATGTATGTGTACACTACCGTTTAAAAGTGTTGCACACCACAGGTTTTGTTTTGCAGCAGATTATGAAGAAGCAAGCGTTTTCCCCTATCATTTAACCTTAACCCCCCTAGAACTTTCTGTATAATATGTGGGATAGATTAAGAATGACTTTAAGATGGATAAGATAGAAGAAGATAGTATGTACACTGTAAGCCAAACGTTTTGTTACTTTCCATTCATTCCATAAACCGCATATTATGCAGAAACACATTTGCTATCATTAAATTTAACCATAACTTTCTGTATGGTCTGTGAGCTGAATTAAAATTGACATTAAGATTGATGGTTATGTACAGTACCTGTCAAAAAAGTTTTTTCCACACTGCAGGTTTTTAACATTTATCCATGTGTTTTAATTCATTCTTACTAAAAATTGGGAAGTTGAGTGACCAACTATAAATGAAAATACGTCAAATAAAATAAGTTTCTTCTATAACATGGAAAGAATCTGTAACAGTGCATGTCTGACTCCTATTAACTGGTTGTGTGGTGATGCAGTGTCAAATTCTAGACTATAACTTAATGTACCTGTTAACTGTTTCATCCAATCGCCGGTCACTTAATTTCTCATTAAATATCTTACACTTTTCTAGAGATTTACATTATAATTATAGTAATATTTGTATTAGGTGGATTTTTATGGGTTCTTAATGCATGTTTTATTATAAAACATACTGGGCTATAAATGATATTGAACTTAAATTGTACTGTACATAAATTATATACGATGAGAGATGCCAGGAGAGAAATATCTGCCCTAGCTAAGAATGCATGTAGCAGGTAGGCGTGAGCTTGTGGAAATTAGTTACAGTTGTTCGAGCTAGTTTACTGATTCTCATTTATTATTTAGTTTGCCTGCACTCAAAGAAATGACTCTGGGGTATAGTAATATATATTCCTTGAAAAATAGTCATTTTTACACTGTAATATTAATTTTGGAGGGAACTCAATAAAGACAAAAAATTTTACATAATTAATTTGTGTAATCAATTTACTTGCAAGAGATTCTCAAATGTTATTTAAATGTATTTCTGTCAAGGCACTACACCTGAAAATACTAAGTAACCTTTATTTAGAAAAATGAGGTCTTAATTTTAACATGCTCCCATGAGCCTTTGCGGGTGGAGTGAGTGGCCTTTTGGCCATTAAATTGTGTTTTGGGGATCAATTAAGGGGCGGAAGTAGATGTGTGTGACGTTTAATGTCTTTTTGTGTAATTTATGTGGAGTCATTTTTTAAGCTGGAGCCGTGTTTCGAAAGTCACCCTCCTCTGGAGTGCTAGTAGTGCGGGTGGGGTGGCGGGCGAAACACAGACTCGTCGGAAAAATCGGTGTGAGACTGACTTTTGCCAGTTGGAGGATCAGTTCACGCTATATTGTAGTACTGGAAGCTGTGAAGCTGACAAGATACAAGAAAGCTTGTGAAGACCCAGGGTGTCATTACTTTCTCATTATTCTCTGGTTTTCTCTAGTTGCAGTATTAAGCATTGCAGACACGTAGGAGCTAATTAATATTAAATTAGTAGTGTTCTTCCAACATGAAAATAATTTAACATTTACTCAACATTTCTGAGTACATGTGACTGCTCATGTATATGTCGAGGTAAATTTTACATGATTCTCATAAGTAAGTTGCACTCGACTCAAAAAAATTGAGTGCAAATTGTTACTAAGATTTTTTTGAGTAAATTCTAGGAGTTATTTCTTTGAGTGTGGTAGGTGTGAGTATGTTTAATTTGACACATATCCCATCAGCCCCCACTGGTCAGTATTCTGAGAGCATGCAGTTTTTCATTGAATTAGTTTGGCTCATTTTGCTTAATTAACTGTATTTAACGAAGGGCATACACGTAAAGAAGCATGCCAGTCTTATACACTAAAACAGCTGTCTTGAAGAAAGCAGTGTTCAGATAAGTGTAAACAGCTATGGCATAACAACAGCTGAACAAAACACAGCAATACTGCTACTACACATATAGCATTACAGCATTTGACCACAGCACAGATTTTTTGTAGTGCTGTAATTCTATAGCCATACAACAACTGACCAGAGCACCACTTGCGTCAAGACAGCTGTTTCTGTGTAAGGACTTTCATCCAGTTTAGGACTGCTAGCCATGCATAAAGCTCTACATACTCACTCATTGCAAATAATGACACTCCTCCTGCCTTTCAGATGCAATGGACCAGCTGGAGCAGAGAGTTAATGAGTTCTTTGTCAACGCTAAGAAGAACAAACCAGAATGGAGGGAAGAGCAGATGGAGGTTATTAAGAAGGTACAGAACAAAAGATGAAATTTTTGTGCACTCAATTGGGGCATCTGCTAGAAACAAACTAATTAATCAGAGTTTATGCACCCAGAATCAGTATTTACCTTCAGTAAACCTGCACCTAACAGTTTTGATCATGTACAGCTGATGAATCATACCTTCTTAGTTTGCTTATGTTTACTGTCACAGACCTTCTGATTATTTTAGCTGTATGCATTTTGCTTTTGCAGAATTTATGAGCAATGCTTTTTCAAACTTCAGTGTAATTTTGTTTTTATTCGTATCTGTGGCTATATAAGGGCATAAGTGGAAGTGACATGAATACATTAAAAAAACACTGTTAAATGGGTATCTCCTGGTTTTGCCCCTTTTCCCCATCAGGATTATTATAAGGCCTTGGAAGATGCTGATGAAAAAGTTCAGTTAGCCAATCAAATCTATGATCTGGTAAGTAAGGAGTGGTGCATTACACCTTAAATTCCACAAGGTGGCAGCACTGCCATGCATTTTTAATGTACTGTGATTCTCTAATGAATTGAATATGAACCACATGCTGCAGTTCATGATGAAAGTTTGTGCTTTTATGTCAAGCAGCAATGAGGAAACTGTTTCAGTGCTGGCTGTTTTTTGTGGTTTTTTTCCTTGTTGTTCAGGTGGATCGACACTTGAGGAAACTGGACCAGGAGTTGGCGAAGTTCAAAATGGAGCTGGAGGCTGACAACGCCGGAATCACGGAGATCCTGGAGAGACGTACGTAGCAGCTGTCAGCCAGACATGCAGAGACTAACATAAACGAAAGCATTGCGTGAATTTGGGCTGGGCCACATGACACTTACTGCTATAATCATAAATTACCATATTGCTTCACAATACACTTTTCTGAGGATTTTGTTGATTACTTAAAGAATTCAGACCAATTAGTCGGGTTTAAATTAATTTAATGCAGCACAGGGTGTACAATAACAGTAGCTGAGGTTGTTGTGTTGCAGCACTAGTTGTATTTTGATGCTTACAACATACAAGATGTCAGAAGTAATAAATATTATAAAATGTTATGCTCTTAGATCTCCCACAAGTCAAATTAAGTAAGTGTTATTTGTCATTTAAACAATTTATACAGTACACCTGTAATTCCAGTGCCATAATGTGATAGAGAGTGGAAAAAGTGCACGACTAAAGCACAGGAAACTTAAAGCAGAACCTCACAGTGAATAATTTCAATACTTGTGTGAAAGTCTACTACAGTTTGTGCCCAGAGCAGCCACTATTTCTCAACGCTCCCACATCTGTTTTTGAGAACAGCATAGATAAAATGTTAATGTAACATTGTGTTAGTGTAAATGTACTAATTCTATTTGCATGCATAAACATTTTGTTTTTGTTATTAAAGTTGCTTAGAAATTACTTACTAATTAATTAATTTAAAATTAATTACTCCTACAGGGTCACTGGAAATGGATAGCCCTTCTCAACCTGTCAATAACCACCATGCCCACTCACACACCGCGACGGAAAGTGAGACCCACCTCCATCTCTACCCTGCTGCATCTGAAATACTGTCTTGCTTCCTTCTTGCAATCTTTCAACCTCTCTCATGCGTTCTCTTGTTCTCATGCCTTTTTTCTCTCCTTTTCCTCTGTGTGTTTGTGTTATTAGAGAGGAAGTACAGTGCACCAACCCACCACACTACTGAGCATGTGCCTGAGAAGAAGTTTAAATCTGAAGCCCTGCTCTCTACACTCACATCAGATGCCTCTAAAGAGAACACACCAAGTAAGTGTGGCATTTACACATATACACTTTGTTCCCATGTCACTAATTTGCAATTATGCGGTTAAATGGAATACTCTAGTGTAGTGGTTCTCAATCCTAGTCCTGGATTTCACTACATGTAGTGTTCCCTACTGCTTTCAGTTCACCTCAGCAAGGACTTTTGATTAGGAAAGTGCAGTGAAACTGTAATGTTTAACCAATTAATTTTTTGTTCTGTATCTTTGCTAAGTTGTCCATCTGTGTAAATTGTTGATTTAAAAAAATGGGAGTAGTTTTTCAGGTGGAAGAATGTGTGATGTTACCGGTCTAGTAGTGTGGGTGTGGTTTTGACATATTAAAGCCTGGCTCTTGTTGGTGTGCCGTATTCAGAGCCAGGGAGGAAGAAGGATGCACTACAATAAGCTCACATCAGCTGGGTCTCATTAAGTCAGCTGAATATGAGATAGAGTCGCCTGGCAGCTGGTAGCCTAGTGGTTAGGGCATTCTCCCTGCGACCAGAAAGTCCGGGTTCGATTCCCAAGACCGCTAGGC
>JBBPDC010000129.1:19354038-19365101 GCA_037974485.1 Hemigrammopetersius urotaenia
GTGTGTGTGTGTGTGTGTGTGTGTGTGTGTGTGTGTGTGTGTGTGTGTGTGTGTGTGTGTGTGTGTGTGTCGCTCTCTCCTACAGAGGCAACACGAAGTCTTCCAACCACCAGTCGTCTTCGTCCTCCTCCTCATCCTCTCTGTCGTCCTGTTCATCCTCCTCTGCTCTTGCTCATGAACTGGTCCAACAGACTGCTACACTGCCCGAGAGTGACAGCAGTGGCCAAGTGGACTGGACCTATGACCCCAATGAGCCCCGCTACTGTATCTGCAACCAGGTACATGAACACTCTCACTGCTGTACTGCTCTGTGTGTATATGCATATACAGATATATTTACAGTATATGTGTGTATATATATATATGTACACACACATATATATAAATATATAAATATATATATATATATATATATATATATATACATATATATATATATACATACACACGTATCTGTGTGTGCATGTATATAATTTTAGGTAGCGCTGACTGATCATGTAGGGTGATTTTCCTACTGTCGCCATGTTTCTGCATCAAATGAGTGAATTCAGCGCCTGGGTGTGCTTTCCTCTTTTTCCAGAAGCCATCAGCGCTGTACCACCTGTCTGTTTTATTCTATTCCTGATAGATGCTCACATCATCCTTGCAGCATGAACTGCTGCTGATAATGGTAGACAAGCAGTAAAATAATAGCAAATTGCTGCTGTTTGATTTTGGCACATAGAATGCGGAATTTATTTCAGGTCAGGCATCAGAAGCCTGGTTTGTTGAATTCAAACTGACAAACCATTCAATCATACAGGAGCAGAAATCAAGGGATGTTTATTTTTGTTTTGACTATGATTCATGTATGTTAAGCATCTCTATTTTAACACAAGGTAGGGGCAGAATATCACATTTATCTTGGGAATAAATGAAGGCAATACAGATTTTATTTAATGCTGGGCTACATAAAGTTAGTGTTCTTGGCTACAGTGCTAAATAATGTTTCACCTCAACACTCATAAAATGTATTAATTTCTGATTCAGTATTACTTTATGTAGACCATTTTCAATGTAGTTTAGTGTTTGTATTTGCAGTATGAGCAGTATGCTTGCTTGTTTTACTATATTAATATAACTTTGATAAAAAATTTAGCTTCAAGACTAACATAATATAGGCCAACTTCGTCATTTGTGGAAAGTGCAAAGTGTGTTCCTCGGGCATTCCGGTTGAACACCAGTGAAGCTCCTTGGCTACCAAATTCTGTGGCCCACCACAACTCCCTCCAAATCTACTGAGCATCCATTAAGGGTTTTGTCTTAAATCAACCATTAGAAGAGTTAATAGAAGTGCATTTCAAGCTAGAAAACCTGAAAGATCACAAATAAGTGGTCTTTTATTTACTGTGCTGAATTATTCTAAACAATTATAATTTCTAAACAATTAATATTTATATTTATGTTTCTTTCTATCTCTTAATATTTATATTTATATAACTTTGTTCATTTTTGTTGATAATGTGCAGTTCAAAAACGTAATATTCACCTGAGATTCAGATTTTAAAAAAATACAACAAAGGGTCGTGGTTGTAGTTGTTTCTTTCAATGTCTGTTTAGCCTTATTTTTTAAAAAATTTTTCTTATTTTTATTTCAAGTTTGTTCATTATTAGGTTGGCTACTATTTTTTTGATTCTGAAAAGCTGACGTCTTTCAAAGTTCCATCACTGGCAGGGTTTACTCCCTCTCAGTATGCCATTACTTAAAACTTTGTGAAATGACAAAATGTAACGTTGCCTAAAAGAACCACAAAACCTAATTACTGTCGTGTAATATCAGTAGAGCACCATCACAGATTACCTGTGTGTGCAAATGCATTGTCTCCTTTAGAATGAGTTTTGTCTTGGTTCATAAAACAACATTTGCTTTTGTTGAAACTGTGTTGATGACAGATAAGTTGCGTGTATGTGTGTGTGTGTGTGTGTGTCTATACATCAGAGCAACAACTTGTGTAATGTTTCTCTCTTTGCAGGTGCATGCAAGTGTCTGTGTGTGTTCTTTCAACCCTGTCTGGATGCTTGTGCACGCTTATGTAAAACTCTCATCTCTCTCTGCAGGTGTCTTATGGTGAGATGGTTGGCTGTGATAACCAGGATGTAAGTACTCATTCCTCCGCTGCAGCGCTCACTACCAGCCACACATTTCATACACCCCCCCCCCCCCACACACACACACACACTCTCGCACATTGACTCATTTATGTATTTAACTCTTCACTCTTTTCATATTGCTTACTAAATCATTCATATGTTTAATATTCCTGATTTGATGTGATTTATCCTTCCCTTTTGAAATATGAAAAATTCTTGACAGATTTGATTAGAGCTTTTCTCCATAGCTTTCTCTGTCATTTTTGAATAACATTTGGTGCCATTCATCATTTAAAATTGATTTATTTTTCATTTACAGTCCTCCCAGTTATGTGAAAGTTGTGGAACTCAAATATCAACAGTTTTAACTTTTGAACAGTTTTAAAACAAAGTGATTTAGTATTGCAATCATTTTTTCAGGTATTTGTTCGTGTTACAGCTCCAGTTAGTAACAAGATGTCGTAATTGACTTTATAAATAACATCCGTGACTCTAGAGATTGACTTTCCTTACCCCATACTGCTTGGGTAGTCAGACTGTGTTAGTGCACTCATACATGTCTGTAGCTACTTTTAGAAAAGTGGAAAGGAGGGAAGTGCTTTGATCTGAACTATCCGTCTTTCTCTCTGCAGTGTCCAATTGAGTGGTTCCACTACGGCTGTGTGGGCTTGACTGAGGCGCCCAAAGGAAAGTGGTACTGCCCACAGTGTACAGCAGCCATGAAAAGGAGGGGAAGCAGGCATAAATAGACGATCATCACTCCAGGGCTAAACCTCCCCCTACAACCCACAACACGATCCTCTTCTCACTGGCTGTTGTACCCCCTTTTTAGAAATTGTTTGAGAGGAATATTCACCAGTGTGGTCTGTGGTTTCATCCATATTGACAGGGTATGAGAAAAAGAGAAATGCACCTGGAAGAAGGTGTTATTGGAGGTGGCTGTAAATGTAAGATGCTACAAGACACTACTTCAGCCTGTTCATTTTTCCATCTTCCACAAGTCCTAATTGATGGGGAAGGGTCAACCGTGAACCCGAACCTCAAGACATTCCTCAGTCTGCAACGCGTGATGGAAGTGGAGGGGGTCACGACCTCAAGCACGCATTAGTGCAGTGTGTTCCTGTTTAATCCATATTCGCAGAGACAGGAGACAGACAAGTAGTCCACGGATGTCTTGAGGGACTACGAACCACAGACATTTTGAAACTTCAAAATGATGCCGATGGTGTTGATGATTTCCAGGGAGGACAGTTTTGCTGTTGCTCAGCTCTGAGGATGTTGATGTTCTCTGGGAGCCTGGTTGTGTTCAGTAGATGCAGTGTTTCAGTACTTGGCCTGGAGTATTTCTGTACTGGTCATTTTAATGTCCTCCATGCTCTAACACACCAATTTTAACTTCATTAAGGGCTTTTTAGTTAGCTAATGAGTTCAAGTATGTTGGAGCAGGAGGTTGTGGGGGGGGGTGGAAGTGGGGGTAGGGGGCACTTTGAGGGGTACTCCAGAACCAGAGCTAGGAAACACTACAGTAGACAATGTTAAATTATGCTCCGTTTGGGAGAAAAGGCCTCAAGTATCTCAAGACAGGACACTGTCATTCATTTGTAGGCACAGTTCCAAGACTGTCTGCTTGACTGCAAGTGTGCCTTTTCCTTTTTATTAACGATTTCCATGTTCTGTTATATCTACAAAAACTGAGTATGTGATAACCAGTGTTTCTTCATAAGCGGCACCATGAGTCAACAAATTCCCCTGCCCTGCATGCTGACTAAAAGTGACTGCAGAAGTTGTCCACTAGCAGTTGGACGTAAATATCTTGGGTCCTGCATTTATAAATGGATCGCAGTGTCCTGTCCTGAGCTGGGCTTTTAAGTTAAGAAGCTCCATACGATGTACTATAGAAAGAACAAAGTGATAATTGGGGCCCTGTGTGTATGTAAGTGTGTAAAGTGTGTGTATGTGTCTCTAGCCTGTACTGCACTGAAATGGTGATTCAAAGTTTCCAGAGATGTAGGGGGGGAGGGGGAATCAATAAAACGATCAACAACTTTTGGTATTTCCTGTGTAAAAGATGTTTTTGTTGTTTTTGGAAACAGTTTAGGTTATCCTTGCTTAAAATAGGCTGAATTATTTAATGAAAGGTCTGGGAAAAGTTAAAGGGCCGCTCAGGCCAAAAATAAAAACCTAACCATTCCTGCTTCTGTTGTGAACATACTTGCTCTGCTTTTAAGGTGGTGATTTTCTGGTTTAAAGACCAGGACAACCACCTTTACTCGCCGTATGTTTCTTTTTTTTTTTCTCTGGCTGATGCTGAAGAGAGCCAGATGGCTAACGTTACTGTGAGAAAGTTGAATATTGTATTTGCATTTGTTAGCTCCTACTGTAGTGGACTTGTTTAAAGAAATCCATTAATGGGGGTGGGGGTGGGGGGGTTGCTGGATGGCTTGTTGAGAATTGATGGACTAAATCATTAATATTCAATGCTGCACCACAGAATATTACATAATAATTAACATGTAATGCTCATTTCAGACCCTTCAAGGAGATACTATGAGGCAAAATATAAATCAGGGATTTTTTTTTTTGAGTGTTGAGTATAGAGGAACAAAGTAATTACTCAATATTCAATACTGCACCATTTTTCCATGATTAAAGAGTTGTTTCTACTACATTGGGCTTCTTTATAGAAATTGACAAGAGATGGGGGTGATTGATTGCATGTTGAGTATCAATGAGCAAACTCATGAATATTCAGTGCTGCACTACAGAATTTTATAACATTTAGTGCTTATTTTAGGCCCTATTTTAAGCAGATATCATGATGCATAATCTAAATCAGTGGTTTAATAACTTTTTTCCTCCACCAAAAAAAACTTCCAGCACTTGTGCCTCTGTTCTCCTTTCAAACCTGCCATGAGCTCCTCTCCCTCCAGGCCACTGTGTTCCATCCTCTAACAGCAGAGGCTGCTTTTATTCCTCCCCGAGGGTCCTGTGTTTTCAGAGAGCAGTAGCTGCAGCTCCAGCAGTCTGTCCAGGGAGGAAGTTACTGTTGACTTTTCTTTTCCTCACACACACACACCTCTTTTTATGCTGGCTAACGCAGACCAGGTGCCCCCACCCCCCTTCGATCCACTATAGTGTCTGTATTAAAAACCATTCTATGAACAAAAGTTTTGGGACACACCTGTTCAGGGTTTTCAGGGTTTGGGCTGGACGCCTTACTACCGAAGGGCAACATTAATGCTTCAGCAGACAACGATATTTAGTACAACATCATGCTTCCAACTTTGTGGACACAATTTGTGGAAGAACCTTTTCTATTCCAGCATGACTGTGCCTCAGTGCACAAAGCAAGCTCCGTAAAGACATGGCTGGATGAGTTCAGTATGGAAGAACTTGACTAGCCCTCCAGAGCCCTGACCTCAACCCCATCCAGCACCTTTGAGATGAACTGGAATGGAGATTGCGACCCAGCCCTTCATCCAACATCAATGCCTGACCTCATAAATGCTCTACAGAATGAATGGGCAAAATTTCCACAGTCATTAAAGTCGCTGGTGTTTTAATGGCCAGACGTCCCAATGCTTTTGTCCATACAGTGTATGTGGAATAGAGAATATTTCCCTCAAACTGCTTTCACTTCATAAATGCTCTACAGAATGAATGGGCATAAATTCCTACAGAAACTGTAAAATATTGTGGAAAGCCTTCCAGGTAGAGTAGAAACGGTTATAGCTGCAAAGGGGGACCAACTCCATATTAAAGCTTATGTATTTGAAAGCAATGTCATTAAAGACCTTGGTGTAATGATCAGGCGTCCCAATACTTTTGTCCATGTAGCGTAGTGCTGTTTACAAGTCTTGCGTCTCCACACCCGACCCGTGACTGCAATTCTCTCCCGTGGGCAGGAGGCGAGTTTTCTGCCAGGGGGTGGGAGGAGGAGGTCTGGGGTCGTGAATGTTTTTCATCAGTGCTTTCGGAAAAACGCAGAAGTTTGCTCACCCTCATCATTCCGCGCGCGTGCTGGAGTGTCTGGACGCCCCCTTTACTGACGTCGCCCCCGAAGTGAAGTCTCGGAGACGAGGATGGTTCGCTCGGGACGTTTATCTGGGAAGTTGTGTTATTTTTATTAATACTGGAGTTTTGGAGCCGTGTCTGTGCGGGATTAAAGCTCCAGACCCCCCGTCCCTGATGGTGTCCTCCTCCGAAGAGCGTCTCTCTGGACCTGGAGATGCCCGTCTGGATGCTCCGGCGTAGGAGCTGCACGGCTCCGGCTCTCCTGCTGGTTCTAGCCGCGCTCCTCCTCTACCACAGCTCCACAGAGGACCGGGGGCCGGCACGGACCGGCCCAGACAACCGGACCGGGACGGACAGGAGGAGAGACACGCAGCTCCCGGAGCCTGAACTACTCCTCCGTCTCCTGGAAGTAAGTGCGAAGCTCTTCGAGCATCTGATCCAGCACGTTTAACCAGACATGACTTAAAACAGTTCAGTGTGAGTAATTAGAGAAATAACAGCGTACACAGTTCCTCTACCGAGTTACCTGTAATCCAACAGTGACACCAGTACAGTTGTGTTCAAGGGCACTACAATTAAATTTCAACTTAATGAAGTTCACATAGAATGTGGTTCCAGCCTACAATTTCATTTTAACTTTCTGAAGTCCACATTTTATGTCTTTGTGGGCTCATACTCATACTAAAATCAGCATTTTTACTTTATCATTTTTAACTTCTATACCTGAACTTCTCAGACTAAAAATACTATAAAATATCATAAACAGTTCCTCTATCAGCACTGTAGTGAGACTTCTACCAGCATAGGTGTGTTAAACGGCCCAATCTACTGTTGATTTTTCTCTTTGATTTTTTACAAAGTCCAAATATTATGCTTTTGTGCGCTCAAAAGCAGCCATTTTTCCATTATCATACCTCTATCCTGTACATCAGTGGTCACCACCTTTGCTCCTGGAGTTTCATCCCAACCACAGCCTGAACTTCTCAGAGCATCCAATTTAGCATATTTAACCAGACAGAAGTCTTTCAATGTGAGTAATAATAAGAAAGAGGGTGGAAAAGATAGCATAAACAGTTCCTCTACTGAGTTACCTGTAGCTTAACAGCACTGCAGTGGGACCAGCACAGGTTTGTTAAAGTGCCCAATCTAAAGTTGATTTTTATATTATGTTTGTGTGGGCTCATAGATGAAACGTAGCCTTTTTACTTCTTCATTTTAACACTATCCTACCCAGCAGTGCTCACCAGCTTTGCTCCTGGAGTCTCATTCCAACCACAACCTGCCATACCTGCCCAGCTTATTAACTGCCCATGCATTAGTGTTAGATAAAGTGTGTTTGGGTGGTGTTTATGGTGGAGGTGTAGCAATATGTTAGATGTTAGGCTAGAATTAAATTCCTCAAGAAAGTAGATCCCCAGGAGGGAGGACTTCTAACTATGAAACTATGACATGGACAACTTTACAAACACACACACACACACACACACACACACACACACACACACACACACACACACACACACACACACACACGCACACACACACACACACTTTTTTTAAAAGTGTATTGTGGTGTTCTGTGTTCTGTGAAACAACTGTGTAAAATTTTGGTTGAATGCAATTTATGCTGCTCTCACTCATCAGGAATCCCCACATCTGCCCTCCTTAACAGCATTCAAAGGTGCTTAAAGATCCAGGAAATGCAGCGTTTGTACCCATTATAGACGTCAGTGTGGTCACTTGAGTGTATTTTCTCTGGTGCCTCTATATTAAGTGCTTGTTAAATATAGTAGATGAGCATTGTTTATATCTGCCTGGTGTCTTTGTCGGGATATTTTCGGAGGAAATACTGAAGGCTGGCTGGCAATTGGCTAAGAGTCAGTGTGGAGGAGGGGTTATTTACGAGTGCACACATGCTTCTGCTCAGCGATGACATGACAGACAACTGCACTCGTGCATTAACGGTGCAAGGTGGAAGAAAACATTGAAAGATGTCAAGAATAAAAAAAAGACATCCCAGATGTGTTACTACAGGTTTATTTATGCTTGTCCATGGTGACCGTAAACAGTACATCAATCAGTTATAACATTAAAACCACGTGCCTAATATTGTGTAGGTCTCCCATGTGCTGCCGCAATGGTTCTGACCCGCTGAGATATGGTGCTGTGGTATCAGCCCCAAGACCAGAAGATCCTTTAAGCCCTTTAAGCTGAGAGCAGGGGCCTCTAATGGATTGGGCTAGTTTGTACCGCACATCCCACAGATGCTCTGTTGGACTGAGAACTGGAGAATTTGGAGGCCAAGTCAATACCTTGAACCCTTTGTCCTGTTCCTGAGGCATTCAGTGTGGGAGGACACATCATCCTGCTGAAAGATGCTAAAATGGGTGAAACAGTGTAGTTGATCTGTAGCAGTGTACAGGTAGGTGGTACATGTCAAAGTAACATCCACATGAATGCCAGGACTCAAGGTTTCCCACCAGAACACTGCCCAGAGCATCATACTGCCAACACAGACTTGCCTTCATGCCATAGCCCATCATTGTGTGTCCTGGTTCCAACTCTTCTAAATGACGTACACACACCCAACCGTCCATATGAATCATCAGACCAGGACTTCTTCTATTGCTCCATAGTCTAGTCCTGAAGCTCGCATACCCAGTGTTGGTGCTTTTGGTAGTGGACAGGGGTCAGCATGGGCACTCTGGCTGGTCTGCAGCTACATTTACATTTATGGCTTTTAGCAAACTAGCATCTTATCCAGAGCGACGTACATCAGTGCTTAAATAGTCCACATCTGTTCTTTATACCTGTAAAGCTAGACTCAAATCAACATCTGTGTTTAACCAAGTTACTGCTATAACAACCCCTGTCAAAAAGAAAACAACTCAGAGGTTAATACACAAGTTGAGTGGCTACAACAAGCTGTGATGCACTGTGTCTACTGGCACCTTTCCATCACAGCCAACATGAACTGTTTCAGCAGTTTGTGGTACAGTAGCTCTTCTGGGGGATCAGACCAGATGGGCTAGCCTTCACTCTCCACATGCATTCATGAGCTCTGGGCGTCCATGACCCTGTCACCAGTTCACCGGCTGTGCTTCCATGAGCCTCTTTTGGAGATGTAATTTGGCCCTTGTCAAATCATCAAAATGCTTGCTTAAGTTTTCTTCTCCCAACATATCAGCTTTAGGAACTGACTGTTCACTTACTGCCTATTTTTATTTACCACCCCTTGACAGGCGACACTGTATCGAGATATTTAATGTTATTGGTTCTATCATTGTGACTGATTAGTGTGTTAGTGTGTGCTGTGAGAGATGGTGGGAGCAAAATGCCAAGGCATAAGGTGAAAGGGGGGGTGGGCGTAGAATGGGGGAAGGGGGTGGTGGGGTAAGAGAGCAAGAGAGGTGCAAGGGCTTAAGGTTGTTTTGTGGCAGTGTGCCTCTTATAATCCTCATGCTAACTAACCCTAAGCAGGAAGTGTGTGTGCCATAGAGCTTGACAGCTGTCTCTGATCAGCTGTGGAGGCCTCACCATGTGTATATAAATACATATATATTTTTGTGTGTGTGTGTGTGTGTGTGTGTGTGTGTGTGTGTGTGCATGCACTCACACAGCTGTGTTCATGTGTATGTACTATCCATCAGTGTTACTTCACATACATCCCAGGTGCTATACTAAAACCTAGACACCAAAAGGTACAGTTCCATGCAAACGTCGGAAACCACTCTTTCATTTACGTTAATTTTCAAACAAGGTATTCATTTTTCAGCATCAGATAAACATATTTCAGTGCACCTAGATATGTTGGAAAGCTGGACTTCTCGAGCTACAGAGAGGTGTTTTACAGTAGCACACTGCATAACTGATACACAGGAAATAAAAAGCCCAGTTCTTCAGACTTGATCAATTAGGGGTGAGAGATTGTGAAGACAATCTATGTGCTGACAATCTGCCAAAACAGAGAGATCGCAGTATCGCCTAAAAAGACTACATTCTATCTATCTATTGCGGTTCTGTGCTCTTCCTAATTTTTTTCCTTGGCCAAATTTGCTAGTCTGCTTAATTCATGCCCTACAGAAACAGCACTCAAACAACAATAGCTTGGTTGTACTGTTCAGTAACTTGAAAAAGTGGAAAAAAAAAAAAAAAAAAAAAAGTCTAAATAGTTAATATAATTAATATAAATACTGTGATAAAATCGAAATTGTGATTTAACTGTAAATAAATTGTGATATAATATTTTTACCATATCGCCCACCCCTATAATCAATATATGAAACACATGCACAACTGTCTGATGTGCTGAAAGAGACATTTGAACAGAACTGATCATGTTAATGCAGCCCCTCTAGCTGGATTTTCACCTCATTTTGCTCACAAAAGCTGAAGTTTGAAGCTTTCTCCATTTTCTCCAAGCTGAACTGTGATGCAAACCAAACAGTGGCTCAGAAACTGAAGGCTGAATGGAACCGTGAATAAGGGGAACCTTACGCCACTAGTTTGTAATCATCAGTGAACTGTGAGCATTACTACGGACAAACCATGATGCCTGATGTCAAGGTCTTTAGACGCGGAACACCTGTGTTTTAAGTGCTTGCCTTGTATGTGTGTGTGTGTGTTTAAGGGCACCCAGGCCCAGGTCAGATGTCACGAGTTTGTCTCGACAGATTTAGGTTGTGTGCTTGTCTCATGGCTGTTAAGTTTGTTTGCTGCTCCACAGCAACAAGCTCTCGAACAAAGTCAGTGACTGAGTTGGCCTGTTTTGTGGATCGCCATAATAAGCAGATATGTGTTGCTCTAGAATGTAACAGGAATGTCTCCATTTAGTCTGACAGCACAGCAGGGTGTGTGTGTGTGTGTGTGTGTGTGTGTGTGTGTGTGTGTGTGTGTGTGTGTGTGTGTGTGTGTGTGTG
>JBBPDC010000129.1:19382165-19396692 GCA_037974485.1 Hemigrammopetersius urotaenia
GTGTGTGTGTGTGTGTGTGTGTGTGTGTGTGTGTGTGTGTGTGTGTGTGTGTGTGTGTGTGTGTGTGTGCGTGCATGTGTGTATGTATATAAATATATATAAATATAAACTATATTTTCTTATTGTAAAACAGAATGTCTTTTATCTCCTTTTGGTGAATAAGAATTAAAGGGCTGATGTAACAAATCAAAATGAAATCACATGTTAATCTGTTTGCATTTACAGTTTACAGCATGAAAATGCCTCATGAAATGAACATGGTTCACATCAATTATTACACTTCACACTTTCTTTGGATTTATTTTCATTTTATAGACTATAAACATCGGTTTAAAAAAAAATCATGAGTATATTGTCTAGACAGAAAAATGGGGAAAACATTTTGCACAAATAATTTTAATAACGACTTGATTATTCGTTTGCACGATTTGCAGTGTTTATTTAATTAGATTAATATTCCCACCTAAGATTATATTTGTTCTGAGGTGTTTGCCTATGCCTAGTTTTTACCGTACAAATATGTATGTATAAAATGTATTTATTAATTAACCAATTTTAAATCACAACTACCCTCTTATCTGTCTTTTATTGCGTTCCCTTTTTGTTGAATTGTTTTTGCGTCTTTTGTTTTTTTTCCCACCCATTTTCTGACAGGCCGGGCGAATGCAGGCTATTAACCAATCAGTGCAAGAGCCAGACTGGTGTCAGCCAATCGCGCAGGGCTACCTCTGTCTGTCCAATGGGAGCCAGGAACGGATCCGTTTATTTAAATATTAATGAAACGACTGACCAATCTGGACGCGGCAGGAGAAGTTCAAAGCGAGAGGAGCAGGTTTAATTCAGTATAAGGGCCCTAAAGAGGGGAGGGAAGGATGGAGGGAGGGAAATAAGGAGGGAGGATAGAGGGAAGGGAGCTTAAACTAAATTTGCTTGCCCTCATGACAAGAGTCTCAGAAGCCCAGAGGAGAGACAGACAGAGGTCGGATGGACCAGAATAAAAAGTTCAGCCGTGTTTTGTTGGATTACGGCGGAAAGAGCCGATGTGGTCCTCGGCAATGATTCGGGTGGTCTCGGAGAGCTCGCGCCCTCCCTGCACGTTTCAATGAGGAGGACATGGAGAAGAGAAGCAGCAACTGCACGCTCCTCTTCCTCCTCTTCCTCTCTTCCCTCCCTCTCTGCTGTCAGGGGAGCTGGATGTAAGTAGAAACACTCTCACTCTTTTCTGTTTGACATGTTTTTCCTGTCCCCTTTCCTCATGCTGTCCGCTCCTCCTGCTGTCCTATCTTCCTGTAGAGGAGGTGAGGTGGAGAAGGTAAAGAGGTGGTGAGGAGATGGGGAGGTGGAGGTGGTGGATTAGGTGAGGATGAGGAGGTGTGGAGGAGGTGAGGGTATGGAAGAGGTGAAAGTGAGGAGGTGAGGTGGAGAAAGTGTGGAGGAGGTGAGGTGGAAAAGGTGAGGGTGATGTCGCTCCTGACGGCTGTCGGCGCTGTGCCCGCAGGTGGCTGGGGGTCTCCTCTGCGGGGGTCTCTGAGAGGACCGGCTGCTCCGACCTGCCCCTGTCCGCCAAGCAGAAGGACCTGTGCCGCCGGAAGCCCCACCTGCTCGCGAGCGTGGCGGAGGGCGCGCGCCTCGGGGTCTCGGAGTGCAGGACCCAGTTCAGACACGAGCGCTGGAACTGCAGCACCACCCGCGAGCCCCCCGGGTTCGGACACGAGCTCACGAGCGGTGAGTGCACATACATACACACGTGCACTTTTCTTTTCTTTTCTTTTCTTTTCTTTCTTTCTTTCTTTCTTTCTTTCTTTCTCGTTGTGACTTCGTTATTTTTTCTTTCTTTCTCCACATCTTTTCTGTGTTTCTTACTTTATCATGATGTGTCTTTCTTTCGTTCGTTCGTTCTTTTTTTCGTTCGTTCGTTCTTTTTTTTCTTTCTTTTCTTTCTTTCTTTCTTTCTTTCTGTCTTTCTCCCTCCTCATATCTTGCTCTCTTTCTTCTTTCTTTTCTCTACTCTCCCTTTTTTCTTGCTCTACCACTCTCTCCTTCTTTCTTTCTTTCTTTCTTTCTGTTCTCCCTGTTCTTTCTTTCCCTCATTCCTCATCTCTCATTGTCTCCTCTATTTTTTCATTTTTTTTATTTGTGTCCTTCTTTTTAACGAAACTGAATAAACTCCCTCATCTACGAGCTCGACCTGAACTGATGACGCTGACTTTCTTCCATCTCGAAAAGCTTCAGAACACATTTCCTCAGAGCGTGTGTTTGTGGCATGTGTTTGTGTGTTTGTGGTGTGTGTTTTTGTGTGTGTGTACTTCTCAATTGATTTTACCTTTTGAGATTTCATGTATTCCGTATTTGTTTTCTGGTCAGGTGATATTTATTTGCGCTGCATTAAAAAACAGCTCATTTGAGCTCATTTGTG
Source organism: Hemigrammopetersius urotaenia (assembly GCA_037974485.1). Taxonomy (NCBI): domain Eukaryota; kingdom Metazoa; phylum Chordata; class Actinopteri; order Characiformes; family Alestidae; genus Hemigrammopetersius; species Hemigrammopetersius urotaenia. The sequence continues at coordinate 19,384,582 of JBBPDC010000129.1, forward strand.
CAGGGTCTGATCGTGCTGTTTGCGCCGAGAGCCCAGTTGGGGTTCAGTGGGGAGGTTTCTCAGGATGCCGTGCACACGCATAGATATATGTTTCACTCGATCCAAGTGCACGGCCGGTGGACGAGCAGCTGGACGGCACATCTGCTTCACTTTAAGCAGAGTTCAGCATGAACCGGCCGCACGGTTCGGTGCTGGACAGAAGCACGAGTGCCCTCCTCGCTTTAATCCGAGGGTATTAGAGGCTTTACTTTTACAGCCTAGCTCTGTAAAACAGACAAGAATGAAAGTAACAATAGAAAGAAACAGATCCAGGCTTTAGGCTGAGGATGTAGAACAGCGGCTCTATCCATGATTACACACTGAAAGGTCTTTAAAAACTCTTATGTTTAAAGCTGAGGTATGAAAGTCAACCTTTTCTCTTCTCTCAGTCTCACCCTGAAGCCCAGTTCAGGCACACGTGGGCATTTCTCTTCCCCTGGGGGGTCTCCCTGTTACACCGTCGGTCCATTTATCTGGTCTTCACAGCCAGATTACTGTCAGTCTGCTTCACTGACAATCACACATGCTCAATGAAGACCTGTGGCTTTAAACACAAGTGTCTGATAAACAGACTTTTCTAAACAGGCCTAAAAAAGCAAGAACATTTGAGTAGAGCTGATTCAATCACTGTTCATTTGGCTCATTTCAGACTTTCTGCCCAGTTCATTTATTTAGACCCAGAAACGGATGCAATATCAATTATGGCTGTATGGTCTCCTTAACCTCCCCTCCTTTATAGGCTTAGGCAGCCTTTACTGCAATTTTTCCAGTGTAATATTATACTCTCGGGCAGCCCTGGGTATAATTACCTATCCAGGTGCAAACCAGGCAGGCGTATGTATGTATATACAATCTCTCAGTGTGTTTCTCCATATGTGGGTACGATCGCATATGCTTACATTTCAGTCATGCCAATGTGCTGATCTAGCTCCTGACAAACAGGCCTAAGCTCTAGACTTGCTGTGGTAGAGGTTTTGATTCTCCAAAAAACAGCTTTGTTTTGTATTTCTGTCTATATTTATGCCTTTGAGACTTATTATTCAGGAACTACATGTTTACTTCTATGAATTATTGTTTACTGCTGAGAAACTAATATGTAAGTGCAGGACTGAAACGTGGGCCCACATATAAACCCTTTGAACCTTAAAAACGTTTTGTTGTTGCTCGAGCTCAGAAATATGTGCACACGTGACATTGTTTCTCTCCTGAGGACTGTTGCGGTTTAAATAGCATCCAGTTATCCTGATGTGATTCCTCTCTCTGTGCTCCCAGGAACGAAAGAGACAGCGTTTATCTATGCTATAATGGCTGCAGGCCTGGTGCACGCGGTCACCCGCTCGTGCAGCGCGGGGAACATGACGGAGTGCTCGTGCGACACCACCCTGAGCGGCAGCGGCTCTCCCACAGAGGGCTGGCACTGGGGCGGCTGCTCGGACAACATCGCCTACGGGACGTGGTTCAGCCGGCGCTTCATCGACAATGTGCCCAAGAACGGCTCGGCCCGCAGAGACGACAGCCTGCTCGTCATGAACCAGCACAACAGCGAGGCAGGGAGACAGGTGAGGGACCCCTCACACACTCAGCACTCTTCACACAGGCAGAGCACATCCCACGCCTCACAACACGACCCTTAGAAAGGGTTTCTCTCTGCTTTCCATTTGTCTTGTATTTGTTGTTGCTTGTTAAATAGGTCACAACTTCGTATCCTTAATAAGCAGTTAATAAGCCCTAATAAATATAAAGAAAAAAAGGAAACATTCTATTGTGTTGGTTTTCAAAATTAAAATAAGTGCAAATAGGGATTGTAAATACTTTTTGTATTTTGAAAATAAAAAAATAAGTACAAATCATGTATAAAGACGTTAAAAAATTGCATTTTACGGCAAATTGTTTCATATTGGTGTTAAACACAGCCATGTTTTGCATTTTATATTTTCCCGAATAGGTTAAATTCTGCTAATCAACATACAGTTGTGCATTAAAATGTGCAAAGCATGTGTACTTATTTAAACTCTGAAAATCACAATGTCATTTTGCCAAGGGTGACATATAACTGTATAAATACTTAAACTGCAAAACATAAAAATATACGTTTTATTATAGTTACTAAATGAACTGAATAATAAGACTCCAGTTTAAGGAAAGACGTGTAAAACAAATGGTAGTAATTTGCAGAATTAAGAATTTGCTGCGATGCAGTGGCATCTTAATTTAACCCTCTTGTGTCCAGTTCACTTGCTTTTTTTGACCATTTTATCAAGGGTTCTCAATTTCTCTTTTAATTTTTAACTTCAACTCATGTAATATATCAGTAATATAGTCCATATATCCAATTGCAACACTTGATTTCTTTGTTGCCACTTTTGGCCAATTGAAACCCATTAAAACTACATTTTTTACACTGTTAACTCATACAATTTAGGTTCAAGTGCTTTCACTCAACGCTTGAGAAATGTCGTTTTTAGTGGTTTCTAGCAGATTATGTCATTAATCCATTTTTGGCCAAACAAGCAATTTTATATAATATGTTTAGTTTCCAATAGGGCAATATGATAACTTATTGCATTCCAGTGGAGCAAATGAATGATATAGATGTGATCTTATGGATGTCAGATAATGGTTTTGTGTTTGAACATGGAAATAAAATTCAGTGTTGTTGTAAATCAGTTATATACTTCAGACTTGTTCCATTTTTGGCCCCAGTAGCATTGAGAATATAGAGAAAATGGCCATTTTTGTTTATTAACAAGTGCATTGTGCAAACAAAGGAAACAAACGGAATAGATATTTGATACTTACGACAAGAACTGACGTTAGTTAAAAACGTTATGTAGTAAGAATAGCAAAAATAAATATAAAATATACATAAAAATTATACATTAAAAAAATAGGCTATTATATTTACTGTTATATAAAATTGCTCGCTTGGCAAAAAATGGATAAATGACATAATCTGGTAGAAACCACTAAAAATTTCTCAAGTGTTGAGTTTAGAACAAAAAAGCATTTGAACCTAATTGTATGATTTAACAGTGCAAATAACAAGGAATTAAAAAATGAAGTTTTTATGGGTTTCAATTGACTAAAGAAGCTGAAAGTATAGTAAAAACGAAGAGAGACAGAGGGCTACTACTTCCTAGTTGCAGCATAAATATGGAGTGGTGGAGTGGTGTGCATTAATATGTTTTATTTTTAGAAACATTCGAAATGTTTTTGCCGTATAGTGTCCCAGTCTAACACTGGAGCTTCAAGAAAAGTTGGGAGCCCTGAGCAAAGATGAAGATGTATTACAGTATGGTGCTATTAACTCGTTTTGGGCAAAATGGCAAAAATTTTACTCCACAAAAACATTTTTTGACACATGATATTTATTTGTTGATGAGTTGGAACAGACAAAAAAGAGTCAATAAAGAAATACTGTCAAAAACCTCAAACACAAATGATTTATACAAGCAGTATATGGTTTATATGATTCACTGGCTCCTCTGCACCAGATTCCATTAAAAAGATCTGTTTGTAGTGAAACTGACAAGAATCACGAAAAAGCCAGAATTGATAAGGACACCCGACAGATAAAGAATTAAGATTTAATGAATGCTGATGTGAGTGAAGGGGAGATATGATCAGACTGGCCATTAGTGTCTGTCCAAAAAGACAGAAAAGAGAGCATAAGCGTGTGTTTGTGTGTGTGTGTGTGTGTGAGAGTTTGTGTATGTGGCCAAAGCTAATTCACACTAATTTGAGTAAATATGTAAGGCATGACAGTGTGGAAAATGTCTGTCTTGCCCCATTACACACTAACGAATTCCTGACATACACACACATTATACACACACTAGCTCTACTGAGCAGCAGCAGCTTTGCTCCTCAGTCAGCTTATTGTGTCGTCTCCACATCAAGCCCAGCTAATGAGACCTGAGCTGCTGCACACCTCCAGCTCCTCCAGCTCCTTCTGTACTCCGGTTCCTCTTCCGCAGTAAAGAGCGCAGATGACCACTAACCCTCCGGAATGTGTCGATGCATGTGCCACTGCGAGACCCCATGAACGCGCCTTTATAAATGTTCTGAGCCGCCTTGACAGTGAAAACCATTACGAAATGACAGAATGAGGACGATAAAAAAACTAATAAGAAAAAAATAGTGACAAGAACAACAGAATAAGGACTTTAATTTAAAATAATTAAAAAATGACAAATCAACAGCAATAACCCCAGCAATTTGTCTGTGAGATGAGTTACACCCCTCCTTCCGAGTCTGTTCTCCATTAATGCGAGAGGTTCACGTTTGCCAGTTGGAAATTAGAGGGCAGATTTGCACCGAATTCCTCAGGCTTGCCTGTGAATCGCTCAAGAGAGTTTACAGACACTCGACACCGCGGCGTTGGTTTGGAACCGCAGAGCGCCGCTCAGCGAGACTTTCAGAGCAGAATGCACGTCCTCATCAGCACATCCGCCAAAACAGATCGAGGAGCTCCTCGCAGGGTTAGGTTCTCACAAATTCACAGCTCTCCCACTGTCCAGCGACCCCCGCAGGGCTTGCGGTTAGGACAGAGAGGGCTCGAGGTAAATTCTCCAGTTAACGGACATGTGTTCCACCTCAGGATGTCTGCTGGAGAGCGTTGTGTAAGATCTGGCGTACTGGGCCTTCTTCCTTCAGGGCGTTTGTATCGATATTCACACGGCGGGGTTCAGGTTTCTACAGAGAACAATGTGCCGTCCATAAAAGTTTGGGAGCACCTAGCCTTTCACAATGTTTCTAATAAATTTGATTTCCTGACATTATCGCACGGTGTGGTTATGCATAATGATAAGAATTCAGTTGTCATTCATCCACACGTTGTATAAATCATGGCATTTTTCAAAGGTACTGCAGGAAATCCCTATGAGGTTTTCATCATCGAATTCTAACCTTTCCATTGTCTTCAAATGCAGGATTTATTCAATTTGAGAATGAAATTACTCCTGATAAATTTGCAGTGAAGATCAAACGTCTGAAAAGAAAGCAAGAGGCCCATAAACCTTTGCCCTGCAGCGTGTATCGAGTATGTAAATGTTCTGAGTGAACGTGTCCAAAAATTCTTTATAGAACCAAATGCATTTTTTGGCTTGTCGTAGTAGTGGACGTGTTTTTGCTGCTATTGACTGTAGGACTGTTTATAATAAACAGTGTAGAAAAGCTCTTTATTTCGTTTCGTTTCGTTGCTTTGATTTGTCACTGTTCTGTATATAAACATTTCTTTACTAGAACCTATGAATAAGCCCCCTTTTAAAAGGTGCAGGGGTACAAATAGGTAACATATAGTCTATATCATGACAATGGGATGTTGACATACGGTCATACTGCTCGGTTTAAACAATATTTGTAGCATGTATTTCTTTTTTTGGCTTTTCATTCAATTTTCTGCACTTTTCCCATGATATCCAGGACCTGGCAGAGCGTTAGATCACATTTGTCCTGGGTGCTACAACAGTGTGGTATCAAACAGTAAGGGTAAAATAGTAAAATAAACTTTTATTTTCTAAAATCTGGACATTCTGGACATTCTGTGTTATGGTTCATTTTAGGGTGAATTTAAAGAGAAAATGTATTATGATAACTTCATTATTGATACCTAAATTATTTGTAGGGATGCAGTTTTAGGATAATTGTTGGTCATATATGCAATACTGGATGTTCTAAAATATCCAATATTTTTCATTTGTACACAGCACTACATCCACTTTTATGAAAATGGAGATATTGAATCTACATCTAGATGGACTGGCATTGGAAGATTTTATTTCTAGGCCTACAAATGCAATAAAATGGATCGAATTCAGATATTTTGTAATTGATCCAATTCCAAAAATGTAAATTACAGAGTTTCTTTAATCCTTATACTTATGCTCTATTTAAAAAGTATCAGAATTTTGAATGTGATCAGGATTGCACAGCACTGAGCACAAGGTTTATAACATATTGAACAGCTGAAGTACTTCCTCCCTCTGTGTTCCGTCGCAGCACGAGCACCAGTCGACGTTCCAGTGGGTGCGATTAGTTGAGCCATATTTCTCCATGACTTCCTTTAATGTAGTGCATGCTGTCAGATTAGGTCTCTGTTGCAATAACGTTTCCCACGTTCGCTCCTATAGGCCGTGGCCAAGACGATGTCGACAGACTGCCGTTGCCATGGCGTCTCAGGCTCGTGTGCGGTGAAGACGTGCTGGCGGACGATGGCTTCCTTTGAGCGCGTGGGGAGTTACCTGAAGGAGCGGTATGAGAACAGCGTGCAGGTGCTGGACCGCTCCAAGCGCAAGTTCCGCCGCAAGGAGAAGGAGCAGCGGCACGTGCCCATCGCCCGCGAGGAACTCATCTTCCTCAACAAGTCACCCAATTACTGCCTGGAGGACCGGCGCCTAGGCGTGCCAGGGACCCGCGGGCGCCGCTGCAACCGCACGTCCGCAGGCCCGGATGGCTGCAACCTGCTGTGCTGTGGCCGCGGCTACAACACGCATGTGGTACGGCATGTGGAGCGCTGCGAGTGCAAGTTCGTCTGGTGCTGCTACGTGCGCTGCCGGCGATGTGAGACCATGAACGACATCCACACGTGCAAATAGAAGGGAGAGCACTAAGGAGAAAGACACAGGCACTACTGCAGGAGTGCCCTGCTTCCACGATCAATCAATCAAGCATGATGTGTTTGGCTTTCATCAGGAAACCGTCCATTTTGGACAGCAGAGAGACTGCCAAAGATCCTCAGGAAATTGATGAAGTATTAACTGATAGTACTGAGACCTCACAACGGGAAGCGTTTCTCCTTAATGAGAGAGGAATGTTCTGATCTTCTTTTAATAAATGATCTGTTTCCTCTTCCCAGACTGTCTGCTGTTGCACAGAGGACTGTGGATAACGCAGCCAAGGTCTTGAATACATGAGACTTCAGTATAGAAGTGGAATTTCATTTCTATGGACATGAACTTTTGACCAGCTCATCCTGGTTCAGACTTCAAAGTAGAATCCAAGTCAGACAGCAGCAGATCATAACAACCTGTCGATAGAATTTTGAGCTGAGTTGGTTCAACTGACTTTACCGTCCTCAGACAGGAACACAAAGGGAATGGAAATGCTAGTCTAACCAACCGAATTTGTGTAAATAGATGCTGATTCAAAAGAACAGTTTGGTGGAAAAAAAAAAACTAATTTACACAATTTTCCACTGACTCTGGATGTAGTTGGCAGCCAAGACATGTTTAGACTCTAAAATGCTAATGAACACTAAAACTCACCCAAATGTTTTCCATAAAAACATCTCTAAAACTTCTCTTAAACCACACCAGGCTCTTCATTAGAGTGGCACGGGCCTGCGGATGTGGTTTAGGACACACTGTGACTGATAAAAGTGAACAAAACATCACTGTGAGCAGCCTTTTTAGACAACAGGGTCTGTTTTCAAAACCTCAGGAGTAGGAGTGCTGATCTAAATTAAGCTTGTGTGGCAACATCTTTAAATCAGAATCAGAGAACTTTATTTATCCCGGAGGAAATCTGGTCTCAGAAATCAAAGGTCTGTCCTTTCTAGCTTTGGTGTTATCTCAAAACAGTTGTGCATATTTGTGAAGTTTTGTACAGTTTTGTATTTTCATGTACAGCATTTAGCAGACGCTTTTATCCAAAGCGACTTCCATTCTCTAACTACAGGGACAGTCTCCCTGGAGCAACTTGGGCTTAAGGGTCTTGCTCAGGAACCCAGTGGTGGTGCTGAAGGTAGGATTCAAACCCATGACCTCTTGGTCCAGAGGCAAGCATCCAACACACTAGGCCACAACTTCTCTTAGAGAGAAGTTCAGAGATGTGTTTTCCTAAAAGATATAGGTGAGTCTTGGCTGTTTGTAGGGTAAGTGGAAACTGTCTAAATTGGTTTTACTTTAATGTAGAGGTGCCCAATCCTGGGCCTGGATGTCTACTTCCTTGCTGAGTTTTGCTCCAACCTTGATCCAAAACACCCAATTGAGGTAATTAAGGCCTTCAAGGGCTTCTAATTATAACAGGCAGGTGTTGAATCTGAGCTCTCCAGGGTGGTAGATCGTTTTGGAAGGGCCAGGATTGGGTGCATCTGATTTAAGGTCTGCTTCCCTTCTTGGCAGAAACCGGCTGAAACTGCCTACATCTGGAATGTATTATTACCCGTCATTTAGCTCCTTTAATTGCTGTTAGAAAAATATTAGGAGTTAATTTAACAAGAAAAACATAAATTATATGCTTATGATATTCTGTGTATTTTAGATCATTATAAACTCTTGTAAACTGTTAGATCAAGTGTGTCTGACTTCCTTCCAGACCAGAGATTAGTGGTTTTCCCTCTCCTGACAGTCTGAATTCGACCCAGTTCGACACACATGTGAACGCTGCAATAAATGATGTGTTGGCAAGTGAAGTAATCTTGAACTTGGTATATATGGTCAAATATTTGTCATTTTGAATTGAACAAATTCGATAATTAATGGATTAAACCATTTTTCCTTGTAAGAAGCCATATTATCTACATTATGTCCTGATACAAAAAAGATTGTCCATATGAAATGACCCAAAACTAGTAACAAATAAGATGAATATTCTTGTTAAGAAGCCATAAAATGTAAATATTACATTCTTAAAGCAATCATGATGATGAGAAACCTTTGATATATTAACTGGATTTAAGATGCCATTTGCCAACATGGTTTTTTTTGCAGTGAACACAGTGAAGTAGCTTTTCCAAAGGCATTTTATTATTCTAAAGGTGAATTGTCTGAAAGGTTGTATATATTAAATTATGTATTTGGTGTCAAGCATCAGGTGTACAGTGAAATGTAAGAAGTTTCTGATGACGTCACAGACTTTGCCCTCTCACTGTATGTGCTCCCTCTCCTTTTCCATGCCCTTGTTTTCTGTAAGGAGTAGTGATTTGCTAGAAGTCACAGACTTGTGCCAAATACCACAAGTGCTTTCTCTTAAAATGAGCCCTCAAAAGCTAACGCAAGGGACCCTTTGACAAAGCCCCAGTCCCTGAGCAAGCAAGAGGAGCGCAATCATTTAGAGCTGAAGCTAAACTGTTGCCTGCATATGCACACTTATTCGTTAATCTTCTCCAAATTAACAGGAGGTCGGCATCTGTTTGTCAAGTCTGGCAGTCACAGTTGGGGAACATAGAACCTCTCCTATTAAGGTTTAGTGCTTCATTTAGAGGCTTGGGGCTTTCACTGTCAATTACATCAACAATCATAACATCATCGCAGTCTACTGTTCATTTTGATGATTAGGGATTTAAGGAGTTATATTTTAAGGAAAGCCAAACACACTGAAGGACCGTGACTGATCGTCCATGTTGTTTCTCACTGTTCTTAAGCTCTTTATGAACTAAACTATGAGTTACCATCATGCAAATTGTCAACTGATCATTGACAGTTGTCTACTTAGTGAACTTCAATCTCAATTTTTATAATAACGGTAGAATATTGAGAGTTATCTAAAACGATGGCCTTTCCAGTGCTCATAAAGTCAGGTCGAGTATTACAGGGAATGGTGACCATAGTTCAACCAAACCTTATCATTCATCACTCAACCAAGTACATCTGTTCTGTTACACTGTAAAAACTGAAAATCAGGTCAATACATGACATTTTGATGCAACAACAGGATTATAGAGGTCTTCTATCTCATTTCGAAAATTTTAGGCTGAATTATGAGTCAGATCTGGCAGTGGTGGTTTAAATCGACTGTAAGCTGTCCGAGCATGCAAACTGGCAACCGATCATTGACCGTTGTGTAGATTGTGAACTTTAATCTCAGTTTTATATCACAAAAAATATTGACAGATTTATAGATTTATAGAAGTGATTTGAAATACCAAAGTCAGGTCAAGTATCGCAGGCCATGATGGGCCCCGGCTGGTTTACGGTAATTATGGGTGGCGCCTCAGCCATCTTTTAGCCACTACTTCAAGTTAAGGCAACTTGAGGATGCTAGAGATCGTCTAGCTCCAACCCTCGTACAATGCAGAGATGGCCTGGTTGAATTTGAGGTTAAATTATGGCTCAGGTCTGGCAGTGGTGGTTTGAAGGTGGCTGAGATACAGCCCTCTTGTGACTATAAACTCTGGCAACCACATCTCGTTCTATTCTGTGCCACCTGTCCCAGATTTGGACATCAAAATTGCTCTCTGGGTTCGAGCTCCTCAGTATGCTTTATCTCATGTGAATACACCTGTGAGGGAAAAGTGTTTACCATTTCTGCCTCAGTCTCTCTCTGACCTCAGTGTGAGGTCATGGGCTCAGGAGGTGCTGGCTCCAGCGCTCTGGAATAAATGAGAAACAGCTTGTGCGTCAAAGTCAGTGTGCAGACTCTTCATCAGAGCTGACCCTCGCACTCACACTCCAATAAAGGATTTGATTTGGACATCAGCAGTTGTGCTTCATGGTGTTTCGTGGTTATTTATTCCAACTTCGGAGTCCTGACTCGTTTCCAGTCTTCTAGAAACATCTAAATAAGATTGGATCGCTTGTTCCGTTCAGTCCGATGGAGCGACCACACAAGTTCATTCCCGAGCAGAATATACAAAACAATACTGAAAACAATACTCTCTCCTCAACAAACCGCCAATCACTGTCCTCCCGGGCGAATGTCTCGCCAGCCGTGGCTCCACCGAGCTGAGCCTCAGCCAGAAAGACCGAATCTTGGTGGGTTAGATAACCCAGTTCTAAAGCCTATGATTATATCTTATATATTTCAGGAGAATATATTCTGATTAGAGGTGACAAGTCATCAAGGTTGTGAGGAAGGAAATCTTCTCCTTTTGCACAGATACATAATTTCTCAGCCGCTTTTATCCAGTAGTTTCTGTGTATTACAGAGGGAAGCGAATGTAGTGTTAGGAATCTTGCGCAAGGACTCATTTCTCTGGTGTGTGTCTCAGTCATGTTACTCACTACACTAACATTTTCACTGTGTTACTTTAGCGATCTGTTGTATGACAGTATTTTAATTTTAGATCAAATTGACTCCAGAATTAAAAGAACAGCCCCCAGCAATTTAGCCATATAAGCTCTCCTGGTCAAATGACCTGTTCTGATGATTTTCCCAAATCATTTTCCCAAGTCTGATGATTTCATTTCTTTTCACTTGCTTAATTGAATATATTTGGAGAAAAAATGTGGGCTGTGTAAAAGTTATGGCATATTTTATGTTCTTTTATATGGTAAATTCAGCTAAAAAACAGAACGGAAATTGTAGTCTAACATTTCCAGGAAAAATGTCATGTTTAAGTGTGTTCTCTGCAGAGGATGTGTGCTTACTTTCACTTAGAAAATCAACAACACGTGTCATTTGAAGGGGTGTTGAAACTTCTGCATGTGGCTGGATGTAGAACAATGAAAACTCAAAGAGCATTGATTTGAATGGTTCTTTGCACTGGTAAAAGATGCTTGACTCTGATTGTGCACATGTTGCATACGGTTCTTTAAAGCAGTTGTTCTCATATTGGGGTTGTGGTAGAGGATTGCTGAGGGATGCCTGGAAAATTAGAGACGTTATCTCCTTTTACAGATTTGCAAACTTTTCAGTTTGATAATGTGCTTGGACGTGTCTACACTACATTTATTCAAAACTGATTAATGGTTGTGGGCTCAGGTCCTGGCCGATGGTCCTTTCTGTGTGGAGTTCAGTGATCTCCTGTGTCTGCGTGGGTCTCCACCAGGGACTCTCACAGTCCAAAGACAAACACGTCAGATGAATTAGAGAAGCTAAATTGCACCAAGGTGTGAGTGTGTGAGAGTGTGTCCGTCTGTGTGTGTGCCCTGTGATGGACCGGCGACCTGTCCGGGGTGTTTCTCTGCCTTTTGCTTCTATGAGCAAATCTCCGGCACCCTCGCAACCCAGGTTAAGGAAAAGCAATTCAGAAAACGAAAGGATTTAATGCTCACTATAATTCATGACCATCCAATGTCCATTCAACAACTTCACTGTAATGTCATATAACAGTAGTACTGATAATGTTAGGGAAAACTAGAGAGAATTGCAAGGGGGGGGGGGGGGGGGTGTCTACTCAGCACTTAATCT
>JBBPDC010000129.1:19407240-19420394 GCA_037974485.1 Hemigrammopetersius urotaenia
TTTTTTACATATCAGCATTAAAATGTGGATTTATGGCTAAATTTGCCATTTCACCCCAGAATTTTAACCCAAAACTATACTGAGGTGTGTTGCATCCATGATACTGTAAAGCTCAAACAAACCAGCTTAAAGGTGTACACCTTATATCCTGATAGACAGAAATGGCAGGGTTTAAATTCATCAATTATATTGTATGGCTGTTTCATTAATTCATTAAATATTTTATGGTAACTTCACACTTAAAAGCTGTTCATTCTTAATATAAAGACCCTTTTATTAAATGAGCTGCAGCTCATTTATGCCCATCAGGGGGTCACAGATCACACTTTGGGAATCATTGTTCTAGGCAACATTAAAGTGACAATAGTGCACAGTCTTACCTTATGCAGCTCATCATAGACTAGCTGGTGGGCAAAGCGAGGGCATGGCTCTTCTTCCTGCAGTGTTTTACTGGGGTTCTCTTTTACAGCCTGGTCATTTTTATACACACACGACCTAAAGACAGACAGACACACAAGGCATCACAGCATATCTGTGGACTTCACATTTCCCAGTAATACAGCATCCACTACAAACCCTAACCGAAAGCTGAGATTCATATATCGTAAGCTCCAGTAGATATTAAGAAGAATTTAGGCCCTTGATGAAGTAGTAAAATAGATTAATCTGAGACAACATTCATTTTTCACCAAATTGACAAAAGCACAGCAGCATAAGAATCATACTTCCAATCCTTTGTACACACTGAGGCGGAGTCTAAATACAGAGGCGAATTTGCTGTCATACAAATACAAGCTCCAGCCACATAAAACACGACAGAAGCCAGTGAAGCAGAACCAGAGGAAAGAGGAAAAGACTTAAATTTAGCCAACAGAGAACAAAGGGGGCTTCTCCCTCAAGTACAGACAGAAACAAGAACATCTTGTCCTCGTCTGATAGGCACAAAGATTGCAAACTTTCTGAAGGCCATTCATTTTCAAGTGTGCACAATCACACAGATGTTACTACGCCCCATGGCTGTGCACTCTTTGCCAGAGGATTCCAAGTAATGGGCAGAGAAAGTAAACAAGTAAAACCTCCACAATCATACACTGACTAGTGTCCATTAGATAATTTGGACAGCTCTCCATTTATCAGAGAGAGTGAGAAAGAGAGAGACAGAGAGACCGACAGGAGAGAGAGACAGACAGAGAGAGACAGACAGACAGACAGAGAGAGAGACAGACAGACAGAGAGAGAGACAGACAGATAGACAGACAGAGAGAGAGACAGACAGACAGAGAGAGAGACCGACAGACAGAGAGAGACCGACAGACAGAGAGACCGACAGACAGAGAGAGAGACAGAGAGACAGACCGACAGGAGAGAGAGACAGAGAGACAGACTGACTTACCAATTGTTGCGTGCAATGTCGTAGATCCAGAAGGAGTTGCGGACGTTCTCTTCTCGTTTGTCCTTGTCTTTGCTAAGGCCTGACAGAACGTGAATTTCGTTCAGTTCTGGGTCGATGGTGGCGCGCTGTGTGAATCCAGTCATAGGTACTAAAACACATAAAAGAGATCTCTACTAGTAAATTACCACTTGACAGGCAGTGCTTTGTGCATTATATCATCACAAGGGATGGGAACGAAATTCGGTTCCAAATAAGAATGGATTCGATACAGGGTACCCACTGTTTTCAATTTCAGCTCTAAAAATCAGTTCTTAAAACTAGAACGGGCGCTAACTGGCTATACCTATAACGGCTGCGTGCGTCAAGTGTCCCATCAGACGACTCCAGTCGCCATATCAGAATCGCGTTCATTGGCCGAGTATGTGAGCGAACACACACAAGGAATTTGATTCCGGTCGAGGGGATCTTTCAAGCACAATATAAAACATTCTGATTCTGAGCCTGATGAAATGATGTCATTTGATGCCGTCAGCCATTCTAGTGTTAAACACTGCATCTGCTTGGACGTGTGTGGTTATCAGAGAGGACCAGTTTTAGTTGAGTTTGGATAGGTTTATTAAATGTGTATTTTTTGTGATGTTTCTTTCTTCAGTTACTTCAGGTTTGTTTTGTTATTTATTTAGATCAAAATAGGGAATCGATTAAAAAACAGAACCAATGGCACCTTTAACAATTACCATGACATTTCAATTAAACAATCTAACCTCCAAAACAATATATAAAATATTACAGTACTGGCACTTATCAACTGTACTGGCACTTATAACATCTACTATACGAACGAAAGAGCAAAATTTACAACCACCATGCCCATCATTATCAACACTGCACATCACTGCCTGGTTAATAGTGTTTTTACCAGAACGCCACCAAGGAGACCCTGCATGCATGTACCGACCAATTTATTCAGATGCATATTTCCACAGTGCCCTTGGCGGCAGCAGACATTGTTTACACTGCAGCTGAGGTAGAAGCTGTCACTTACTTTTGAGGATTTGAGGACTTAAGCTCCCAGCATAGGAAACTGCATCACAGCAACAAGGAAAAAAACTACACTGAATAACAACTGAAATCAAACTGTATGGGACAGCAGAAAGAAATGTGGAAGGCTGAAACATCATTAACAAAAAACTATTGACAGAATTTAAATATTTAACTATGGATTTGGTATAAGAGCCAAGGGAGTTTAAAAATAAACAAGGAAACATGAAGCAATGGAGCAGAGAAGTATGACAGGAACTAGCAAAGGCCAAGCCCGAAGACTTATCACCGAGTTTATCTTCAAAGTCGGTCTATGTACATGCACTTTATCAGCAGTTTCTAAACTAGAATGGCTTTTATGTGCAATTTGCCAACCTGAGGTCATGGGCAAACAAGACCCGCGCAACAGGCTTGGTTTGGGGTCAGTGGAATATTTACACAGGAACTGGCACAAGTCTAAAGCCTGAGGGCACTTGCCGTCTTTCCTTGTCCAATAGACCTGATTACGGACAGACAAACCCGGTCAAATCCTGGTTTTGAACAAGGGCCACACGAAATAATGGAAATATTTTTCATCACTCGGAGAGAGAAAGCATGATAAACATTTGAGACTGATTATGCGCACAATGTTTGGACTTGCTGTCCCTTCCCTGCCAAAATACATTCTGTTCTTTTCTCCTTGTGCTCTTGTTCTTCGTCACTCCCTCTCTTTCTCTTTCACTCTGCACGCGCGCACAGTTACCCTGTCTCTGTGTATGTATCACAGAAAGAAAAAAAAAACCACGAAGAGGCCAAGACTGAGATTTGAGTGTTTACGAGAGCAGGAAGTGTAACTAGCCTGTGCCTGCACAATTTCTCATTGTCCCTCATTCTTCCCCTCCACAGAAATGACTATTCACCTCTATATTCACTCTCCTCCCTACATAAATCAGTGACAAACATTAATGGTCATAAAATATTAAACCCAAACAGCAGCCCGCCGCATCAGCTGATGAGGTTTTAAAGTCCACGTTGTTTGAGAATGCTTACTTTTGCAATGTTTTGTGGGCCAACATGCGTACGAATGGCTGTGGTGTCACGACTGAGCAATCAAATTAGTGAGCATGTCGGGTCTGCGAATTACCACAAACCGTGTAGGCGTACAGGGATTTCTAAGAACTCTGTCACTTCTCTAGAATAAGACTTGACTTCTTAGAATCTGACAGGAGGCCATGTTTACCCACTATAATCCAGCAAAGAGGGGGGCCGTTAATTTTGATTTAGGCCAGGATCCTGTTCCCAAAGTTAGCTACAGATGTGCTTAGTGTCATATTCTAATACAAGGATGTCCTGGAGATGTGTGGCTGTACCTCATGAAAACCAAAGTAAACAAGAGCAGTGTTCGAGTTTAGCTCTCAGTCATCACCGCAGGCTTGAATACGGTTTTGGCAACAGGAGTGCCCTCTAAAGGCCAAAGCGAGGTGCCACAGACACTGTGCCAAAAAGTGCACAGGCCACAGTGTGAATATGACATTTTCTCTGTATTTAGCCCATTCACCAAGCGAAGCAGGGGGCTGCCACCAACTAAGGGTGCCGGGGAGCAGTGTGCAGGGATGGTACTTTGCTCAAGGGTACCTCAGTGATGACACTAGCTGTGCTGGTATTCGAACTCAACTTTCTGATTGTAGTGGCATCTAACCACTAGGCCATCATCCTAAAAACATCATCAGTGACTGGGCTCACATGATTTAGAGTAGTAGTGCACATTTGTGGAAACTTCAATAACTCAGACAACTCAGTCAACTAAGCTTTTACTAATTGCAGCTAGTTCAGGGTTTACAATGCAACCCATGCCAGTGACAATCATTCATCTTTAATCGTTGTCACTCATCAGCAAGCTGTTTCTTTGGTCAAGCTATGAGGAACAAGTAATTTAGACTGACTGGAAAGGATGAAAGGGTTGAAACAAACAAAGTGGCAGTGGTAGTTTTTAAATATTTTACAGTAAGTGGTGAGATCACATTCTTACCATGCAGGTTACAGTACACAGTGGTGACGTCATGCATGCCTGACTGCTCTATTTCTGAGTATGAGCTCATTCCCATGCTCAAGGTTCCTTTGTTCTCCTTTTAAGGAGGGCTTTCTGAGAACTCTACCCTCAATGAGACAACCCCACTTTGCCTCTTGAAGATGACATGCCCATGCCCTTGAAATTTTATGACAAGCAATGATCTCATACCTGCACTTCAATTGGAGCAAAAAAAATATCAAGATGCCCAAGTACACACTGAGCCCTCATCCCACACAGAACAAAAGAAAATTATTGATGACTCAGAACCACACCTTTTGTTAAAACCAAAAGGTGCACCAAAACCCAGCATCCATCCACTTTTATCAACACATCTAGGCACAATTACAAATTAGAAGCACAGATGCCAACAGCATAATTTTCATACCCATGCCCGAGTCTTTCTTGGTGCCGTCCGAGATGATTTCTACATGGTCGCCATCCACGTCATAACTGAAGAAGTCATTCAGGTACGTCTTGGACCTCTGACCTCCAAAAACATACAAGCAGCGATTTCTCTGAAAAACATAAAAACAACATCAGTATCTAGCCAGCAATCTATCAGACAGTCCCACCCATGGTGTCAGATTTGAATAATCTAAACTATCCTGAGGTCTGGTTAGTGAAGTCTGCTTTTATACAAATGTTTGCAGGGTTTCTGATATTTTTCAGCCGAAAACCGAACCAAAAGAAAAACTGTCAGGGTCAAGAACGGTCCTGCAGGTACGGATACTGACCGTGTGGAAGAGCATGCAGTGACCAATGCGCGACTGGATATCCTCAGGGCCAGCGTTGCAGGAGTCATCCCGAAGTAGGCTCCAGGTGCCAGATTGACAGTGGTAGGCATAAAGACCGCTGAACTGCGGGTCTGTCGGCCGTGAGTCATCCACGCTGCCGTTGCATGTAAGAATGCGCCCACCAAACGTGTAGATCATGTGCTTTTCTGAGTCCATGCACATCTGTGTGTGAGAGAGGTAAAGGGAAATCACATTTACAGAATTCTCTAATTGATCATCCTTCTGAAATCTTGATGATGACACGAGATATGTTCAGAACCCAATACTGGTTTCTTGAGGTTGGTACTCAGAGTATGAGACTAATGTAGTTAACAAGAAGTGAAAGTTTATACCGATGAATTAGCATTTGGCAAACTGCACACCCACATCAGACACTACATTACACCACATCAAATCTCAGGGATTATTTCATGTTGCCAGTTCAAACCCCCGCTTTCCACCATTGTGTCCTTGAGTAGGACATTTAACACTGTCTCCAGGGGGACTGGCCCTGTAACTAATAATGGTGTCTGGATAAGGGCGCCTGCCAAATGCCATAAATTGTAAATGTAAAATTTGATTTAATTTGTACTTTTGCCCAAATGTTTATTTCAGTGAGTTAATTCACTATTTGCCTAATCAAGGCCAGCTTCTGCTATAATTACACATTTACTAGATTACTTTAAATTCCTGCCAATCAATAGCATCATGAAATATTTGGGGGGTGGGGTAAGAGCCAAAAAAAGAAAAACACTGCAAGACCGCAAACCTGATGGTCGAACACAAGTTTGGGGCCACCGTCCGCAGACGTGTCCTCGCTGAGCAGGGTCCACGTGTTGGCATCAATGTCGTAGCGGTAGAAGTCGCTCTTTAGAGACTTGCTGTTTCTGACGGAAGAGTCCAGATAACGGCCCAGTGTGTATATCTGCCTCCTCTGAGAGTCAATGCACATCTTATGGCAGGAACGTGCACTGGGACCATTCTGAAAGGCACAGGAAGGAACTATAATAAAAGGTCTCTGCCTGAAGCTCTTACATAAACCTCAGCCAAAAGACAGATATTTATATTTGCAGAGCAGCAACGGTCATACTTTTGTCCATGAGTTGCTTCAACATCGGCTTATTGAGAGTTCCGCAAAATGTGCAATTTGTTTGACGTGAATGTATTAATTCACTATTAAATCATTGTTATTATTTTGTCTTACATTTCACTAATCAAGTTGACTAAATATCTTAATGGCAGTTCTGCTTAAGGTCAACATATAAAAAACTATTTACATTAAAAGTAGTATTAAACGTTAGCACGATAAGTAGCCACATGTGCTATTTGAAAAACCCAATGGATTCTTGAAACCCAAGATTCTTGTAAACGCTGTTGTTTTCGTTTCTCCATACTGGTGATACACTTCAGGCTCTCTTGTTGTTCTGACCTAAAGATATTAAAAGCTGTATATTTACAAGAAGCTGTTATAAATTTCATTAAAAGAGCCTTTAAGGGTCACAATAGCACAGAAGTGAATATGAAATATACAATACACTGACACAACCATAAAAACCTTGAAAAAGATATTAGAGATGACATCGACCCTGAAAGCTGTGAAACCTATATCCCAAAGTAGCAATTAAGCACACTGCCTATCATTTTTTCCCCCTCCTGTCAGTAATAGAGTAAGTAATACTTCTTTAAAGAGGGTCTACTCCCGGACCCTCACTCAGCACACCAGTCCACTCTGCTTTGGTTGATACAGTATTAAGTTGCATTGTGGAGAGTCATGCGTTTGAGCACCACTCTGCTCAAGGTGATCCAGTTTCACTTGCACTCCTGCAGCATGACAGAATCTCAGAGGAAAATAATGTGAGGGCAAAACAGGGGGGTTTTCATTAGCCGACTCACTGAGGAAGTTCCCATTCTTACATTTTTCGCTAGACCAGCATTATTAGTGTTGTTGCTGAGGCATCATTGAAATTCCCCAAGCTGTTTTTTTCCCAAAGTCACAAAGAAAACACCCAGTGCATTATTGTTATTTGCGCAGACTCACCTCTTTCTCTGTGTCTCTGGAGATACAGGCCCACTGGTTCTCCTGCACACTGTAGGCCCAGAAATCTGCCAAGTCCTGCGTGCCATCCCAACCACCAAACAGGTATACCGTCTCTGAGAGAGATTGCAGGAGAGTAAGTGAAAGAGACCAAAAAAATAGAGTTTGGACTGAGTGGGATAACAGTTACAGGGTCAATCGACATGAGAAGTTGTTTGGATGCAAACATCCTGACTTTACTGATCTCAGACACACAAAGACTGTAAATATAAAGTATTGTCTAAGGTCAAACAACAACTATGCAAAAAATTCTCCATACTAAATACACTATGCTCTATACACAAAATGCTGTAGTCAGTAAGAATGGTGGATAAGAATACTGTAAATAAATACAATTACTGCTGAAGTGGTTTAATACTGTCAAACATACAGTACTTCTTTATTTGATGTGGAAGAGTCTAAAAATAATTAAGATAGGATTTGTGTCAGGAAAATTAACTGCAACAAGAAAAATTGTGTGTAAGTAATTGTTTAAGAAGCAGTTTGGCACAGTGGTGGACAGTCAGGACAGGGTTCGGGTTACCATGGCAGCACTGCTATGGTGACAAGAACAGAGGGGTTGGAGCTCAGTTGTAGAGGAGTAACTCAAGGCCATTCTGACTAGAGGGGCTACATGAGGTCAGTGGCATTGATTAGTGCTCTCAGCAGCTAAATTGCCAAGCTCAGAAACGGAAAAAGACACGATACTGCGACCTGACACGACTTCTGCTCACACTTCTGGACATCCACTCCTGGTAATACATTCCAGTTGAAGTCCAATCACGAATTGGACAAACACAAATGGCATTTTTTCTTTAGTTTGGAGCGATGCCATAGAAGAACCATTTTTTCCCCCAAAGAACACTTCAAATAACTACAATTTAATAATTTTATTATGTCCAAGCCAAAAATCCATTAAATTAATCTTTGTTTTTCAGTATATTAGTGTTATGTGCGCTGCTGTTTTTGCGTGCCAAGATGTGTTACCTGTTTGTACATCTATCACCATCTGATGACCACCTCTCATGCCAGGCCGACTGTCATCCCCGTCACCTAGGCAACATTAGAAGGAGGGGAGGATATGAGGTGAAGACGACAAAAAAAAACCAGAGTGAAAGAGAAACAGAAAGATAGATGAAAAAATAGCAGCAGAGGAGGACATAAATAGAGAAGGGGTGAAAACGAGAGAGAACCAAAACGGTCTTTTATCTCCCAGGCATAGGAAGGATTTAACACCACAGCCGCACACTCCCTCCAGCCTGGGAGACAGCGGCGGCTGCCTGCATAAGAGCTGGTAGCATGAACTCTACCTTTGGTGCATTTGGGGATGATCTGACTCCAGCGTGGTTTGTACTCCTGCTGGCTGATGTACTGATTAAACAAGCCATCTGCACAACCACAGAAGAAACAAGAGACGGGGAGTCAAGGAGGGAGGGCAAGAGGTGCAAGAGCTAGCTAGGAGTTTAACATGAGCTATAAATATTTTCAGATCTGTAGACAGCCAGTACAGTTTAACTGTTAAAACTGAACTGAAGAAAGAAGCACTTACAGGGGTTATGAAAATGATTCAAATCTATGCATTTTTTGCATTTAAAATGAAATTCAGACAAACCATTTATGAAGCGCAATGATGGATCACTCATCGCTGATAGTTAAATCAGACAGAAACAAGGTCTCTGAACACATTTTATCAACACAGATGACATTACTTAGCATACATTCTTATCAAGAGCCATTGATAACACAGTATAGCATTAGAAGTTTTGCTGAAACACTCTTTTTGTTCCAATAATTGTTCCAACATCAGGCACATAATTCAATTTTCCCTTCAATAATCATAATCAGTGATTCAGCCTGTCAGACACATCTGGCGTAAGTACATAGAGAATGTATGGGGGGGAACATATGTCTCGTTGAGTCAGACTAATTCCATATAAAGAAAGGGTCATTTACAGGACCACGTTTTCTATTCCTCAAATACTACAGATCCATCTTTATGGAAACTGAACACTTCAGACCCATACTCTATTAAACAAGGTACCTCTGACAGCTTTGTCGATGAGCTCCTCACAGGCGTCGAAGTCTCCCTGGAGTACCAGGCGCTCGTGGAGGTGAGTGAGCATGGGGTGCTCCAGCGCGATGCGTGTCTTTTTCTGCAGGGACTCGAAGGCCTCAGTGTAGTTGTGCTGCCGGAAGTGCTTCAGGCACAGGCGAATGGCCTCTTGTTCACGATACTGCACAGGGCACAGAAAGAGTCCTGAAACTAGAACATCCCTTAAAAATCCAGATAATGCTTCAGTATGGATTGCTGGACAGAATACCAGACTTAGGATGAACTACTGTCAATAGGGACTCACGATTAAAGAATAAATTGGTGCCTAGAACAAAAAATCTAAGTCACAAAAGCGACTTATTTATGCTTGGAGAGCAGATTAAAACAGTTTGTACTCAAACACTGTTGTAACTCATCAGAGGAGCACAAACATTTTGGAATAGCCTTCTAAGGACAGAAATTAGTGAAGCATCTGTTACTCATTAATGCAATATCAGCCTCTGCTATACTGATATTGCATAGAGTCGCAATATTCAAACAAGCTTCTAACCAGTCATTGTTTTTGACAGGGTGACCATTCAAAGCTCCAGGTTAGTGTTACGGGGTGTTTTACCAAATTAAGATGTTCATGTACTCAAAAACAAGTTATTCTGGGCTATCTTTCACCTTTATAGACTGACTGGCTAAAAAGGGGCCATTTTATTCTTTTATTTCACTTTGGCCATGACATGTGTGGATTTGTAGATCAAAAATATAATTTATTTATTCTATATAATATAATTTCTCTCTTTCTTAATAGACCATGGCTGTTTTTGTTACTGTGCTGTATAAACTGATGGCTGCTGTACATTGCAGCTTACTCACAAAAACTATACTGTGCAGCCCTACCACAAACGTATTATTTACTCACATTGTAAATGACATTATACCAAGCTACCAGGCATTTTCTCCTAATTTAAATTACTCACTTAGCTTAACAGATGTTCTGGGAGAATTAGTTTCAGGCAGATGTCCTTTGTATCTTTCTCGTTAAGCTGACTTGAAGTACTGCTTATTAGTTCTTATTAATCTTTTTTTAGATTTCTATCATTTTTTGCATTTTTGCTCTTTGGGTTCAAATTCTTTCGTCTGCTTTGTTCAGTTCTTACCAAACTAGACGGTGTGACACACAGGATGGGGAATGATGCAGCACAGTGATTATGAGAGGCAATAGTGCACAATACAGTATGAATGAACTCAGTGAAAACAGCCTGAACCTTTCAATCTCTAATCAGACACAGAGCTAAACACATAACGTTTCTTGGACCGTCATCAACTTGGGGCAATGTGACACAGAGCATAAATAACTCAAACTCATGCTCAACAACTGCTTAAAACTCCCACGCTGAACTACAAACATAGATAAACCACCCGGCTGACAATTTGTCAACGGTCATAAATCCCAGAGGAAGAAATCAACAGGGGTCAGTCAGAGCCGAGTGTAACGGAAGAACTCACCTTGCTGTACCAGTTAAGGCAGGGCTGGACTACATCAGGATCTTCAATCCCATGCAGCTCGATGTACCAGATACTGAAGTTAAAACTGGGGCCCCACGACATCAGAGGCACTAAATCAAACACAATACACCAGAACACACAGGTAATCACCAGCTGGCACTACAAGACAAATGTACTTCTTGATGAAAATACAATCATCTGGCAAACACATGACAGTGTAGGCTAAACAACAAGCTACTTTTACTGCGAGGAAGCTCATTACCAAGTTTGCATTTAGCAGCCTCTACATGAGTGATAAATTATTGAGTGGGGGTGCATAGTTTTCCCAATGGCTGTATGATCTATTTGCATAATGGGTACTGCACGGAGAGAACAGTCATGGGTACAAAAAAAAGATACAAAACACTGAATTCTGTCGAACCGAACATTGTGAGGAAAAAGTGCTGCACTACAGAATTTTAAATAACACAATAAATTACATTCTAGTTTTAGGCCACAATGGCATTTTAATTACTTGTTTCAAAGGCAGGTCACTGTCATTCTAGGATGAAATGTCACTTTCAGGGAAGGTTCTTTCATATTTCCACTAACTGTAAAAGTTAAATTGCTAGTTGCAAACATTCCAGTCATGTCCAACAAATTGTTTGAAACATAAATATGAAACAGATGTTCTGAACACCTCTGGTTTGCAAGCATGGGGAGCAATCTTTCTTTATATCTACATGGGGAGCAATCTATATAATGATGCAATGTATAAAGTAAAAAAAAAAAATTTACTGAAAAAAATTTTTTTTTTACTGAAATTAAAAGTAAAAAAATATTCTTGACTGAAGAGTTTAGTGAATACTTTGTGACAAATATGGTCTGTGCAGGTCATTATAAAGCTGTGTTTTTCAGGCTTAACATTCTCTTTAAAGGGTAGCCATAAGAAAATTAGTAAAATTACTTGTTTGTTTGTATATGAAATGTACTTCATTTATATAAAATAAATGAAATATTCACTTTTATAATATGTATGACTAGTCTATTAACAAATAATTGCAAGATGACCTAGTTACTTACAGAATCAATGCGGACAGCACTAATACATATTAAAAACAAAAGAGGCGTTCGACTACTACATGATTAGCTTTCAGCTAAATTGTTTTCTTAACAACCTGCAATGTCTCACTGATCTTCAATAAATTAATCACCTGTCAGCTTCAGGTTTTTCACTTTCTTCTTATTCCCCATTAAGTCACGCCATGAACGAGAATCACCCTGAGTCACCCGATGAGCTCACTAGAGGATCACTCACCTATTTTAATGTATCTGCAGGGGAACATCTGCTCATCAATCTTGTGCTTTAGCGTGAACGTTTCCTTGTTAAAGTCATTCTTAAGGCCACTGTGACGGGGGAAAGAAAAACCCATGAAACCATGATGGATCATATAACAGAAAACTAAAAGTGGTTGTGATAAACAGAAAGTCAACAAAAGATACAATCTCAGCAATCTCTCCAGTCACATCTCTTCATATTACATGCACTAATTGCTTCTCGTGGCTGAGTACAAAGGCGTCCAACATATTTGCTCTATAAAACATCAGTTTAGAGCCATTAGTAACCTCCGCTCACCTGGACAAGAGTTCAGTCATGTTTTCCTCACTCATGCCTCCAAACACCTTAAACTTCTTCAGGTTGCACACATGTGTTTTCTCATACTTCCCATATGTGATGCTTAGTACAATGGCTGGTCTCTCCAGTTTTAAGATCAAGTACTGAAATGGCAGAAAAGACTTTGTTAGCAATTAAATATCATTAAGGGACATTTCAGGTTAAATTTATAAGACTAGATAACCAGCATGAGGTTCTCAGGGTTTAACTATTCCCAGTCTAGGGCTGGTCGCCTGTTTGAATTTTCTATTCAGTCAAAATTTTGGCAACCAACACTCATGAAAACAAGGGGATTGAGATTACTCATTCCATTTTGCAATCAAGCTCTTGATTACTCTTGAATTCCACCAGCAAATGCAGCACTTTTGTTCATGGCTGGTAACACCAGTTCTGGTAACACTACACAATTAATGGTCCTCATTACATTTTTCAACACATTCCGTACTGTGCAAACATATAAGGCATCTATTCAAATTGTTTAAAGCCACTAGCCTCACCATGTGATAAAGTGTCTTTCTGCTAGCATTTATTCTAACACTAAAATAAATGCAAACATGAAAACAGCAAAAAGTATCAAGATTTGTTTTGTTTGTAGAAGTAGCTGATATTTTGTGAGCTG
>JBBPDC010000129.1:19435741-19446803 GCA_037974485.1 Hemigrammopetersius urotaenia
TGTGTGTGTGTGTGTGTGTGTGTGTGTGTGTGTGTGTGTGTGTGTGTGTGTGTGTGTGTGTGTGTGTGTGTAATGCTTCTTGTTCAGTGATGAGCACATCCTTCTTATACCCCCTCCTCACCCTCAACTGTGTATTTGTCCTTGAGTTGTGTGAACTACCTGCACAAGCCATTTTGCTCATCCACGTAATCTCTCCTCTCCCCCTTCCTTTCAGACCACCCCTCATTTCCCTCTCGTCACCATGCGGCGCAGCCTGATGGCGCTTTCAGGAGGTCCCCGTGACACATCACGTCAGGGGGAGAAGGTCACATTGCTAAATCGAGACAGTCATGTGCGCTCAGGTGGTCATCAGCGACTGGTAAGATGGATTATTTATCGCAGAAACAGGCCAATGGCATAGCTCGTGACCATCACTCACTGTCATGGCCATAACCTTAATAATACAATGGTGTTGTACAAATACAATTTGCATCTGTACACAGCAGACATAGCACTGTCATCAGTCGAAGAGGCTTTATCGCATAATGATCCATGCAGATGAGATTGAAATACACAAGCAGCAATCTTCCAGTACTGCAGAGATGCTAAACGTATGGTTATGTTCATTTTAAGGAAACAATTAAAATGCAGTCCCATTGCCCTAGTAGTTCCCTGTGGATTACACTGTTTTCAGGGACATTTCAAACCATGGGGAGGGTTTGGTTGAATGATCAGTTGGAAGGAACAGATGGTAGTGGATGTGAAAGTGATGGAAAGTTTATTGGTCATTGCAGGACAATCCATATCAAGTACTTAACCAATGACAGTTCCCTAAGAATACTACAGCACTGTTTAGGGACCCTGTGGAGCAGTGTCACTGACTTGCATTGGGATACAGGAATAGAAGTGTGGGTATTTTACCATTGCTGTTTTGTTAGATTACTTTGTTAGACCTGGTTTTAGATTAAGTAGTATCTGAGAATGCACTGAGGGGAACCTTCGGGGTCTTTTAGACCTTCAGAGAAAGTCTCAAGATTTCTGGGAACTAAAAATGCCTTTAGTTCATTTTAATTGGGAAACGCCAGTGGAATTCAGCAGTCACATTCTGATTTCTACTGGGTGGGACCAGTTTCATGAGGGGAAGACCCAGATACGTCCCTGACTGTGAATATAAGCGGCACCCCTAACTAATGGAAAACAGCTCTATGCCAGGAGTCACTGTAGAAATGTAGAACTGTACATTAAACTGAGAATGTCTTTTACAAGCTTCCTGCTACAAAGAAGATGTTGGAGTTCTACCAGATTATCATAAAGGTAGATTTTTTCCATGTTTTGAAATTTATGGTTGAAAGCTTAGGTCTAATAGTCATACTGGTGATATGTCACACCTCATAGTCTTTGGTAATGTGTTTTTTCTTTGCCTCTAGTGTTTATGTCAAACACAGAAATTCACAAGTTTACAAGGATCAACCCCAGGCACAATAAGCATCTAATTCTCTGCAGTGAAGAATCGGCATGACATAATGGGATATTATCATAGGGAACAGAATTTATGATCCAAGTAATTGATTTTGTATGTTCATCTTACAAGGACTTGCTCATTACTGCCATGGTTGTCACATTCCTACAAAACAATCGACATTGAGAATTCCCCAGCTATCAATTTTCTCAGCTGATCTAAAGTTTTTCAAATTAAACGATGCTTAAAATACTATGGGGACTCATTGTCTGTGTGGGCCAAACCTTCATTTGAGGAACTATCTGTAGTTTTAACTGTTAGCAATTCATGTACTGCTGTTCTCAGTTGACTGAGAATATATCCAAGCAATGGTTGAGCCCTAATACAGCAACAGTGCATCAGTACAGCCCTGCTGAATAGTAAATGAGGCATAATTTCAGGCACATGCAGAAAAACCTTGGGCGCTGTTCTCAGTGCATGCGCGTGAAGAGCACAGCAGGACCAGCAGAGGGGAAAACACCACCGTCAGAGACAGTGAAAGTGGAGAGCGCTTATCCATCCCCGCTGGGTGCCTGGAAGGCTGTGACTAGGCGAAAAACAAACCAGGAGAGGAGAAGAGTGAGTGAGAGAGCAGGCAAGAGAGAGAGAACAGGGTTACATAAGCTGTAGCTCACATCAGTCGCGCTAAAACACAAGGCTAAACAGGAGGCGTCAAGAAAGAGGGTGATGTCATTAGTGGTGGTGATCCATGAGCAACCATTCATCTGTGTGTTTGTGTGTGTATGTGTGTATGTCTCTGCATGTCACTTCCTGGGAGAGAATAGGGCAGGAAGTAAAGTGACTGGATAGAGGGAACAACATCTCTATAGTGGGCCTCTCTCACTCTCTCTTACTCTTTCTCACACACACACACGCGCGCGCGCACACACACACACACACACACACACACTGCCAGTGCATTCAGAATCCTGCTCTGTTGGAGCCTGTTGACTGCTGGTGTTTATAATTGCCTTTGGTTATATGAGCTTTATAATTGAAATAACTGCCCTCCTCTGTTTTCTCACAGAACTGCAGGTGTTGCTGCTGCCATATTTCAGACGGAGTTGGTAAGATCATGTTCAAAAATCCAAAATCAACCAATTCAGCATTTGTTTTACAGCTTAAAGCAGTTGGGTGGCCTAGTGGTTAAGGCATCCGCCCTGTGACCAGAAAGTCCGGGTTCGATCCCCAAGACCGCTAGGTACCGCTGAGGTACCCTGAGCAAGGTACCGTCCCACACACTGCTCCCCGGGCGCCGTGTTCCTGGCTGCCCCCTGCTTCACTTGGTGAATGGGTTAAATGCGGAGGAAGAATTTTGTGCTGTTCACACTGTGTGCAGTGGTGTGTTCACGTATGACAAATGGTCACTTTCACTTCACTTCACTAAAGCACATTAAGAGTAATCTGTTAGCTACTAGCCACTCTGCACATCTGCTGTTCCATGTCTTTGCTCAGTGTTGGTACCTGCACTCACACATGACCCACAAATTAGTATTTTCGTCGCAGTTGTTGACAACTGGAGACTTCGTCAATGCCGGATTGGGCAAAGCCATTGCGCCCTTGGGGGTTAGCGGATGACAGTTACCTGTCAGTGTGTGTAGAAGTCATGGCTGCATTTCCTTCCCCTTATATAAGCCTTTACGGGTCTCGTTCGCTCAGCCTTACCTCCGAAAGTGAAGCTGATGCGAGATCCTGTCAGTGTTTCCCAGATGCATGATCAGGTGGGTAATAATCACATCTGAAGGTGAACTCTATGTGTGGAACCATTTCAGCCGTGGATCAAAGTGGCGCTTGCGGTAGGGAAGGGCAAGATGGCAGCAGTGTGAGACAGCCTGCCTCTTCTAAACACGCTGGTAAGTGTCAAAGTCGTGCGTCACGCTTCTGAACTCATTCTTGGAGTCGCAGCAGATGTTGTGTTGCTAATTTGGTTCGTTTTCGTCACTTTCAGAAAGAACAAGCCTAACTCAAACCGTCAGCTCCGGCTGGATCAGAAATGGACACATAAACAAAACAATGCCGGCACTTTTCTTCTTTATTTTGTCCATACAGTCCAGTTTTACAGATAACTGCAATGTCATGACTTGGTCCAGACTGTAGGGTTATAGTCTCAAAGAGCCTGGAGAGGATTAAAAAATGGGATTAAAAAATGATCATATTGTATAAAAATAATCATATAGATTCAAAAATGATATAAAAGTGACTTTAAGCAGTGAGTTATGGTGATTAACTGTTAAAGTCTGTAAGGTCCATTGCAGCGTTGTTGTTTGATTGACATGGTCTACTTAATAAAGTTACTGTATAGGTATGGTGCTTTTTGCTGCTCAGCATGGCTAAGGACCATCGGCGATGTGCAAAACCAAGCACAACCCGATGCTTTGTAAAGACATATAGACGGAGCTTTAAACAGAACTATCATATAAACAGTCCATCAGAAGCACAGTGGTTCATCAGCAATAGCTAATATCACTTGCTTCAAGCAAAACTTGAGATACTATGAATCTTTTTTCAATGCCACAGAGATTTATTGCACAGAAAGTCTAATTATTCCTTCTAACATCCACCACAGGCAACTGTTTGTTAATACTGACTCTAATTAAGCTTTCATTAATCTAATTAAACTTGGGATCATGTGGAACCGATGTGGAGGTGCAGATAGCCAATCAGAATGCAAAATCCTGAAACACTGACAGGCACAGCATTAAGCTTCTCAAAACCATAAAATTGAGCAGCTCATCCAAACTCTGCAAGAATCCCATTCCTAATTCCGTTAATCCCACCTTTACTCCACACGAGCTGTGAGTACCATCTGTATACATTTTCAGCAGTCACTAAAGCTATCTATCCAGGAGAAATGCCCATAGTAGAGGCTGTT
The DNA here is from genome assembly GCA_037974485.1 of Hemigrammopetersius urotaenia. Taxonomy (NCBI): domain Eukaryota; kingdom Metazoa; phylum Chordata; class Actinopteri; order Characiformes; family Alestidae; genus Hemigrammopetersius; species Hemigrammopetersius urotaenia. Next base: position 19,440,091 of record JBBPDC010000129.1, read on the forward strand.
TGTGTGGAAAGGCAGCATTTGTGTGGAAAGTCACGTTTTGCGAGGTGTCCTGCGTTTCACTGTGTAAACATGGAGAAGAGCTGCAGCTGTCAAAGCTAAATCGCAGTTTCACAGACTGAAGTGATTTCTGAATGATAGCTGGATAATTATGCCAGACAGTATTAAGCAACTAGCTTTCAAGAATTGAGCGAGTAACTTTCATACTGGAAACAGCTTCCCAACAGAGAGAAGTCCAATTTTGTTGATTCATCTTCACCGCCCTATTTGCTGAAGACGCTGCTGCACCACCTACTCAAATTATAGTCCCACAGCCTCTCTGTTCGTAAGCTTCAGTCACACAGCTGGATAACAGTGCGTCACTCAGCATCTGAAACCATATAAGCAAGTCTCTTTGAGATTACTTAACAGCTCCACGTGGCTTGAGGCAAGTGTGTGATGTTTGGCCAAAAAAAAGCATATGATGGCTCTGCTACCTTTCCAGAAGAGCTTGGGTACCACTTTACTGCTGTTATAAAGGGTTTATAAATGTTCTAACATGTTTATTAGTGGTTATTAATTAGTTCTTATGTTTAACTAATGTATCAACACTAGCAAGCAGTTACAGTAAGAAAGGTATATACAGTGACCTGTTGCGTATCAGATAGTGACCTCGCGTTCATCTATACAGTTAAGCTACTTCTCCGTCAGTCAGCATTATACCTGTTGGCTTCATCAGATATTCATTTTTGGCTAATTATTGGCTATATATGTGTCTTATTAAAGTGTGCATGATTGATTTAATAAACATTAATAAATGCTGTATGTATCAAACTATTCATAAATCCATGAAGCTCATCCATAAAAGGATATTCTTAGTACCTTAGTATTCTTGGTACCAGAGCTTGTTTTAGTATTAAAGGCGTTAAGTCTTCTGGACCATGCAGCATTTTGAATTAAAATAACATATACTGAATATATTGCTGCGGTCTGAGCAAAACATTTACATAAGAAGCAAATGTCTCATAATGTCAATGTAAACATGTTTTTGATTAAGTAATTTTGGGTCATTTCTATTGATCCATTCATCATGAACGCCATGAGGCAGACCTTTTCGGATTTTATAAAAATGGAGCTCTGTTTCGACAGAGCTACAGTCCATGGCCAGGCTTAATCTATGTCTGGGAAACTGGCCCTTAGAATCCAAAAAAGAAATAGAAAAAGGGACAGATTAAGCTTAGCTCTGGACTCTGGTAGGATTTTCAGTGGAGGATCCCATTAAATGGAATGATTTATTCTTGGACGCCGGCAGCGCGTTTGTTTGTGCCGTCCGTAAATATCACGGGCAAAGGCTCCGCTGCGTGTCCATTGTACTCTGCTAAAATCAGCTCTCTGAATGCACCTCACGGGTCAGGCAGGTTCACTAAGTGAGCTTCAGAGCTGTTCAAATGATGACATTGTTTAGAGAGCTCTCCATGACTCATGTTTTCCAACTCTGAAAGTGCTGACATCATCCTCCCACGGCAGTCACGGATGGAGGAATTCTTCTGCCCCTTTCTGACGTTGATAAATGCAACTCGTGACCAAGCTGGCATGTCGCTAAGACGCAGCCGTCATCAGGACATTCTCCTCAGCTGATCAGCCACCATTTTGAATATTGAAACCAGTGTTGATCGACGTCAGTGCTCAGAGGCGTATTGCCATGACAACCGTGAGGGTAACGTTTGTTTTGACAAGGATAGCCACTTCCTGTTAGAGCATGTCACCTGCTCTCGCAACCTTTCTCCCTTCCTGTTGTGTTCCTCGCTGGCCCGGCCGGCAGTGTGAGGGACTGGTGCCTCCGAAAGCATGCCATCGTTGGAACTGGTAGGAAAAGCTTCTCCAGGATGCTGGTTTCACATGGTGGTTTAGATGTGTTCTACCCAGTGTCTAGCACCATTTGAAATCAGTGTTCCTGAAGAGGAATTACAGCCAGGTGTCATCACGCATGGCGGACGAAAACCACATGGGGCATTCCAGATGATCTAACAAGGCTGTATCAATAGTCTGTTGCTAATCAAATCAGCACAAACAGAATGGGGCAGGGGCTTCAGAGCGGCACAACCATCCATCGTCAGGAGATGGTGAGTGGCTGTGCCGCATCCGCCTGCTGCCAGGAGCCCAACAGCTGCTCACGAAGTTCACACTTGTGGTTTTGTATTCTATTCATTTGTTTTCATTCATGTGTTTTCCACTAAGCATCCCAGGTATATCCCATGTGCAGAAACAGTGTCCACAGGCACAATGACCACATTAACCACAGACTTTATAAAAGCAGTATAACATATTCCACAGTTCAACACATTTTTTTTATTGCAGTTTTTCAATTTTCCCTCCAGTTTAATTGTGTTCTGTTCTACCAGCACTAAGGGAATAAAGGTTAGCATGTTTTCAAACTACTGCTAACACAATGTGACTGGACAGTTCAGCACACTTTGAGGGATCACTAACACTATCCTAATATTGGGGCCAACACTCAGGATCTCGCTGGGGACACTTTTACAGAAATATCAGAGAAAAACATTTCACAAGTGACCCTTTCCCATGCACTCAAGGACTTAGACACATGATTAATGAAGAAACATGAATGCAAACTTCATGCAAACCACAAAATGCAAGTGTGGATATTAGGATGTAACTGGCCCCGTCCCTCCCCCCACCACACAGCCTGATGCCTTACAACATGGGGGTCTGTTAGCTGATGTAACAGAATTGATGTTAGTGCTCTCCTCCCAGCGTGTTGAGCCTTCCAGTGGTGTGCATTAGGGAAAATTCAGAAAGATATGGTGGAAAGATATTGTTTCAGCTTTAAATTGGATAGCTTAAGCCCAAAGAAGGGATTGTACAAAGGGAATGTCCCATGTTATTGTTATTTTATACCATCAAGTCATTTCCTCACAACCTTATGGACAGTGCTCCTCCAGAATATTGTGTCTTTTATTTGCATCCTCAGGCTTTTTTATGACTTGTTCATGATATTGCTGCTGCTGCTGAAATACAAGATATACTGGGCTGTCCTGAATAAAACATGAAGGTGGTATGAAGTATGACTACATGTAAGCCTTTCACTGCAACTGAATGAACAGCTAAACATCTCACATGGTGTCAGCAATGTTGTCTTTTGTGTGAACAGCTTCATGTGATGTGTGCTCATTTTTCCTCCTCCTGTGCAAGCAAGTGAGGGAAGAGCTGCTTCTCTTGATTTCTCTCTCAGTCAGCCTCTCTCTCCACCTCTCTCTCCCCACCAAAGGATGACTGATTTCCTCTGGTGCTTAGAGTCAGCCTTGCCTTCTAGCACCATTTGAAATCGGTTATAATGACTGGGGATCAATTCTTCAGCCCCTCAGTGGACCAACAGTACCCTTTTCTTCTGAACTGGTTAATCTGAACAGCAAATTCTTTGTCCGTCATGTTCAGACTTGCTGACACCTTCTACCCACGCCCAGGTTTTGTGTGAATAAAACATTTCATCAAGATTTGGTGTCTTGTAAGGAAGTGAACTGATCCATTTAAGGCACACCTGGATGCTCTGGAGACTCTACACAATAGTCCGCACAACAGCTCTCTTGAGCCTCTTCTATGATGTGGAATTAGCCTCATGGCTGCCAATTCTTGCAGGAACTACAATCTGTTTGACTTTCCCTCTGGTCTGTCCTGTGGATATTTCCTGTGTTTGATCTAAGTGTTGCTGTATCTTGTACTACTTGTATTGTAACTTGTGGAGGATAAATCCTGATTCTTGTCAGTGTTTATGCCTTTTAATCCTATGTCCAGTTAAGAGATTTTCACCAGATCATGTGGTAAAAGGGATATATTTGTATGTATGTATGTATGTATGTATGTATGTATGTATGTATGTATGTGTGTATATATATAGCTAGCATTAAGAATAATTGTGTACCTACTTTAAACCACACAAGACAGAGTTTGCTAGATCTGTTTGGGATGAAAATAGTCTTGATCTAATCATAGATGGGGAGCTTAGTTTCAACGATCACATTAACGCTGTATCTAAATAAACATTCTGGCATCACAAGAACGTAACTTAGAGATTTTGTGTCAAAGTAAGATTTAGAAAAATGTATTCATATCTGAATATCCTGCAGGGTCGAATATTGCATGGCTCTTCTTACTGGCCTCCATAAAAAAGACCATTAGACAGCTGGAAGTTATTCAGAATGCTGCTGCTACAGCTCTAACAAAAACAAAGAAAAGAGCACGTTTCTCCAAGCCCCAGGTTCTTGCTCTGGCTCCCAATTAGATACAGGGTTGAATTCAAATCACTCAATGGTTTGGGCTCTAAATGTATTTCTGGAATGTTTGATGAATATCAGCCTGGTGGGTCTTTTTGGCTGGCAGGCGCTGGTCAGCTAGTGGTGCCCAGATTGGAATCTACACAAGGTGAAATGGCATTTGGTCATTATTGTGTCCACTGCTGGAACCAGTTCCCCATGGAGATCAGATCTGCTCCAACTGCTTCCGGTTTTAGAAACAAGCTGAAAGCAGCCTTGTTTTCCCACAGCCTTTAGTTAACCTGTTTGCACAAAGGTTGGGCACTTTTATCTGTATTCTTGTTTTATTGCTTTCTTTCTCTATGTTCAACTACTTTTAATTTATTTTGCTTTATATTACTTTTTTTATTGGTTACTTTTATTGCTTACTTTTCTTTTTGTGCTTTTCTGCTCTGTAAAGCACCTTGAATAACCTCTGTGAACGAGAATGTGCTTTATAAATAAACATTGCCCAATATTGATGAACTGATGAGAAATTATGTGATTTTCCAACTGACTATAAATCAGACGAGGCTAAGGTGCCCCCTGCTGGATGAGACATGGCATCACACATCCGACTAAAGGAGAATTCCACTGATTAGAATTACTGCATAACATTTACATTTAAGGCATTTAGCTGAGGCTCTTATCCAGAGCGACGTACATCAGTGCTTAAGAAGTCCACAACTGTTTCTTACCTGAAAACAGCTTAAATCCAAGTCAACTATTTAACCAAGATACTGCAGTCAGAGCATCTATACAACAACTAATTACTAATAATTACTTTATGGTGTATATGGTGAATAGTCGTTAAGAGGTTTGGTGTAAAATGTTCAATTCTTGAGAGTCTGGAGTGTTTAACGCCTCTAAAGCTCTAACAACAGAAATGTATCTCATGAAATGCTTATGAAGACCCTGCCTGATGCCTGAGGCACTTTTATAGTAGTTTTTTCAAAGATTCCCGGCATTCCTGGCAGAGAGGGATGTGCAGAGCATTTAATTAGCTCTTCATAAAAATGGATTTTCAGATATACCACTTTATCATCATCAACATTACTTTTAAAAACTAACTGTTGGCTTATTAGTTTGACATTTTTAAAAAATGGTGGAATATTTCTCTTTCAAGAAAACCTTAAAACATACAATAATTGTCGAAAAACATTAAACCTTTGAGGCCTGAACTGTTCCTGGGCTTGAATAAGATATAAATAAGGAAATGTATGTCCAACAATCCAAGCATTATTATATTTTTCTGAAGGTAGAACATTCCATACTTAAGACTATCACTTCAAGCAGAAGAATCAGTGGGACTCGTACAAGAGAAAATAAGTTTCTGGGGTAGTACTGACCTCTGCCAGCCTGAGTGATGTTTCTGATCATCTCATCCAACTGCAGCTTTCCAGCTGGATTTTATCATAGAGACAGCTGAACTCATGTGAATCATTATATTAAGCCTTTATTTCAAACTTTGACATTTATTTAAATGCACCATGACATCAGAGTAGATTGCCCCATAATATTTCAACTCTGACTGTTAGGTACTATTCAGTTGTCGATCCAGTGCCAGAGGAGATCTGAACACTGTGGCTGAAAGTAAATGATCCCCATCTCAGCAGGATGTCCAAAAACTGGTCTAAACCTGGAGACTCCCTCCTTAACCCTCTGAATGGGAAAGAGCTAACAGCTCCAATTGTGAAGGAAATGTACCAGAAAACCAAAAGTGAGTTATTATTATTATTATTATTATTATTATTATAACAATAACAAGAATAATACTAGCAGTAGTAGTAGTAGTAGTCACAGGCAAAAACATTCAGTATTAAACATTTGTCAGTCCAAATTACAACAGCACAGTGGGGAAGGACAAATAGAGCAGAATCAAGAGTTGGGAGAAGAAGCAGAGCACTGAGAGATACGATTTTAATTGGATTTTTAAAGAAATGAGTGGAAGCATCATGAGTAGTCTGAGGGAGGGAATTCAATAGTTTGGGAGCCACAATACTAAAAGATCTACCACCCTTTGAGTACAATCGAAATTTGGGGGCTTCAAGCAAACGAGTACCAGACTCGTGTAAAGAGTGGGTGGGAGGACATGAATGGAAGAGTTCAGTGAGGATATAAGTCTTCATTAAAACACCCTCTGTCTGGGTTCAGTGTTGTTTTGTGATTAGTGTCCGCTGCTCTATTGCATCGTCGGTGTGCAGTATGCTTATATAATGCCATTCTTTCAGTGTGTAAACTGTTATTACCTTTAAACAGCTGCTGATGCCGAGCCTCAGACATCCCAGCTGAAAAGTAGCCTTTTGACTGACATTGGCCTTTACCTTTGACCAGGGACGTCACTAGGACAGAAAGACAAGGGGGGCTTAGCCCCCAGGGCTGTAGGAAGGAATTAGTGTGTATAGAGGCTGAACACTTTTCACCAAA
>JBBPDC010000129.1:19446903-19476550 GCA_037974485.1 Hemigrammopetersius urotaenia
TCTATTTGCCCAGTATATTGTTTATTGTATCCTTTAATCACTGTTGTTGTTTTAATTGTATTGAACTTGAGAGACACATACTTGGCCAATAAACGCGATTCTGATTCTGATTCTGATTTACGGACCTTGAAGCACAGTCATACTGGAGTAGAAAGGGGTTATTTCCCCAAAAATCTTGTCCAAAAAGTTGGAAGCATGGTCGTTGTCCAAAATGTCTTGGTCTGCTGAAGCATTATAATCATTGCCCTTCACGGAAAATAAATGTACCTAGCACAAATACAGGAAAACAGGTGTCCCAATACTTTTTTCCATATTGTGCATGAACGACCAGGGTACATTCATACACAACTTATGGCGCTCTTTGTCACATAACTCCGCCCACATCGGCCCGTATCCTAGCAACCGGAACCTACCGCTTCTCTTATTGGTCCAAATTCAAGATTCTGCCACATTCAAACCTCCACCATACAGCCCGTTTGACTTTATCCCCCCATCTTTAATTTCATAAACATTATACCCTTTAACATATATTTTACTCTCACTGACAGTTATTATTCAATGGAGGACACCGACGAGCCCCAAGCAGCAGTGGCCGAGGCTACGAATGAGCGTCCAAAGAGGAAAACGAGCCGGAGGAGGGAGTCTGGAGTGGCGGAGGGAGATCCTGAGTCCCCCGGGAGCAGCAGCAGGAGACGGTGAGGGCACCCAGACAGGCCCTGTTTACTGTGTCTTTCAGACATTAAAGCACCATCTTTTATCTTTTGTCGAATATTGCCTTTTTAAATCGACAGTTGTTGTTTATTTGTGCAAAAGTAGCGCACTAGTGGCTCAAAATGGCCTATTAGCTCTGTGAAGCTAGTGTTAGCTGCTAAGCTAACCTCTCTATCTTAATACCTTGCTCTCCCACTTTGTTTATAACAGCATTATTATAAGCAGTCAGATTAAATGAGAAGTACATAGTCAGTTAAACAATACAACAAAACACAGTAGAGATATAAACATGCTGTACAGTGGAACTTCGCTTTATTTACCTACAGCTGGCTAGGCTAAAAGGTGCTAGGACAGTGTTTTGGTTGTATGGCTAACATAGCTGCTAAGCTAACGTCTGTATTTTCAGGCCACAATGCTTAGTTAAATTTTACAGTAAAACACAGTAACGATATAAACATGCTGTGCATCTAAACTTCAGCTTGTTTACCAATAGAACACAGAACCCGTCATAACACTGTATTCAGCCAGACTGGAACTAAATGTTGTTTTGTCCTGTTGTTTTGTTGCTCTTGTGTCTACAGTTGTTTTGTTGCTCGCGTGTCCACCGACTTGACTTGAGAAGTTATGAATCAAACATTATTCAAAAGAAAATAGTAGTGATGTAAACATGCTATCAAGCTAAACTTCAATTTGTTTACCTAAACACAGTACCTGTTAAAATACTGTATTCGTCCAGATTTGTACTGTAGGTGTTTTTGATTGCAGTAAAATTTTTTATTTTGTTGATCATGCTTCTTGACAAAAATCTTTTGTTTTGTTGGTCATGCTTCTTGACCAAAGCTTTCTAGGCCAAGTGTCTAGGGACAGTGTTTTGGATCATTGGTTATGTTGGGTAGCAGACTAGTTGACTTAACATACCTTACAAGCTAACCTCTTTATCTTCAGGCCTCCATGCTTTCTCCCACTCCATTATTTGAAGCCATCATCTTAAAAGAGAAGATATAAAGTTAAACGTCACTTAAACGAAAACAGAAGTGGCATAAAAATGCTGTTCAGCTAAGCAATAGTTTGTTTTCCTTAATACAGTAGGAAACAGTATTGTATGTATATGGTTGAAATGACAATAAAACTAACTAACTAAAGCTAGCCAGGCTAAAAGGTACAGGTCTGGGTTTTGGGTGCGTGGTTGTGTTGAATTAACACAAGTAATACAAGTCAGTTTTATTATTCCAGTTCAGCTATATTCTGGGGTGCGGGATAGAGACCATTCCATACACCTGGTTCAAAACATCAGCTGTTGAACAAGCCCTTTGTGGTTAAACTGATGGTGTAAGCAGAGAGGGTTAGTACTGATGACTTGCCTTGTAACAGAATCTTATTCTTCTACTTTTGGCTGCTCCCGATTAATGTTTAGGGAGTGGCCCCTGCGATAAGAAGGAGAGTGGTACCACCAAGCTTACTTTGTGCAAGGTACCGTCCCCACACACTGCTCCCCGTTGCTGGCTACCCACTGCTTAACTTGGGTGAATGGGTTAAATTCAAAGAAAGAATTTTACTCTGTGTGCTGGTGTGTTCATGGTTGACTGTAAGGGATCAATTTACTCTAGGGTTTTATCTCCGTTTCCGTCTCTACTCCGTATCTTTCTCTCTCACACCAACTGCCTGAATGTCCTCCCTCACTTTATCCATAAACTTCCTACTAGGCCGCCTTCTTTTTCTCCATTCTCAGCATCTTTCTCCCAACATACATACTGTGTATCTTCAGCTGATGTCCAAACAGTGCAATCTCACATCTCTGACTTTTCCTTCCAAATGTCTTGAGCTGTTCCTCTAATAAACTCATTCCTGATCCTGTTTATCCATATCACTCTCAGTGCAAATCTTAACAGTTTTAATTCAGCCTCCTCCAGCTTTGATTCCTGTCTTTTTGTCAGTGCCACCGTCTCCAAACCATCAAACCTTACAAAGTAGTTAGTCTTGTAATTGAATGGGTTTGATGATACTGCAGTTCTCATTTGCTCCTCAGGGTGGAACTCTGTTCCCACTGTTCAGAGTGCTTCAGCAGTATAAAACCTGTGTGAACTCCTGGCCATAAAGATGTTTTGTTATTAAACTTACGTACTCTCATAGCTGTCAGAAGTGGTAACTATCAACCTGTTTTTTGGTGCTGAAATAAGGGAAGGTAAAAGCAGGACCTCACTTTTGGCAGCCTGTCTTAATTTAAGTTTTAGTCTAGTCTTTGCATCAAGAAGTCATTTTAGTTTTTATTAGTCGTAGTCACGTCTATACTCTAGTCGTCAAGTTTCAATCGACTAAAAGCATTTGTCTTATTTTAGTCAGAATTGTCCATGACTATGTTTGTCTAGTTTTAGACAATGAAAACAGTATTTTAGTCTCTTTTTTTTTTAGTAATGCAATTCTATTTAACCCAGTCAATATAGTGTCCGTACCTAGTGGAATAGACAAAAATCAAAATATTATTTTAGTCAAACATTATTTCCACAATGGAAACAAGGTTATCTCTCACACACATTATTATGTTATTGTTACCTTATAGACTATAGAATACTATACATCCATTCCAGACACAGAAGACACTCAGATTTGAATTTACGACATTTATTTTTCCAACCAAGCATGTAGAACTTAGTACACACACACACACACACACACACACACACACTTAAATAAAATAAATAAAATAATATGGGAAAGACTGTATCAAAATCTCCCTCTCTCTCTGTGTGTCTCTCTCTGTCTCTCTCTCTCTCTCTCTGACACTATATTGGCCCTGCGTCCTAATACTTTTGGGCACTCTAGATAGATTTAATTCACAGTGTCTCTCAATGGACAAAAGTATTGGGATGTAACGCCGTTCAAATTTTCATTGACGAAAGCAACACTACCTTGCTTATAATTCCGAAGTCCATTTTTAATCCATCTGAATCAACTATAATAATGGACTGATGACATCATCTAAAGATTTATGTCCTGAACTGATCCAAGAATAGTGCCTGTCCAGTATATTTAGAAAATCTCTCCAGTAAGTCCTGTGAAAGGCCAACAGGGAACATGAAAATGTTCCTTTGAGAGCTAAGATAAGAGAAGAGTTTATGTTGGGGTAGGCTGCCAGTTTCCTCCCTCCTTTTGAGTGCTTTCAGTACCTCCGGCCAAGCTTCATGCCCTTTGTGGCCTCTCAAGCATTAGATGTGCTATATCCTCATTAGTCTCTCACATTCATCAGGAACATTGGTAGATTATGATAATGTATCCTTGTGCATGGTTTCTATTTTGGAACATGCAATTACAGTCCTAACAAGCTTAGTTTGTATTACACCTGTCATATATAAATACATGCGCGTGTATACAATCACAAATGTAAAAGCAGAAAGAATATAAAAAGGTATTAACACAGAATTAAATGAGATATAATAAGGGTTCTAATAATACTAATTAAAATATAAATTGAAATTTTAAAAATAAGTAGCCAGTAATACTAAATAAGCGGATGTGGTACTGAGCCTAATAAAGTTAAATCTTATCTGTAAATGCTTATAGGCTAGTGAAGTTTTGCTGATGTGTAGACCAGACAATGCCTCATTTGTTTTTCCAGGATGATCACATTTTGTCATCCAGGTTGTATAACTAACTTAAAATTCTAACTAACTTAGGATTCTTAATAGGTTTTGCTTAATGTGTAATGACACAACATGCAGACATAAGTCAATTCATTAGGTACACCTACCAGCCTTGTATCTACACTCATCGTTCATTTTCTGAGCTCCACTCACCATTTGGGTGCTTGTTGTGGTTTATATTTGCAGCCTGTAGTCCATCTGTTTTGCTGCATCATTTGTTAGCCCCTTTTGCCCTGTCCTTCAACTTTGAGGACCACCAGTGGATCACACACAGAGCAGTGCTTATGCCCACTTTCAGCTGACTTGCAGTTATAGTTCACCTGTAACCCTTCATCATCTTTCTCTTTTCTGGTCATAGGCCAGATTTTTGTGGTCGGTGCACTCCATAGTAATGTTGAACCGTTTAAAAGAACAATAATAATAATGGCACTGTTGTGCATGATCCACTCTGTCCAACACACACACTAGTGTGACGCTACCATAATACCTGTCCACTGTTTGTCTTTTGTGGTTCCTTATGATTGATTATATCATAGCCTGTGCCATTCATTCCAACAGTCTCGACAGTGTTGCTACATTTTCTTGAGAAGACCAGAGTGTTTCACACAAGCCTCAGCCCCACCCACACCTCCTACACCTGGCCAACACACCATTTACGGCTCATCCGGATGCTTCTTTGATCGTGTGGCGTGCTGTGGAAATTCCTCCCAACCTTAAGGCCATTATCATTCATTCTTTCTTTTTTCTCACCCATATCATATTCTCTTTCTTGCGTTCAGATAGCTCAGTACAGTAAATTATTCAATGGAGGCATGATCCCTAGATCATACCTGGCCTTGTTTAGTACGTATGATTATATCTTTTACTAAAAGCAAGGCTCAGGTGCTTTTACATTGGTGAGGTGGGTACAGAGGCAAATACAGTTTCAGTTGGCCGGATAGATCGTCATGTCAGACCACCCACAGCCTTACCGTTCTCTGTGGAACTGCTGAAGCAACCTCTGCACATCATTATCACCCTTCTCCCTGTGTAATATCCGATCCCAGGTCTGACCAGTTAATCCATGTTTATACTTGTTTGGTCCTTTATTCACCCTACTCAAATATTAGATCTTAGAAACAACTGCCAGTGCATCATTTTCCATGATGAGTAACTTGAGGGCATGTTTCTGACACCTATGAATAACACTTCTTTTGTTACTGTGTAATCAAATGTGTTTTTTAGATTGGGCAATATTGTGTATTGAGTTTTCTTGTAACAACAGTCATTTCTTTTAAACACTAGAAGGCCTTCCCAGGTTTCCTCTTTTTAATGCTTTGCTGGCTGGGGTTACTGGGGTGTTTGTATCTTTGCCCCCTAAGTAATTCTAGACCATTTCTATTTGTCCATTCGTTAAGTTCTTATGAAACATTAAGGACCGTTTATGTTTGAATTCAGTTTGTTTTCAGTTTTTTTTTTCTTTTAAGGTAATTAAGGTTTCACTGTTGAGTGGGTAATAAAGGGTCTGCTATTATTTGAGTAGTATGAATTATACAATTGGTCGTTGTTATCAAGTGGTAGAACCATTAAAACAAGTCTTCTACTATGTTGTTTTCCCTGATCCACTCAGACTCGGTGGACTTTGAGTGGGGAACTAATCCCTGTCAGGCTTTTAGACTGCAGATAAGCTGATGAATGCCAGAATATTTCAGTGTGTTTTTGGGGGGGCCTCACCTGTTCATCTGAAAAAGGACTCTTGTTATCTGTACAAACATGACCTGACAGGCACAGTTGTTACCCAGGCCCCAAATAAAGAGAGAGGAGCAGGGCTTTTGTGGGCTGCTGGAAACAGAGAGCGGGGGGCTGTGAGTAGAGAAGAGCTAGCACTTTGGTTCCTCTAAATATAATGAATATAGAGGGCAAAATTGAAGACCCTGATGTGAGAGCCCACGGTTGATAGTTTTTTCTTTTTCTCTGACTGCGTGTACACTCTACAGCTGAAGATGCAGTATCACAGGAAGCAGGGCTACACCAGGCTTAGGGTGTGGTATGTACTGTAAGCTTTTGGAAGTGTAAATTCTTAGCTCTCTTCTTATCAAATCTCACAGTGATGGGTATTAGTATCACTGTGTACAGGTGTGGGGCATTTTATGGTTTGGTGGTGGAGGAATGCAGATAATATAACTGCTGTACTACACGTCTTGTGCTAGATTAATTGGGTTGGATCTTCTGTTCGTCTTGGTGATGGTTGGAGCACGCTGGTTCTCGGAAGAGCCCAGAGCAACTACTAGGGCTTGTTTCATTTTGATTTATTGAAACACACTTGTTAAAGTGTGAGCTGACATATGAGTCAGTTCCTAATCTTTAGGACATGGTTGTATGTTGTTAATGGTGTTTCATACTAAAATGGTGCTTTCTTTCTCTCTGTGCAGGCCTGGTTTGAGAAGAGGCAGTTCTTTCACTTTTCGTACACCTGGTCCCCAGTGGGACTTCAGTTTGGTGAGTACACAATCATCTTGCACCACTTTTTGTTTCCTTGTCCTTCTTATATGTACAGACAAGTATCAGGAAGAATTTTCAGGACTGCATCTTTGTCTACTCAAATGCGTCTTATTTGACGTGTACAGAAGAGCCACAGTCTTGCAAAGTTTGGTGATTTCGCTGCTTGAAAACACATACTAAACTTGGTCAATATCATATGGGTTGAACCAGGTGCGTTTGAGCAGGATAATTGCCAAGCTGTGCTGTACTGTGGCTCTTCTGGAGTTCAACACAACTCTGGTAGAAGATAAAGTAGTGTGAAACCGCACAATTAATTGCTTTAATACTATTTTGCCTTATAGTATGGGATATACCTTATAAATGGGATATTTCCCCCAAATTGTTCAGGCCAAATATCTTTGTCAGTGGTGTTGAATTTCCCATCCCTTACTGACCCTCAGACAAAAACAAGAGACTCTTATTGGTAGATTTCAAGGTGTGTTTATATGCCTCGTACAAAGCATACTGAACCTCTCAACCCCCCGCCCCACTTTATGTGACACAAACAAGATCCCACAATGTGTGAATGTCTGCATGCATAGATACTGTGTTATGGAAGCTCAAAGTACTTTTCCTACACTTTCACTTTGTTCACAAGAACAAGTGACAGCGCTGCTCTGTTCATTCTCAGTTCAGCCCTCCACTGCTAGGCCATTAGCTTCAGTGCCGGTTTAAGTTTTTACTCCTTTGTTTTGTTTCTGTTGTTTCCATAGTGGCTTTCTTATCTCCTGCTCTATAACTCGCATTCTAAATTCCTTAGCCCTCATCTGTGTGTCTGAGTGTCAGTCTGTGTGTCTAGTTTCTAGTTTGGGATTGAGTATCTCATTATTTTTCTTTTATTATTAACTTGGAGCTGTATGTGATCTATAATAATAACGAACGGTAAATCACATTCTGAGCTACATGTATCACTGAACTGCATTTTACACAGTTATTTTGCAGTTTACAGATTAACCTTTCTTAATTCTAGATTAGGGGAACGTCCTGTATGGATTACTTGAGCACAGTGAGCAATAACGTCAAATGATTAGCTCTTCCTGGTGGTTAAGTACAGTCTTTCAAATTGCTGATTCCTTGAGTTTCATTTTTTTGTGCTTTGTCATTCTTTTAAAGCATTTGACAGCCATCGGCAGGTGTAGGGAGGGAGTTTCTGCTGCATCACTCTGGGGGGGCTGGTGTCAAGCACAGTTTGGATTTTTCCTACCCTCCTGGTTCTACTCAGCTGTTTATTGCTAGAGTGTGTTTTGGGAAGGGAACTGCTAAGCTGTGCCAGACACCGATCCCTGCGCGAGTGGGTTAAACTATGGGCATGAGAGGACTAGACTTTGTGTATAATGCTTTAGTTAGCACCTGCAGTTCTGCAGAATTGTTGCTTCCAAACAGTCATGTTTCCCACAAAGGCAGAATTGCACTATTATAGTGAGCTGTAAAACTTGCGTGTTTGTCTTGTATTATATATAGTATAGACAGTCGGGTCCTGGCATTAATACAGCATGGAACACCAGCATGCATTTCTAACCAGTGGACAATCATCAGTATAAATGCTTCATACTCTCAGAGGTTTCAGTCAGTCTATTGTTATGTCAAACAAAAAGAGTAGTAATAGTATGTCTACGTTTTATAGTTCTTGCAAAACAGGAACGGTCATCCAGTAAATGGGGTCACAAGATCTCTAGTAACTGAGGTTCCTGGCCATGCATTTTACTGGACCTTTCTGTGTTAGGGTTTACTTTTTCCGTTGGACAGTGGTTTTATCCCAGAATGATGATATCTGCAGTCAGCACTAATCCTTTCATATGCCATTGCATGACTTTAAGCCAGCTGATGGAGATAAACGACCGATTCGCTGATACCAAGACTGCCTTTCTCTGTCTCTTGTTCTCCTCTTTCCATTATAAAAGAATTAACATAGTTCCCATTCCCCCGGATCAGTTAAGTGTCATTTGAGGTAAATGTAAACTGGTTTCTGATTGAGAACAGAAAGCAGGAGGGAAGATTAGAAAGGAATAAAATAGCCTAGAGCATTCCGCAGTTTATGAAGGCCAAGTGAAACTCTATCCATCATTCATCTGAAGAGAGTGAGAGAGGGAGAAAACTGAGGATGAGAAGAAGGGGCTGCTTCATCCCGTGCCAAATGATTACTTTGATATGGAGGGTTTTTTCCCCTCCTAGAAAGTATGGACGTATTAGCTCATCATTTGGACACATGGGACTCATTAAGGTTACAATCAGAACTTCATTCTCACACCTTCAAAACCCTGTTGAGGTGAAAGATGGGCATGATTCACATGCCCCCCGCCTTCCTCCTTTTCCCTCTTTTTACACCTCTGTGCCAACCATTCCAAAGGTGAATGTTTGAAAAGTGTCTTTGATGTGAGAGCACTTCTATAGCCTGAATTAAAGTAGATTGGAGTACCTGAGGAGTAGCGCTGTTTTGAGTGTAATTGATGCTTGAATGCTCTGCAGCAGTCCTCAGATTAAAGTTGAGATGGAGTTAAATGTCTGGATCTGTTCCGGTTTTGAGTATGAATAAAATTACAGAAGGATTTGATGTGACTATCTAACACTCTGACCATATTTAGGTTAACGAAACACTTTTTATTGAGGCCAGATGAACTAACTACTAGTATCAATAATGAAATTAGTACAATTTACTTTTTTTAAATTAATGTAGTTTTCTTTCAGTGGTGAGTGCATTATATGCATTTGTGTAACTCCAGATGTATTTGTAACCCTGTGGAGGAAATTCTGACATTTTGTCTGTATACAGTTGGCTGCATTAATTGTTAGCTGTGTTCACAGTAACTTGCTTGAGTCTTGAGAATAGTGAGAGTGATGAGCTGCCAGACTGGAACATTTTTTTTCATCCTGTTCCCTAAAAAAGGCAAGGAAAATGTCAGCCGTTATATATTTGGATAGAGACTCCCTAATAATGAGCACAATTTGGTCCATCTCCAGATAGCCTAAATATTTCTGTTTGTGCTTGGCACTGCCAGTCCGTTCCCTATCGCCTTTGGTTGTGTGGAAAGTTAAGGTTAAGACAAACATAGGATTTGTCCGCCTTTGGAAAAGCCTCAGAAATATCTTCTCTTTGCAGCGATTCCTGTGAAGGTCCTATCAGGCGTGTTGTGTATTCAGGCTGCAGAGCCCTGTCTGCTGCTGTTGTGCTTTCCATTTGGGTCTGGCAGGTCATAACAATGAACAGCCCCTGAAAGAGGGAGTGGCTCTGTCCCTTTTTTTTTTTTCCATAGTTTTCATCCTGTACACAACCTGAATGTGTTCACATGCCAATTTAAAAAAAGGTTAGAGGCCTTAGGTTAAAGTTAGGTTAGACTTATGAAGGCCTTTGAATATATGAAGTTAAAGGTGCTTAAGCAGAGTTAACTCTGTTTATTACAGAACAAATTACATTTATAAACAATCTTGAACTTTTTTGTCAAGCTATGCTCTCAAATAGACTTGCTTATGTCGGCTCTGAAATGAAAAATATTGTGAGAAACTACCAAAAGCATATTAAAAATAGAACAGAATCATAAAATAATGACTTGCAATGTGTTCATTATTGCCCAGCAATACCTAACTAGCTTTAGCTTATCGAAAGAAAAAATACGAATCTGGACAGTAGACAGACATAATTTGTCTTTAGCTCACTAATGGACACGTCTTGAACTGTTGGCCGCTGTATTTGGTGCAGCTCTAAGTAATAGTTTAAATTATACAGTTGAGTGTGAGGGCTTCACAGAATTTAAAGCAGTGATCACTTATCAGAGAGATGTTCATATTTTAGCCTTATAGGGAAGCTCAGCTGTTTAGTGTAGCTCAGATTATTACCCAGCAACCTGGGTTTTATCTTATCACATAGGCCCTTTCTAATCATCCCTCTTGGAGGAGGAAGGCTACTCTTTGATAGGCTTGCTTGTCTTTGTTATCTTACTCTTGTATTTGGAAAGTAAGAAAGTTTGCCTACATGTATGTTTTTGCCTTTCTCACACCCTCTCTGCCATCTGCTGCTGTGTTTTAGTGAATTTTGCCTCACACATGGCGCACGTGTTAATAAAATACTCACAAATGGACAATATGTTGTCTTGAACCTTAGACAAATGTGGGGCTACGAGGTACTTTTCCCTCATTTGTGCACCTTTTAATAGCCGAGGATGAATTTCTGTCTTCTTTGTAAGTTTATTTAGCTGTAATTGGGCCACCATTTATACCATCCAGGCTGGTCTTGTTTCTGGTCTTAGCTGAGTAACATCCTTTAGTGACACACACACACACCACAGGTTACACTGCCAGCATGCAAACACTTAAACATTCACACACTCGGATGCTAAAATCTCCTGGGGGTAATGATGTCCTTCCTGATTTTCATGGGAGCTCCTCAGGGGTCCATTGTAAACTACAGGTATGTCGGTTCCAGCAGACATCCAGCCTTTAGGCCACCAGGTCTGAAGCAGCAGGAAGCAAACGAATAAGAGAGGTTAAGAAAGGACGTGTTCTTCTTGCATATTAGAAAAGCACTCTAAAGACAAGTGAGATTACTGAATGCTAGTTTGTATGATGGATGTGAATTCGGGGTTTTTAACTGTACAATGTCTTTATTGAATTGTAATGGGTCTTAATCTCTCTACAGAAACGTAAGCGGCGAGAGAAGGACGATGATGTCGTCAGCCTGTGCAGCTTTGACTTTAAGGTAAGTGAAACAAGGAGTTAAATTGGCTCTAATGGACTCTGATTTCCAAAAACAAGTCAACAAGTCTTAATATCAAAAGAATCTCACACGGCTCTGTGTATGCAGTTGTAAAAGCAAGCAAGGAAAAAACAACTTAGCAGGACCTGCTTCCCCAGAGGCATCCAAGGCCATAGGGAGATAATAAATATCTCTTTTATTTGAAGTAATCTGAACGCTATTTTTGGATGACTGAGGCTAAGACAGTCTGATAAAATCGTGTTTGTTTGCAGGAGCAATCACGGCCAGCCATTATAAAGTTCTGGAATTTAATCTCTAGATTTTCCGCAGTTAATCCCAGCTGTCATCTTCTGAGATGAAAACCTCACATGATAACTCAAAGCCAGTGTTGTTATATTTGGAAAGTTCAACATGGCAATACTGTAGTACGGCGGGAAATATTGCCATGTGCAGACCTGTTGGTTGTGCAGTTTTGCTGTTTCTTGTTCCTGTAATCTTGATTCCGGTATCTCAGCCTTTGGCGGGGAATTGCTTATTGCCTTATACTCAAACATTCCTGTTGTAACAGTTTTGGAAGTAGTTGACACCCAGATCCACCAAAGTAATAGGTTAAGCAACAAAATGAGTATTTCGTCAGTACTTTACTCTTTGATGGTAATCTGAAACTTAAAACTTTTGTTATTTAGTGGATATGAGGAGGTCAGTAACACGATTTATTCTCTTATCCTCATGGATTAAGCTCTTAAATGCATCAAAATCCTCTTCTTTAAAAACATTGAAACTTGGAGTCAACTCCAACTCTTTATTCCTTGTTTTCTGATCTGTTCTTTCCTTTGAAATCCATTGGGATTCATTACATATAGCGATGCCAAAGTCTAGGATGAGTTTAAATCCGAGTTCTCAAAGCAATTTGCCATTTTAATCTTAAAAATCTCAGATGTGATTGTGTAGACACTTGCACCACTCTGATGGCTGAAACTGCTGCTTGGAAGTGAGCTTGTGTAAAATACACATTTGTTCTTCTGACTTCAGGCTTGAGGTTTAATATGTCACCAGGCCTTATTCTAGACCGCCACCTTTCACCCTACCCCCAGTTTAAACACACCAGCTCACATATGCGCAAAGCCTAATCTGTGGAGAGGGGGAGGAGGACCTCCAGGTGTTCTTCACCTCTCTTGGTATTTCCTTGTAGCCCAAAACAAGGGAACAGAAGTGTTGGCACTATGAAGTTTAAAGGCAAGGAGTGAGTAAACTGACACGCACTTGTATTGAAAGTCTATTGCTATTACCAGAAGCTAGATCTGATGGTGTAGGTCGCTTTTAATCATCCCGTTCTGGCGCATTCAAACAGGTTGCAAGTAAATACGAGAAATGTCATTTTCCAAAGGAGAATCCTGATTCTTGACCAATTCCACTTTGTGCCAGCAGCTACAAGCTACACCTCTCATTGAATGGTCAATCCACTCTGAGACACTAACATTAGTCAGTCTGACTAATCAGGTGCAGTATGTCCTGCACTGTAGTAATCACTATGAATTGCAGCACCACTCAAAACTATTTGGAACTAGCTTGAATGCACTACGACTGTATTAACTGTGAGTAGTATGAGCATTGCATATGCTGTCTTTATTCTTTATTATTGTGTCTGGCTGGGCAGGTGTATTGTTTAATGAGTGCTGGTTGGTTACCTATTCTGTTTGGTGGCAACAAGCTTTGTTTGAGGGTGTGTTCTCACAGTCAAAGGCACTTGGTTTCAGTTGCTGTTCTTACACCCCATATTGAGTGTTGTTTTGCAAAGATTTTGCTGGTATAATGATATTAAAAAAAGGTTCATAACCCCCAGGTCCAGGGACACTAAACTAAACAGCTATTTAGCATAAAACAAACAACATAAAAACAGATTTTCATTTCCATCCATTGCACATTATCCACTGGCATGCAGTGTTTCCACTGACATCCATTGCTGTAAAACACACGATACCAGTCTTTGTGCAAAAGGAATTGCTCAGTCTATTTTCGCTTTCATTTCTTTAACCGGATGAGGCACGTCAGAGTTAATATCGGAAACTACAAAGGAATGTAAACCGATTTTCTACTGAAATCGCTTCATCTGTTTACGATGTGGGGTTGTATATGTAGACCTAGAAGGAACGGTTAACCAAAAAAGGTTGTTGACCAGCTAATAAATGTTGTGTTAGAAATTTCTTCTTACGCAAAACTGTTGATTGGTAAAAGAGAATTTAGTCCTTTTTTTGGCGATTTTTATGTCTTTTAAGTGTGCAGCAGACAGGAAACAGGAAAGATAAGAAAAGTTGTGGGTGCTTTATATTTAGAGAGAGATAAGTTTAAAAAAAAATGTTAAAAAAAAAGACAAGCTGCTTTGCATCTTGGTCTTCCTACTCAAATAAACAAGGCTATTGTATACAAATTGCAGACCTGGCTTGTGTTCTCACACATTTGCAAAAGATTGCTTCTGAAAGTGCAAGTCCTAAAATTATGCAAGCATAGCAATCCTTCTGAAGTGTTCAAGGGGGAGGAATCCTTTGGTTTTTTCCTGCTGTATTTATTTAGTGTTTTAGAACCAATGCAGTACAATTTAGGAAGATGTACAGATTTTTTAGCGGTGGTTGATGTGATAGTACTGCAGCACCTAATGTTTTGCATCCAGTATTGAGGCCTCGAAAAATAGTGATATTAGAGGTGTCTATGGCTTGCAGGACCTCAGTTTCCAGCAGAGGGCAGCACTCAGCAAAACTCGGAACACAGATCACCACTACAGACCTGAATATGTAGAACTGAAACACTAAGTTGCCAGATCAGCTAGAAAGTAGAATCAAGGGATGTTCAGTTAAGAATTAGACCCTGTTGGACTGGTAACTCAAGCATCCGGGAGGCTGGGTGGGTGGGAGAACTGTTTCTGTTCTACACCCATTCCTCCAGCTGCCCCAGGTGTCTGGGTGTTACCCTGCAGGAGGCAGCGTCTGAGGACTTGTGCAAGTTCAGCCTTGTATACCATCCAAAAGATGGCCTAACCCCTTGTCAAAACAGAACGGACAACAATGGCGTATCTTTCCATGTTATGAGTAAAGTGTGGAGGCTGAAGTTCTGTGGTTGGCTTGGTATTTAAATACAAACACAAGAATATACCCAATGATGATCCACCACAGTTTCACCTAGATGTAGAATCTGTTTAACCCACCTACTTGATTAAACTTATTTTAAATTTACACTTTGGCTTAATCGGCCTTGCTGTTTTAATCGGTTTAATAGGATGGTCCAACCCTTACCCCTATCAGTTCTAGCCAATGTGGGTAATAGAATTTGCAGTTGGCATTCTCCACTCAGTGTTGAACAGTCCTGTGCAAAAAGTAGTAGCATTATTCAATGGAGAGAAGCAAATGAAGTTGTCACTAAATTTTGAAGTAAATAAAGAAAAAGAAATAATACTGATTGTGGCAACATACGATTCTTTTTCCGATCTCTTTTAAAGTAAGTATTATGTTAAATGACACAATTCTGTGTAACGCTCAAATAACACACCTGATGTAAAACTGAAATTAACGAAAGCAAACTGCTCCCATTTTGATCATCGTATGGTAAAGCTGTTTCCTGCACAAACTACATTACTGCAGTTTCACACTTTACTATTTACATAGCAAGGTGAGCAGAGGGCCACAAAAGTAGTACTCTCCATTTGCTTAGTACGCACTCAAGCCTTCTTTACACTATTTTACACCTAGCCTTTTCACACACAATGCCCGGCTCCATTTGCGCAGCTGAAGTTCTTTTATTTAATGCATGGGAAAGTAGCAGTAAATGCGGCAAAGACTTGCACTCTCACAGTTTACCATAGACCTCATTTGATCATTTCTGTCCACCGTAGAAATGTAGATGAACTGGTTGTGCAGTTTTGGGTACAGAAGCGGAAGCTTTTGTTAAGGGAGTTCTGTTTTTGGTGTGGCCTTGTTCAGTCTCTCGCTTGTGTACCGTGAAACTTATTGTTACCTTTGGACAAGACCCCCCCTTCTTTAATCAATACACAGAGACCAGTGATGGGTGGATGGGTCTGTGTGTGCTCCTTAAAACTTTGATTGATATTTGTGTTGACCACCTCCCCCCTCTCCCTTTGCCTGATGAGTGATAACGACTCTCTATTAGACAGTTTTCAGAACACTCTTGTCCCAATCCACATTAGCCCAAACCCTGGACTTTCACTCCACTACAGTAAGCTGTATCGCCTGGCTTGTTTCGGGTAGGTGTGATTAACTGGGGGGAAAATGGACTTGTTGGATTTTGAGAGGTGAAAATGAGTTTACTTAAGGCATAAACAAGCTAATAGTATTTAAACATTAGTCTAAAACACATATGCCTGTTTATCTATCAGGTTGTGAAAACAATTGGAACACATTTGTTTTTGTGGTCAAAACTGAGGTTCAGTGATTTTTAATTGAAAAGTTAAGTTCCATTAAGTTCCAAAAAAATGATTACACTTGGCGCCAAAAAGTCTGTAACCTTTTGTAACCTTTATGAATTATCTGTAAACATCTCCAGCTAATTCTTACTTTCATTAAAGTTCTGCTAACTATTTTTTACTCAGTAAAATAAGACGCGGGGGTTTCTTGCCTTGTTTCTTACCTCTGCCCTTACTTGGTAAATGGGTGGGGAATACAGTCAGTTGGCCCCACCTTCCGCTGCCCTGGGTATTTGAGTTCTCCTCCCTCACACATTCACAGAACAAAGTTGGAAACCATCAGAGCACACTGTGTGTGCGTTTTTAGAAGTTAGGCACTGCCGCTCAGGCAGACAAAGAAGTTTTGGGGGATAGTTTGTTTTTGTTAACCCCCCTAGAAGTGTAATTTTTATTAGAATTTTAAGATCATTTGTGGATTACCGGCAACACATTGGGAATAGAAGAATCTTACTAGTGGATTTTACTAAAAGAAATGGTGGCTTACGATGAACCTGGTGTGGTGCCTATCAAACGGACTCTACAGACCATAGACTACCAGAACCAGGCTTGTAAAGAACTTGAGGTGAGATTCACATGGTTAAAGGTGACATCATACCATTTGCCTCTAGCAATCTTTTCCTGATTTGTGCATAGGAACGTTTGTTCCCACTGTTATCATTTGAGTCAGGACCTTGCCCTGGTCTTATCTTCACCTGAACACTGTGCTGTCAAGGCCATTCAGGTGTGTTTCTCTAAGGTGTGTGTTTGCGTGTGCGTGCATTACAAATCACCTCCAAAGGAGGTTAAAGGTCCACAGCCTGGGCTCACAGGACTTGCTGATGTTGACTTGCCTAGAAATGAGAACATCTAGATATGAGGAGCGTTTCAAATTTGCCTGCTTTGATATGTAAATGAATATCTGGACAAAATGAATGACTTCAGACCTGAAGAGCAGGTAAACCAGATCAGAGGTGCCCTTAGGGCTGCACACATTGTGGTATAAAGCATTCCAGCAGCTTCACAGCAATGACTGACTACTGCAGCCCACGGCCCAGGTGTGCCCCTTACCCCACCTCAACCAGCCTTGCTGCTGAGAACTGCAACAACCCTGTGGGGAAAGAGGATTTAGATATAGAGCAATAGTGCTACTTCTGCACTTTAGGCTCTTCTTCCTTTTAGCGGTTTGGGAGCTGCTGGTTCGGAAGTGGGAAAAGAGAAGTGGTTTAGTTGCCAGTAAAGCTGAATGAAGTCAGAAAAAATTGTGAATGAGTTGAGTAATTTGGGAACTGGCATCCTTAGACTTTATTTTTAGTGATTGCCTCACATTCATATTTTTATTGACTCTGTCTAGATATCCTGTCTTTTTTTCTTTTCTTTTTTTTACCCCCCCTGCAGTTTCTCACAAATGCAGCAGTCTCTTGTTTGATGAGTAGTTTGAACATTTGTGTTGTCTGCATTGCAAATCAGTTTATCAGCAGAGGACCACATAGGGGGGATGCACAATCCTTCCCCTCCCCCTCACCCCCCACAGTGACCACACTCTGAACAACAGTAGTGTAAACTGTGTTTATGGGGCTTCCTAAGGCCAGGGCCTGCTCGCAGTGCCTCTCTTGGGAGCTCCCCCCCAGTCGACACAGCCAGAAATAGCTGCTCCTATCAGTCTATCTGTGTGCCTACTTGTTGCTCTTTCCACAAGATAATGTACATCTGAGTCGAGGGGGGGTCTTTTGTTATTGCAGAGAGGACTAGATGTCAGGGAAAACACTATCAACAGTTGATAACGTGCCAAAGCCACTCATTAACTCATCAGCTTACTACTTTGCTTTATCAGTTTCTGCTCTAAATATTAAATCATTTAGGTTGTTTTTCCGTTAGATTAAAAAAATCCCTTTTTTGGGTCTTCTTTGTGGACCACCAAAGACTTGGTATGTGGTGGTCTCCCATGTTTATTAGCTGTAGCAGAGTAATAGCTGGGTGTGAGTTCTTAGCCAGGTCTTCTAGACTGTCTGATTGTCCCGGGTAGCCAAGTACAGCTTATGTCTCAGATGGTTCCTGGTAATGTAAGCTAGTGGATCGGCTCTGCAGCTGTTTGTACTGGTTCGAGCCTGAATAGCAGGACTGTTCAGCTCTCACTTTGGCAAGCTGAGTCTCTCTCATGCTGCTGTGTATAGGAAACCAAATCACCATATTTATTGCATTTTAAACTGAGACACATAGCTAATTGTCTCCATCATACTGTTAAGTTGCAAGTGTTTTTCTTCCCCTTAAGCTCCAAAGTGTTTTAGGATGGTGATTATAGTTAAAAGAGATCCTGCAGGTTTGACTTTTTCCCTCCCTCCTATGGTTTGTTGGGGTTGGCTCAAGTCCCAGTCATTATGGGGTTCAGGTGTGCTTCTCCCTCTCACGCGAAAGCCTTGTAGGGCCTGTCCGGACACGAGGCTGTCAGCCTTACTCGAGGATTACAAGAGAAGCAAGAAGTAGAAATGAAAGGGCAGTGTGGAGGCGGTGGGGGATGGTATACATACTCCTTATTTGCTAGACTCATCCCCTTCTTTGACTTCCCACACATATAGTGGGTCATACATATACAGTAACTCTCAAACACATGCTGTAGTGAATTAAACAAGACTACAAGCAATCATTAAGTCTTTTTTTCTGAAGTCCATTATTCCACACACAAGTTGTAAGCGTGTGTTTGTGTGAGAATGGAACAGCTGAGAGGGGTATTGTGCATACCAGAGATGCCTACAGACCCCTGATCTCCAGTTCTGCAGGCAGAAAGGGCCCTTTGTGCATTTCTTGCTGAGGGGTCTCCCCATGTGATGTGCCCAACAGCTGCTGTCTCCAGGGACTCCAACTTCTGCCTGGATATCTATGGCTCTGGAAACGCCAGCCCGCCTGACCTCAAATCCTCTCTCTTCTCTGCACTTTCTCCCCCCCTTTTTTTAATTTCTCCCCTGGCCTTGGGGACCCCCTCTGGCAGAAGAGTGGAGTCCAAAAAGAAAGTGTATCCTGTGACTGGTCATGCACCATCTTTTCATGTGAGATTAGTCAGCAGACCTGCTCCTGTGTCTCTGGCCGTTTCTGAGCCTTACTCTTATCGTCACTGTAAGCAGTTCAGTGGTTAATGGGGCGATGAAAGGAATTCAGTTGTGGTCAAGTAGCAAAGCATAAATTTATATTCATGACCTTTTCTTTTCCTTTCTCTCTTGTGCAGGAACCCAGTACTAAGCGCGTTCGGCCGCTGGGCCGAGTTACCTCGCTGGCGAACCTCATCTCCCCCGTGAAGAATGGGGCCGTCCGCCGCTTCGGCCAGACCCTCCAGGCCTCATTTCGGGGCGACGGGCGGTCCCCAAGCGTGCCCCACCACAAGGCCTGCAGCAAAGCAGCAGCACCCACCCCCCCCAAGCGTCGCAACAGCACGTTGTGGTCTGAGACCCTGGACGTTCACCAGAAGGGCACTTTCTCCACCAAGGAGATTAAGAGGCAGGAGGTCAGTCGCAGAACAAACCAGACTACTAAATCCACCTCCACCTTCCAGCCAGACCCTCCTGAATCCGCTCTAGTGACTTATTAAACCCTAAGGGTCTGGGGCTTGGATGCTTTCCTGTGTTTTCTCTGTCTCTCGAGTTTTCTGGGGCAGGCTGTGTATTTGCTGTGTGCTCTGGCTGAGTGGAGTGGAATAGAGTAAAATTTTTGTGCCTCATAGCCAGACACTTTGAGCTAACAGAAGCCCGCCGCTATGACGCACAGACCTCCACTCTCATATCCTCCCAACCAGACATAACAGCAAACTGCCACAGTACAAGCACATTCCCCACCAGAGAGAGAAAAAAAACACATTTATTAACTAGTTAGTAGAGGCATTTCCTAAACTGGTAATTTTGGGATCATTTTGTTTCTAAGAGTGCAAAATATGTAAAGTAACACTTATTTTGTTTTATATTTATCCAGGCAATCTTTGAGCTGTCTAGAGGAGAGCAGGACTTGATTGAGGACCTTCAGCTTGCCCGCAAGGTTGGTATCCTTTTAGATTAGTGTTTAGATTAAAGTCAGAATGCTAACAGGTTGTATAAGAGCTTGGCTGTGCTCTTGTACGATCTGAGCATTTGCCTTTTTTAAGTAGCATTACAGTGAACTGCTCACGACTGACCGATGCATTCTTCGTTTGCAGGCATACCATGACCCAATGCTGAAACTGTCGATCATGTCTGAGGAGGAGCTAACAGCCATCTTTGGAGATCTGGATGCTTACATCCCACTTCATGAAGGTGAATATAAAACTGCATTTCTCCTGTCTTGCACTGTTTGTGTTTATGACATTCAGTAACACTAACCTCTCACCCTCCTTCCAGATCTGTTGGCTCAGTTGGCCAAGGCTACAGGCCCTGACGGTACAGTGGGAGAGATCGGCCAAATCGTGGTCAACTGGGTAAGTGCAACAAGTTTTGTCTCCTTCTTGAAAAGTAGCATCTGAAGTGTGACTTTTAGATACTAATAACCCTATTTCTCCCTCTATAGTTACCCAGGCTGAATGCATACCGGGCATACTGCAGCAACCAGCTGGCAGCAAAAGCTCTTTTGGACCAGAAGAAGCAGGATCCACGAGTGCAGGACTTTCTGCAGCGCTGCCTGGAGTCGCCCTTTAGCCGGAAGCTGGACTTGTGGAGCTTCCTGGACATCCCCCGCTCACGCCTGGTTAAATACCCACTCCTGCTGAGAGAGATTCTTAGACATACACCACCTGAACACCCAGACACCAGCAGCCTTGAGCAAGCTGTGAGTAGAGAGGAAACAATGTATACAGATATATGTACACGTTCACGTTAAGCATTAGGAAATTCGTTTTTAAATGGTTTTGTGTGTTTGTGTCCCCGCAGGTCAGCATCATTCAGGGTGTGCTGGCTGATATTAACATGAAGAAGGGGGAATCAGAATGCCAGTACTATATTGATAAACTGGAGTATCTGGATGATAAACAGAAAGACCCACGCATAGAACAGTGCAAGAGCCTGCTGTGTCACGGAGAACTACGCAACAAGAGTGGCACGGTAAATCTTACTGGGATACACTCACATACTGACACATCACCTTTTCTTCGTCTCTGTCCTCGCGAGGATTAATGCAGATCACTAGCCAAAAAAGGAACTCACGCAATAACCATGTCTAATCTTTCAAAGAGATGACACAGTGAACCAGGAATCTTGGTAATAGAATGACAACATGGGAGGCAAAGAAAATACTTGGTCTTTGAGTGTCTAGACAATCTGTCCTACGGTCTCTAATCTCTCCTAATCTTTTTGTTTTGCTCTACAGAAACTGCATGTGTTCCTTTTTACCGAAGTCCTGGTTCTAACCCGGCCTGTAACGCGGAACGACCGCCACAGTTTTCAAGTGTACCGTCAGCCCATTCCTGTGCAGGACCTGGTGGTGGAGGACCTGCAGGACGGAGATGTGCGCATGGGTGGCTCCTTCAGAGGGGCCTTCAGCAATGCAGACAAAGGTGAGACAAGTTTTTCTGTCTGAATACATTCAGTGCTGGGTTTTTGCTCCCTTTCTGAATAATTTGTAAGCTGTAGTTCTCAGCTCGGCCTGAGAATGACTGTGAATTGGTTATGTAATGGCATAATGAAAGACCTAGTTTTGTAACGTTAAGTCATTTTGGTTTGTTTATTGATTAATCTGAAGAGCCCCACTTGCAGGCCTTTATTGTAATATTGTTCTTTATATCTCTGTCCTCCTTCAGCCAAGAACATCTTCCGCGTCCGGTTTCAAGACCCGTCTCAGGGTCAGTCTCATACACTGCAGGTCAACGACATCTTCCACAAGCAGCAGTGGCTCAACTGCCTGCGCAGCGCCATGTCTGTCATACAGAGCGAAGCCCCATCTGCCGCCACCGACGTCAGCTCCAAACGCCGCTCCTCCACGGCCTCTGCCATGGTCCATATGGAGGAGACCGATGAGAACCAGCCCCAAAACACAACCTCACCCCCTGGCTCACCCCAGAGCAGTGAACCCCCGAGCCCTACTCCCTCCGCCACCTCCACCCTCTCTACCTCTTCAACATCGTCCTCATCCTCCACATCCTCCACATCGTCCTCATCCCGTAAATCCAAAAAGGACAAGCGTGTCCTCTGTTCTCTCGGCAAAAGAAAAGAGACCATGGTGTAGAGCTAACCAAAGAACTCTGAGGTTTTCACGGAACTTAAGCTCATGGCAGGGCACGTCCAGGGTCTGGCGGACTTGTATTTATGTGTGTTGGAACCATGTGGTTCTGCAGCAGTATTTTAATGTTACTGTCCTCAATGGCAGCTATATCACCCCACTCCAACCCGTCCCACAGGGGAAAGAACATGCATTTTGTTTGTAATTAAAGTTTCCTTTTTATATATATATATTTTTAATCTGAATTTTACTGTAGCTCTTTCGTTTTCAATGAACCAGCACTGTTTAGCTTTCGGCTGAAAAACTGAGGATAGTCAACAGAAGCATTAAGGGAAAAACATGAAGAAACGAAGAGATCCTCCAATGCTTTGTAGAAGTCTGATTCAGAGCTCTGTTGGAAGAGTCTTATTTTACTACATTCCTATCAAACCTGTTTGATCAGCGGACTCATCTGTATATGGTTTATGACAGTTGACAGCAATAATTCCTTTTAAAAAACAAAAAACTCAAAAGAATCACAGTGAAATGGTGATGTAATTTACACTGTTGACAGATCATATGTGGTATTTTATTTTACTCATGTAAAATTTGAACTGAGCCATGTTGGCTTTTTTTTTTATTAAGAAAGCTGACTCTCCCCAACATGAAATAATTTTATTTTTCAATGTAGCATCTTGCATGGAGCTTTACTTGTGGAGTCCTGCCTATAGGGGCAGGATGGCATGTATATGCTTGTCGAAGCACAGGAGTTCACTGGAACGGAACAGTCATTGCCGGAAAGGAACTTTGTAAGTTGTAGGAGGGCTAGAAGTATGTTGGTGCAAAAATTGATGGATACTTTGAGTTGTATTGGTTAAGAAGAGATTGACTTTGATTCAAGGCACTACACGCAACCACAGCTGTTTGTCCGATTGTGTTTTTGTTGTTGTGTCTTGAACGAAGTACGAAGGTTGGAGGCACTGGTGAAAAGCCAGTGAGTGTTGCTTTTAAAGAAAGAACAGCATGTTGTTAGAAAGTTGGACTTGGTTGACGGTAGAGGGATGTCAAAAGAGCATGAATTTGGTTTGTAAAAAAGACAAAGGGATGTGTTATACTTTGAAAGACTGCTGTGGGCTTGTAAATGTTTGATGTAAAAAGAAAATTAATGGAACAATAAAGGTCTGTGTAAGATTTGCATCTGAAAATGGAATCTCTTGTCTGTCTGAACCTGTCTGCATTGCTGACTCACATCTTGAAAAACAAACAAGAAAGTGCTTCCAAAGAAGAGTTACTGTTTCTTAGACAATGTTTCCAAATCAAATGAAATGAAAAGAAGCAAATGAAATACAGCCTGCATCTTGGCCTGCTGCCCTCACTGTCAACAAGCTGAAACTACATACAGGCTCGTGCTCCGATTAAACCCCTCGTTCACTATCACTCATCCATTCAAGTTTCCAATCAATACTTCAGACATCTTTAAACTGCAACATAAAATAGTCATAGTGGCCAGGTGCCTAAACACTGTCTCCGAAACCCCCCCCACTCCCCCATTTCTGTTCATTTCCAGAACAGTCCAGAATGTCTTGGCAGCTGTATAAAGAAAGCGAGTCTCCATTAAACAGATTCTTTCATTTATCTCTCGATCTCTCGTTCCAGTGCCTCGCTCACTGATGGTATTTAGCTCTGCCTTAATCTCTTCTTGCGGGAACCCCAGTGATGAACGAGCCACCAGGAGCCACTTAACGTCCCCCAAGCACACTCCCGCTTTGTCTCCCGCATTGAGGGTGGAGGTAGCTCAGTGGGTAGGATACTTGCCTCTGGACCAAGAGGTCATGGGTTCGAATTCTACCTTCAGCAGACCACCACTGGGTCCCTGAGCAAGACCCTTAACCCCAAGTTGTAGTTAGGGAATGGAATGGAAGTCGCTTTGGATAAAAGCATCTGATAAATGCTGTAAATGTCTCACACCTGATGAGCGATTGTCGAGCCTTTGTTGGTTTACGCTCTCCGTGAAGAATGCGACTGGGCCGTGAGCGGATGAGCTCATGGGCTGAAGGGAGACTCGGAGCGCCTCACTCCAAACACTTTTACTCAGCTCAGCCTGCCTCACTCTAATTGATCCCTGCACTGGTTTGGCAGGAGTGGGTTTTTGGGGCCTCTGGGTTTTATATGGAAACTGCCTCATGTCTGCCTTCTACTGTTCTTTGACTGTTCTTTTTCTCCAGCCTGCAGTTGCCTTTCTAACATGGATGATGATCTAATGTGCAGTACTACACAAAGGTCTAAGGTACCTATGCGAAGCCATTTATATCACCAGGAAATACGAACACAAAAGAGCAGACCTTTGTAGCTAAAGTGAAAATCTGGTAGTACGTGAACAGCACAGAATACTTTCTCTGCATTTAACCCATTCACCAAGTGAAGCAGGGGGCAGCTACAAACACAGCAGCCGGGGAGCAGTGTGTGGGGACGGTACCTTGCTCAGGGTATCTCAGAGGTGCTTAGCGGTCTTGGGAATAGAACCCAGACCTTCTGATCACAGGGCGAATGCCCTAACCATTAGGCCACTAACTCCTATAAGTAATACTGGGCTTCCATGAGGGGAGGTCTGGAAATGGCTAAAGGAACACTTCTTACTGTATTGATGTTTCAGAGCTGCCTATGTGATCGGAAAGCTGTTGGTTCGAATCTCAGGCCTGCCAGTGGCACCACTGATGTACTCTTGATGTATATTGTCGGCTACCCACTGCTTCACCTGGTGACTGGGTTAAACACGGAGAAAGAATTTACACTGTTCACACTGCGTGCTGTGCTGTGTTCACGTGTGACAAACTGGCCACTTTACACAGCAGTAAACAGCTTTTAAGTATAATTTTCTCAGAGGTCTAAGACTTTTGCATAGTGCTGTATGCTGGCATGAGTGGGCCAGAGGTGAACCATGGCATGAGCATTAAGACACAGGGATATATTCTGTTGTGAAGGCCTTGATAGTGAAGCAGCATGTTCCAGTGCTGTGGTCCACTATGAAGAGAAAGCCCTGAAGTGATTGTCGTTTTACAACAGAAAACAGATGACACATTTCACCACAAAGCAGCCTCATTACACGAGGGTCAGAGAGGAGCAACCCTGTTATAAAAATAATACAAATTGATCAAAATAAAGCCACGACTGCTCCTTATTTTGGTGACTAAAATACAGACGGATGAGTTGTAATGGGATGTCCAGGAAAAGCTTTTTCGAAAACAATGAATCACTCGGGAGACAGGCCCGAGCATCTGCTGCTGTTTGCTGTTTGGCGTCTCTAAACAAGACAAGAAGCGCTCGATTCTTAAGTGGGCGATGAAAGGGTTGGATATGTCATTAATCCGAGCAACTCCAGTTGCGCAACGTTGTGTGTGTTTTTTCAATGTACGACTTGCAAATTACTACAGTTATGCAACTTTAGGGCCCGAGAGACATGCAATCACGCAACAAGAGAATGGGGTCAACGGCACCATATGACCATATACAATGACACAACCAAACAAAAGCCTGCCTCGTCCTCGTTATGCTGCAGGTTACTGACACCAGAGCCCCGGTGGGGACTGATGCGTGCTGAGATCTTTGGTTTGTGGGTCATTTCACTGCACAGAGAAGATCCAAGTCGATGACGGTTTAATTACAGTTCAGTCTGTTGGCTGCTTGCTGTGAGGGATAGGTTATGAGGGCGCACGAAGGTGTTACCCTGTCTTCGCTTTAAACTATTGAACCGAGCCGGGAAATGACTGGCACAAACAGCTGCACACTCACCTTCACACAGAACGATAAAATGGGTATAAATCAGTATAAAAAGCGTAGGTCATGTATGCTACTGTGTTCTACGAATTTTTGAACCTATGTTCATGATGCTTACACTTCATGAACAAACTCAAGCTGTGAAAATGAACAGAGTAGGAATAAATAAAAGAGCAGAGGCGTTTCTCAGCATACGCAAACTAAGGGGTTGCCCCCACCCCCACCCGCAGCTAAAAAAGATTTTGTAATCACCCCCAACGCCCCTTACTACCAGGCCCTACACCCCCCAGTCACCCCCCGACACCACCCACCAGTCAGCAGAACTAATCACAGTGGCCAGAAACACCACTGCCATTTAATGTTGAGTATTTTTCCTATAACAGATAGATGATAGATGGATATATACTTTATTGATCCCAGAGGGAAATTGTTTCTATTTGTGTTTGTGTGTGTATCTGTGTGTTGTAAAAAGATAGTCAGACATGGAATTTGTGCAAAATTAGGTGGCTAATGTAAAGTTCAAATTCAATGTGTTGTCAAACTGTGAAAGAATGGACCTGCACTAACTCTTATGGTTACTGCCTTCACACGCACACACACACATGCTCTGTCCCACCACAATGTTCTCTTCCCTGTTAACCCTGAGGCCCATGAGCAATAAATGAACATGTTCAAGTTGAAAAGTGGTGGAGAATTCCTGTTCATTTGATTACCCCCACACACACACACCACCACACACACAGATAGGTCAGTGATGGTGTCTGTTCCTTGCGCTAGTGTGACCCTCAGGATAGCGCGTCATTTCACACGTAGGTCATGTTTCGACCCAAAACCCGCAGAGTAAAGTGAGCAGAGAGCCGCGCATTCCCTCCCTCTGAGATTCCCAAACAGTCTGCTGGACGACTGGAGGCTCTGGTCAAGGTGGAGCCCTGCAGGACATGAAGTCCAGGGAACGCAAGCGGGGGAATTACAAAGAGGATCTGGTAACCCCTCCACTGTTATCAGGGAAACACACCTGACTCACCCTGCTGAAACATAAACCTGACAAATGAAGCACAGGAGAGAAAGTGAGAGAGAGAGGGATCCAACTCCTCTCGTGACAATAGAAACACTTCTTTCGTTTCATGCATTCTCAGATTGTGCAAGATGATTCATCCCCTTCTTTTAATCAAGTGACAAAAATCTGCCAGGCAGCCCTTAGTTATGGGAGTTCCCTGGAATCACTTATGTTGTCTTTCTCAACAGAAATGACTCAATATCACCTTTTCCTTTATGATACCGACATTCAGACGCTAAATATTGTTCTTTGATGATGTTTCTTTCCTTCAGAACTGTTCAGAAAAAAGAGCTGTTTTTAATTGCATTTCAGTTAAGATCTAAAAGAGCATCTGCTTTGGCCCTTAAGCCCCTGTCACTCTCAAGACATTTTTGGGGATACTATACTGGCAATGTTCATCATTCACACATTCAGAGCCTAAAGAACCCTAAAGAATACACAAGACACACAAATCCCAAAATCTTTGTGTCTCATATAGTTATACATGCACAACCTGTAGTGAAAAGTCGATAAGACAACATAGTTACAATAAAGTAAAGGGAAAATGAAAGGCTAGAACTGATAAAAAATAAACATTACAGGTGTAAACAGACATTAACTAGTGTAAACAGTCCTGGGAACAGTTCCTGGGTGGCTAGGGTCGTTTCAGTGTGTTGTCTGGGTGGGTTTACTCCCAAACTTATGGACATCAGATGAACTGCGGATGGGGCAGCTGGTGGTCTGGTGGTTAGGGAGTTGCCTTTATGCTTGGAAGGCTGTGGGTTTGAATCTCAGGACTGCCAGTGGCACCACTGAAGTCACTTGAGCAACGTACCGTCCCCACACTCTGCTCCTCAGGCTCTGCGTCACTGGCTGGCCACTGCTTCACTTGGTGAACGTGGTAAAATCAAACCCACGACTTCCAGATCACCTAACCACTAGGCTACCAGATGCCCTGTGCTTCTTTTCCCTGTATATGGTGTTTCTGCTTAATTTGGCCAAGTAGTTTATCTACAAGTTCTATAAAGTATTCTTAATGTATTTTACACTCTGTGTTTTACTCACACAGATTCCTATTCCACCACTCTTAGACCAACCGCCACCTGCACAGGCACTGGACCACACCTCTTATGTAACTGCTCACAATCTAATGGAGCCACTGGGAACTGTGCGTGAGCAAACATTCACGGATCACAGATAATATCAGTTTCTAACATTTTAACATAGGTTTCCATATGAGTACACAATTTCAAAAGCATTGGCAAATAAGGTACATGATTATGTAGTGTCGAGTTACTGACGCGGTTGCGTAATCCTCTCTTACTGCCAGCGCCAGCTCAGCACGCGGTTCTAGTAAATGACAGTACAGACTATGAGAATCCCTGCAATCATCCTTATCCTATATGAAGAAGCCTCGATATGTTAGACAACTAATATGGATTTAACTAATCAAATACAGTTAAAATACATACGATCATTGTAAAAACCTCAAATCTCCATATTTAATTAACCAGTGTATTTATTGTTAGACACAATAATTAATTAGGAATAAGGCATCTTTACAAGGGATCACATTAGAAGTTAACAACAGTTTTGCCTTCTTTGGAAAAGCAATATGAAAAGCAGTGATGACGTCTCAGTGGTTTATAAAGTTGAATCCTTCACAGTTTGTTTCCTTTTCTCTTTTTGGAGGGGGGGCCTTGTTCTCATTCTGTTGCTGCTTCTTTTATCGTTTTATTTTAGATTTAACCTGCTTCTTTGTAGACCAGTTCCTACCAAACGTCAGCTCTGAGCAGATGCTGGATGTACTGTTACCCTGCAGTTAATCAGAAAACAGCACCGTTTATTTTGTCCTGATCCAGATCTTAAGTTGTCTGTATTTCAAGCTCCCTTCGGATCCACTTGAGGGGTTATTTCACAGAAGCCATTTCGCTTCAGAATTGTTTAGGCTTTTCGACACCAATATGGGAGAGATGTCCACAAAGATGGATGTTTTCCATTAAATCAGAGAAAGACAGGCCCTCCGGGATGGCCTGTGTGATGTAAGAGTCGTGCCTGGAAGCTGTTTCTTTCTTACAGGTATTGGTGTTAGGTAACCTTTATGTTTGATCATGTGCTCTGTTTCTCTCACTCTGTACGTCTACAGGCCAGACGTGCCATTCTCCACATACTGCAGCCACTGCCCTGTTTAATAAGTCAGGGCAGGCCTTTCATTTCCTGCCCGGGAGCCAGTGGGCTTTGCTCGGCTGAGGTGCTGCGGCTGAGGAGGTTTGGTGCTGGAGGAGCGGAGGGTTTATCTTGGGTCTCTGCTGCTCTCTTATTTCTCCAGCTGTGGGCAGATGTGCTCATATGCCAACATCCACACAGATCGTAGTGTCTGGGGCAGCAATACAGTCTGAACAAAACACTGCACACACACACACACACACACACACACACACATACATTCACATACACATCTGGCTGTCATGGCTGTCTAACTGTCTTTGCTTTGTTGTCTGTCTGTCATATATGCTTATATATCAGTATGATCTCTCTGTCTCTCTCTGTCATTTCTTCTTCTTTACCCTTTCTTATGGCTCTTTTTCTTTTCTTTTCTTTTTTTAAATTTGTCTTTCTGCTTTTCTCTATTTGCTCCCATTTTTCTGTCTGTATCTCTCTCTCTCTCTCTCTCTCTCTCCCTCTCT
>JBBPDC010000129.1:19476650-19488927 GCA_037974485.1 Hemigrammopetersius urotaenia
TGACTGTAAGACTGTCTCTGTAACTACTGACTGTAAGACTGTCTCTGTAACTAATGACTGTAAGACTGTCTCTGTAAGTAATGACTGTGAGACTGTCCCTGTAACTTGTTGAAGAGTGGATCAATCCAAGCCCTGCCTTGGACTGAGACTCTGACATGGCATATTTTGTGTGTATGTGCTGCACAAAGTAGATCACAGTGATACATTGCCATGGGTCACAAACCAAAGTTAATGACTGGTTGTCACTTTAACTTTAACTTCAACTTTAAGAACTGAGTTCTTTGGGGATTTATCAACACTTTTGTACTGTTTACTATTGCTAAGAAACATGCTGTGTCCATGCACTTGTTTGGTGTAGATCTGTGTGGTATTTATTTAATTTATTGCCTTTTATTTAACCAGGAAAATCTCACTAAGATGAAAAATGACCTGTCCAAAGTAGACAGCAACACATTAAACTGTTTGAACACAAAAAATGAACACATGACAAACATAAGACAGAAAAATCTGGCATCATCAAGCCTCAATAAATCATTAAAAACACTGAAAGAACATTTCACCCACTTTCACTCCCGTTCCTGAAGATTTAAATCTTACTGCAACAAAGCTTACTACCCTAATTCAATTTTTTTGACACATTAATTAGCACACATAAAGTTGTAATAAACAGAGAATGGATTTCAGTTTAAAATATAGGGGTGAATAGGCCTATGTGTATGAGGATAAAGCTACTCAATGGTGGGTAATCACCAAATGTACATGTAACTTCTTTCATTACTAGTTGCATAATAATCTAAATATATGGGTCATTGTTTAAACGGTGTTCCAAAAGGACTGAAATAGCTCCAGTTCAGAGGGTTAAAAGGAGTTACATGTGGTCCAAAACTGACAGGCAGTGTTTCCATCCACTGTTTGCCATATCGCCTCAACTCTTCAACTCTACTGAGTGTGAAGGCTCGTCCACAGCTGTGTCTCTGCAGGAAGAGTCGAAAGGCTGGTCTTTTTCTGGGAGTTTAGACTGCTGTCTGCGACCACCCTTTACTTTGAGTCATGGCCAAATTAGGGACAGATGCACTCATGCTGATAGTGACGAAACATCTCCTGCCTGTCAGGCCGGAAACCTTCTTTCACAGCGTTTTCCCCAGAGGCAACACCATGCTGTCATCGGCACCACCTTAATATGACCCTCTCTGGACCTCCTCCACCTATAATTAAACCTTCAGAAAGCCTCTTAAGGAGAGGGGGCCTAATGGACAGAAAATGAGAGAGAAACGAGAGAAAGAAAGAGAGATCTAGCCGAGACGTTTGATTTACGGCCCAAACTGTGTAGGGTTATGTTTATGCTTGTGGAACCCGGAGAACAGGAGAACACCAAGGCCTTTGTGTCTAATCTAGATAGCATGGGTTAGCTTTTATTCAGCTGGTTTGTTCAGGACATAAATAACAGAATGCCTGAAGAGTCAATAAATCGTGAAAGAGAGAGAAAAAGAGGGTCATATCAGGATATTTGGGCCTTTATGCAACTGTGCCTGAAACTATAAGGCTGAGAGGTATCTGTACGGTGCTTTCAGGTTCTGGGGCAGCAATATCTGCTAGAAAGGACCTGGGATTGTTGTGGGATCGTGGAAATTTCACACACATGCTCTACCATGACTGTAATCTGGCTGGCAGGCATTCACAAGCTACTTTTAGCCTGTGCCTGGTCAGCTAGGCCTCAGAAATATAGAGGTTATGTCACAGAAGTGTTTTTAGGATGAGAGAACAATGGGCCACATCAGGATTTCAAGACGTGTTTCATTCAGTGTCACCTCTGCATGACATCAGCACTGAAAATTCTCCTGATCATTTATCTTAATAGACTTTCCTCACATCCTCCAACTCTCTCTCTCTCTGTATTTCCCCCATCTCTCTCTCTATGTCTGTCTCTCAGACACACGTACACACACTTTTTTATCACATAATCTTTCTCCCGTCTGGCTTCCAACAATCAGCAGTTTCTATTTGCTTTTGGTCACTTGCCAAAGAGAGCGCCTTAAAATATACAATTGCCTTTAGAGTTCCACCGCAGCCGGTGTGTCACTAAAGACAAAAGCATGTAATAGAACCGGTTTTGTGAAAGGCTTTTGTTACTACTGATTATCTGCGATTCATAACGCTCTCAGAAAGAAACCCATTCATAAAAAGACTCAAAATCTGATTCCCGCATTGATCTCCGCCCTGGGGGATGGAGTTTATTTTGCTGTTGAACAGATTAGCTCCTTGTTCTGTCCTTTGATAGCGACACACAAGAAACAGTTTGCATGTGGTTTTCAGTCCTAACGCAATGTTGGCCTTAAGATAAGCTGTGATTATAGCTGTACAGACTGTAGTGGTCAAACTTGTTTTTAACTGCGAGGATCCTTTGTGACCACAGTTCGGATTTTGTATGTACGCTTTATTTCTTTGTGAAAGAGTCTAACTGCACCCAAAAAAGCAGCAATAATGTGTGATTATATTGGCTGGAAAATGAGGGTGAGCACTTTGAGTATGGTGCTTTTAGGCAGCGATAAAGTGAGGTCATGTGCCAAAAGCAGCAGGAGAGCTGGGCACTAATCCTGGTATGTGTAAATGTCATTTAAGGCTACATATAATTTAAACAGAGGATTACAGTCTGGAGAATTATTGTGATAAACAATGTTATCATGATCTAAATTTACTTCCATATGTATCTTATGAGAGACTCTTTAGAGGTCTGGTGTCATTCACAACAGTTTCTCCAGAACAGAACAATCCATATCTGGACTAGTTCATTCCCGTCTTACTAAAACTGGCCCGAAAGTTTGTGGAATTTGCATTTTCACATTATCCCATTCAACTCTTTGTCCACTGTCCATTCCAACTCATAATATCATGAATTTGTAGGTAATGTGATTCCCTACAAGTGACAATTTCAGTAACAGAATTCCTGAGGAGTCAATAAATCCTGAAAG
This sequence comes from Hemigrammopetersius urotaenia, assembly GCA_037974485.1. NCBI lineage: Eukaryota > Metazoa > Chordata > Actinopteri > Characiformes > Alestidae > Hemigrammopetersius > Hemigrammopetersius urotaenia. Next base: position 19,479,620 of record JBBPDC010000129.1, read on the forward strand.
AGAGAGAAAAAGGGTCATGGCAGGATGTTTGGGCCTTTATGTAACTGTGCCTGAAACTATAAGGCTGAGAGGTATCTGTACAGTCCTTTCAGGTTCTGGGGCAGCAATATCTGCTAGAAAGGTCCTGGGATTGTTGTGGAATCGTGGAAATTTCATACACATGTTCTTCCACGACTGTTCACAAGCTACTTTTAGCCTGTGCCTGGCCAGCTAGGCCTCAGATACATAGGGGTTATGTCACAGAAGAGCTTTTTTTAGGATGAGAGAACAATGGGCTGCGTCGGGATTTCAAGACGTGTTTCATTCAGTGTCGCCTCTGCATGACATCAGCACTGAAAATTCTCCTGATCATTTATCTTAATAGACTTTCCTCACATCCTCCAACTCTCAAATGAACTCTTTGTCCAGTGTCCATACCAACTCATAATATCATGAATTTGTAGGTAATGTGACTCCCTACAAATAACAATTTGGCACATTTTGACTGGACTTTACTCAGATTTCTGAGCGGGGAACACAGCGTTCATATTTTACTGTGTACTACAGACAGGCAGTGAGAAGGTAGGGGCCAGTCACTGAATAGAGAGGATACACAAACACCTCTTTGTCTGCACATACACACGTGTGCGAGCACACACACACACACACACACACACACGTGGAGGGAAATGGATAAACACAAGCCCAAGCAAAACAAACTTCCAAATGCATTGAAATCTCCTGTCCATTCACACGTGTCTCATCATCACATGGGTGACCTGGACAGAAACACAAAGACTGCAGGTCTTGCAGCTTTGAAGCTCCATCATCACTAACCCAGTACGGCCACTGATATCACTCAACTGTTCAAATCAAAATGTTTGTCTTTATGAGCCCCTGTGTGAATGTGTTTGTGCCCATGCACCGGATCCCTAATACACTACTGTGCTGGGTGATAATGTGGATAGGTATTGATAATGTAATGATAAACACAATGCATCAAAAGTTTGGGTACGAAGTCTTTCATGCGAATGAGTATTTTTACTTTGAAGGATTGCGGTAACTTAAGGAGCTATTTAGATTTTGCAGGATTGGTGATGCCTAAAGCTTTATGCTCCTCCTGTGGACAATCTTAAGCCTACTAAATGTGAATGAGTGAGTGAGTAGGTGAATGATTGAATGGCTAAGTAAGTGAATGAGTGACTGAGTAAGCGAGCGAGTGAGTGAGTGAGTGAGTGAGCAAGTGAATGATTTAGTGATTGAATGAATGAATGTGTAAATGAGTAAGTAAGAGAATGAGTGAGTGGGTGAGTAAGTGAGTGAATGAAAGAATGGATGAGTGAATGAGTGAGTAAATGAGCAACTGTGTGGGTGAATGAGTGAGTGAGTGAACGAATGAATGTGTGAATGGGTGAGTAAGTGAATGACTGAGTGGTTGAGTCAGTGAATGAGTGTGTGAATGAGTGTGTGAGTGAGTGAGTGTGTGAATGAGTGACTGAGTTAGTGAGTGAGTGAATGAATGAATGTGTGAATGAATAAGTAAGAGAATGAGTGAGTGGGTGAGTAAGTGAGTGAGTGAAAGAATCATTCAGTGGCTGAGTGAGTTAATGAGCAAGTGTGTGGGTGAGTGAGTGAGTGAGTGAATGAATGAATGTGTGAATGGGTGAGTAAGTGAATAACTGAGTGGTTGAGTCAGTGAATGAGTGAGTGAACGAGTGAGTGGATGAGTGAGTGAGTAGGTAAATTATTGAGTGGCTAAGTAAGTGAATGAGTGACTGAGTAAGCGAGTTAGTGAGTGAGTGGCTGAGTGAGTTAATGAGTGAGTGTGTGGGTGAGTAAGTGAGTGAGTGAGTGAACAAATGAATGAGTGAGTGAGTGAATGAGTGAATGATTGTGTGACTGAGTTAGTAAGTGAGTTACCTGCAAAACCAAAAGAATGGGAATCTTTTATTGCCTTGTTGTGATGTCAGCACTCAAACTTTTCTGCTAGACCATCTTTGAGCCTAATGTGCTGCATTATGTACTTTCAATAATGGAAAAATCTTGCTCTTCGTACTAAGAAAACACTCTAATGAACACGAGTGTTGTTCCACTGAAATGATTAACCCAAAGCTGCTTTAAGGTAACATAACCATTGCATTTTTTTTTCTCATTATGAAAATCAAACATCATGATGAATGATGAAGACCAAACATTAGAAGCGAAGGCCAGGGTATTTGGACAGGCAGTGTATATGTTTGTGTGAATGGTGTATGTGCTCATGCATACATTTGGGAGAGTGGGAAGAGGAAGAAGAGATGAATGATGGGTTCCACATGTGTATACATGTCACTGATCCCTGTGCTTTGTTTTGTAAAGCTGGCTAAGTGGTGTGCTGTTGGGCTGAAATGGATCCTGTGTGTAAGGACGGGCAAACTAGAACCCCACACTGAGGTGTGTGTGTGTGTGTGTGTGTGTTGTGGACTTGAAAAGAGGGGATAGCTCATATTTCTGTGAATGTGGATCTTTTCAGGCTTGTTGTGGTTTTAGTCAACAGTGGATGTGATGGGATAAACACTACCCATCCTGAAAAAAAAGGAATGAATTTGATCTGATTCTGTGACAAATCTAGCACCGACTTTATAGTAATGGTATAAGGGTGCTCTCTGATGGTAGAAACAGCAACCAGTAATGATAAAAATCATTTACCATAGGTTAAAAAACATAGTTTATTTATTTATTTCATGCAAGACAGTCACTTTTGTATTGTCTATTGTCCTGTCTTTGTTTATTGTACAGAAACAGAATTTCGATTCCCTGTATACTGTGTATATTGTGGTATTGACAATAAACCTCTCTTGAATCTTAAATCTCTTGAATCTTAGCATACTGTATGTGGACATTCTGCATGATCCTACATTAATTCCACAAACATTGTACCTGGATTTCATGAAGTAGTTGCTGAAATGCAGCTGTTGAACAGTGCTGGTTGAATGTTCACCCTACAAAAAGCTTTCGGTTGTACAGTTTATATTGTAGCACATACTCAGACTATAGTTCACAGATACAAACAAAACAGCTTTGGCTCTCCAGGAAAACATTCATATCTTTTCTCTCGTACAATCAGACTCAGATAAGTGACTAAGTAACCCTGGCATAGTGTGTGTGACATTTGAAATTCCCTTCTTTTTATTTACATTAGTTACACTTTTGTTATTAGAGCTGACAATATACTGCATCCACAGCTTTTACTGAACTGGGCATTTATTCTGTTCTTTTATTTGATAATGCGTTATTAGATTAAGCTTTAACTCACATTATCACTGTGCCTCCTCCATGTCTGCTTCAGAGTTAGGGCACCTTTAAGGCTCTGTCTGTGGGCTTGCTGGAAGGCTGTGCATGCCAGATAGTTAATGAGTAAATACTAGTAAATAACAGTAAACTGATTCCATTCAGGTGTTTGTTGAGAGGTACATGAAGGTCCAGATACTTATCTTGCTTTTTCTTTGGCTTACTGAAAAGCACAGCAATATCATAGAAGCATATCAGGTATATTTTTCACATCCACTGCCAAGTTTAGCATTTCTGTGACAGATGGGAAAGATGAAAGCGTATCATAAACTTGTGTTTCCCACTTGAAATATGACTTTGTCAGGAGGATGTGGGAGCAAACTGAGGTTGTGTGAAAAAAAATCTCCATTCTTACTTCAGAGCTGAAAGTTCCACTGTGAGAACCTTAACACTGTGGGTCTGTTAAAATGTGTAGCTGTTACTGAGAAAAAGAAACTAAATCAAACAAAGCTGAGCACAGTGGACTGGTCGCCTCATAGACCGGACCTGAACACTATTGATTGTGTTTCAGAGTTGGATGGCAAGAAGCGTCGCGCTGCAACCTACTTTGGCAGGTTGAATGCAATGTTTTTCCTGATGCTGAAAAAAAAATTACGTACTTAATGGTGGGAAACTGAAAAATGAAGGGGCGGTCTCTGACATTTCCACAGCATTGTGCGAGGTAGTTTGGGCTGCACTGTGCAGTATTTTCCCTTTCCCTATGGGAACAACTGATAGTGTGGTACTCACTGAGATATGGCTTCAGTCTGCGAGGTCACTACTCCCCCTTACACACACACACACACATACACACACACACACACACACACACACTCACAAACAAAGTGGTTAATCCATATCCAGAGTGATGATGTCACTCACCTGTGGTGAGTGTTTGCTTGGACAAAAGCCCCCTTTGTTCTTCTGCAAACACACACTCGCTCTAACCTCACGTGAGATGCAGGAACTGAATAGAGCCGCGTTCAAACCCAAATCTCTCCCTTTATTAGCGAACAAGGCTCTTTCGTGCACTTTACACCCTTCGGTGTTAGCCCTTATTAAGTGCTAATGCAATTTAAACAGAAAGACAGAAAGAGTGTTTGGTATGAGCGAGTCTCTTTATGTGGCCTTTCGGAAAGCCATAATATGCCTCACCTGCTTCCTACATCCTGTTTACGTGCCTTTCTGCATGACACGCCAAATATTTTCTCAGGTAGCATTCACTTCCCATCTTTACTCTGGACGCTTTCAAGAAAGATCACTCGTGTTTGACCGGCTTTGATGTAATGGATTTTTTTTATCTGCGTTATGACATGATACTTTTGTTTTTACCTTGGTGTTTTTCGGCTCAAGTTGTGTCTTCAGTCAATAAAACACAATCGCTGAGACCTTCGACCCAGTTCACAGCTTGCTAAGCTAAACGTTAAACTGATGGCTTGAGTCCAGCAGAGATGAGGCACCCAATTAAACCCTTAATCTTGCGTTATCATATTTGTGCATATTTGCAGTTTGATTACTGCATTACGTGCTCCCGTGCACAGAAGTGGACACGTCATGCTGTAGGAATTATTTAAAATGAAGTGATTCATTCCCTACTTGTTAATTGGCCTTTGCAAGTGTCTGTTGGTAAGGAATTCTGCAGCTTTCTATGGACTCAAGCTAAGCTTAGTCCAAGCCTGATTCATACCAAAAGCACTTTTGTTATTCAGCTGACAGGCCAGATACAAAGTTTTAATCCAGACATACTCAAACGTCTAATCAAAGTCTTATTACTGCAGAGAGACCTGTTTTAGCCACCCCCTAACTTTCTAGAACACTGAGCAGCAGACAGGGAAATTAAAATGTTCTTATCTTTTGACATACTTTTACATATAAACAAATATAGGTATTGTTTATAGGTATGCAGAAACAAAGGATTCAGAAAAACGTGTATGACTGCAAAGCTGATTAATCACAGTTCTGCACCATTGGGGTTCAGTTTTGGCTGATTCCTCTTGGCAAACCATCTTTAATTCCCAATGTTATAAGGGTCATTGTGCTGGACTTGCACATTCCAAATCCTCTATAAATTTTCAAATAGAGTCAAGTCAGGAGATTGGCAAGGCCCTCACCTTCACGTTTTAAAGACCAGCTTTGAAGTATTTTGGCTGCATGTTCGGGGCTCTTGAAACCTTTCCTCCCCAGACACATTTTATCAGCATGTAAAAGTTTTCTGATATCTTCTGGTGCATCGCCCCTTTCATACTTCCTTTGATGACCTGCAATGCCCCAGTACTGTTTGCAGAAAAGCAACCTGTTTTTCTCACCTTTGTACTTCACTGTTTGAATAGTGTTATTGGGATCATTTGCACAGCTCTTCTTTTTCCAAAGTTATTGCCAAAGAGTTCTATGTTTTGTTTAGTCTGAGCAGAGTGCATTGTTCCAAAACGGCCTTAATGCTCACACAGCTGTTTGCATATTGTTTTCTAAGAAACTGTTGCTCCTGTTGCTTTTAGGTTTGACTCTTTTAAGCTGCTAGCTTCTCTCTTACCTTCCTTATCAGTAGGCTGAGAGCACATTGTGAGATCTTGTGTGGGAAACCTGTCCAGGGACAAATAATTGTGGTTCCCTGCACTTGCATATTATTGAATCAAATGGACAGACGTGTATGTTTTTTGGTCTTTGCTATTCATTTGAGTGTTATTCAATAATGTTGTACCTCAGAACTTTAAGGAGGCCTTCTCTCTCTGTGACATCTTCCTAATGATAGCAGGCGCAATTTGCACCATGTTGTTTACATGAAGCCACTTGATTCTGTGATAAAATAATAATTCTAAAACAGATCAGGAGATACAGTGTGTTTGGACCAATATGTGGTTGAGAGATCCGACCACAAGTGACCTTGCAGATCTAGCCAGATTGTAATCTAAAGTATCCTGGTGTTAATAAAGTCCATGACACCATGTATCCTAACAAGATTCCCAGGGCCTTTGGAATTAAAACAAGCCGACAACATCACACATCACAGTTTATGGTATAAACAAAGGCTTTCTTATGGCAAGCGTGCCAAATAGTTTTTTGGCACAGAGGTGGTGAGTATTACAGCCCCTGCTGTTTGAAGCTTCTTAATTATTTCCCTCATAGTGTAGATTGGTATTTGCAGGTGGTATTTACCGTCCATTGTCTCATTTTATTTGTGCATTCTCTGCTTTTCCCCGTGCTCATGGGTGAAAAGGATTTGGTCTTCACCTCATACACTATTCGCCCAAAAGTTTGTAGACGCCTACTTGTTTCTGCTGAAAGCAAGGGTGTAAGTAGGAAAGCTGGAACAAGATGCTGGAACATTGCTGTGAAGATTTGATAGCAGCCACAAGAACACACGTGAGGTAAGATACTGATTAGATTATCAATACATGGATAAACAGGCATGGATCAAAAATGCCACTCCAACTCACCCCAAAGGTCCTGGAAGGAGTTCAGTCACCCCAGAGAATAACAGTTCTACTGCTGGGGAGCTTTAAAGCCCCTTTAATCATTGAGCATTGGAGCAGTTCATAAATTAGAAGGGGGGTCTGGATATTTTTGGACCTGCTTATTTCTATATCACTGAAATAGTTATGAATTAACTAATGGGGCAATGGGGACTTTGTGTATAAAAAGGATTGACTGTTTCTGAGAGAAATGCCTTCTTTTGTTTATCTATAAGTTAAAAATGTGATTTTTCTGACAGTGTAAGAAATATATTATTCAAAGCTTGTTATGCTCTTCTTTTACCAAGTGTCAGAGTGGTGTGCTAATGGAGCGTTTTAGGTAAGCCCCTGTTAGGCCTCAACAGGGTCTTATTTGTTATGGTGTGTGTGTATGTGTCTCAAAGAGCTTATCCAGACACCATGACACGTTCATACCCAGCTCATACTGAAAAGCCTGATTTGGAATGGAAGTGCAGTGGGCTACAAGGCCGGCACTGATGGATGAGCTGGAGTGTTAGTGCCTCTCTACATGAAAGCGTGGGCTTGAGAGCGGAGACAGGTCTGTTTTGACCAAAGTGTGGCACAGTCGGGATCACCTCCTGTGATGTCATGACAAAATCCATCGATATGATCTCATGATCTCAGACTTGAAGGCGCAGGGCATTCACTTGTGTTCAGTAGGTGAAAAGTTGGCACAGGTTTGAGTAAACCCCCTTCTTTAGTTAGCCTGCCCGCATGCCCAGATTTAGTCAAACAAATCAGGCAGCGCAGACCCTTTGTTGATGTTCTTGTAGGCAGATCTCAACTGACAACTTAGAACTGATATAACCATATAATATTATTTGTTATTAGTCCAAGTTTAGCCTCAATCCACATTTACACAGGTATTTTTGAAACCAAATAACGTTCCTCCAGGACCATGGTGCAACACAAGAAAAATCTCATCCACTCAAGCACAGTCAAAAAATATCTCTGTCCACATGAAAATGGGAAACATGCTGTCAAAATCACATAAAATCAACACACAGTGATATTACTCTAACCGTAAAGTCATGCTGGCCAATCAGAAACCTTAAAAATATCCCCAGTTTCAGTATAAATACAAAACTGGCAGCACAGTCTTTGTACTACATTATTTGTTGGTGCTTTAATGTGTGGTGATGGCCTAGTGGTTTGGAGACTTACCACTGGACCAAGAGGTCATGGGATCGAATCCTACCTCCTCCTACCACCACTGGTTTCCTGAGCAAGACCCTTAACCCCATGTTGCTCCAGGGAAACTGTCCCTGTAGTTAGGGAATGGAAGATACTTTCGATAAAGGTGTCTGCTAAATGCCATAATTGTAATGTAAATGGCTGCTTCCGAATAGTAGTCTGTGTGCTGGATGCAGAAAAAACCTCCATAGTGCATTCTGATGCCTCTATTCTTCAGCATTTTGGGAGAGTGACTGTATATTTGTGTAAACATGCAAAAAGTCCTGTTGGTAATAAAGCCCTAGTAATAAAGCACTATTTAGCACCATCTGTTATTATACAAACAATGAAAACAAAGAAGAAATGGAGCGCACTTTGATGTTACAAGCCAGAGCTCTCCCTACATGTGTTCAGACCAAGACAGACACAAGCACAGAGTAAAACAGGCAACAATATTTATTCCATAAATCAGTGGATTATAAAAAACAGACACTGCCAGAGTTCCAGAACCAAAGGGCATTCCGATTAGTAAACAAATCCGCACTGTCCTACTAAAGAGTCGAGTACAAGAGAAGAGTCCACATACTCAGAGTCCTGGAAGGCAAACAAAATCAGTAAACAAAACAAGGGGTGAGTTAGGAATCAAATCTGAGAACTACAGGCAGCGTAATTCAAACCAGGGATACAACAAAAGGCTGGTATGCAGGGATAGTCCACGGCAATACTCATCTAAATCCAGAAGTCAGAAGTAGTTAGTAAAGTAAAGTAAAGTGGCTTCCTATAGTGAACACACCACAGCACACAGTGTGAAGAATGGGAAATTCTTTCTCTGCATTTAACCCATTCACCAAGTGCCACTAGCAGCTCTGGGTTTGGAACCTACGACCTTCTGACCCCAGGACACCAGCTGCCTAGCTTTATGCTTTGTGTTCATTAGAGTCATGTGATTAGAACGCTGAGCATTAGCAGTCATTGTGAGGAAGAGGAACAGGGTTTGGGGTTTGTGTTCTGACAGAATCTGACAATACGTCAACACTGAAACCATTTACATTTACATTTACGGCATTTAGCTGACGCTCTTATCCAGAGCGACGTACATCAGTGCTTAAGAATTTCACAACTTTTTCTTACCTGAAAAACAGCTTAAATCCATGTCAACTATTTATACTGCAGTCAGAGCATCTATACAACAACTGTCACATAATAGCTAGCCAACACCTCACCCAACAATACATAAGTCATAGAGAAGAACACCACAAGTCATAGAGAAGTGGGAAATCAAGGGGTTTTTTTTGTTGTTTTTTTTTTTAGAGAAATAAGTAAGCAGTAGGAAAGAGACATAGTTAGTTGCCAAAGTGCTCCTTGAAGAGGTGGGTC
>JBBPDC010000129.1:19515034-19525034 GCA_037974485.1 Hemigrammopetersius urotaenia
TGCAGAGGAAGAATTTCGTGCTGTTCACACTGTGTGCTGTGGTGTGTTCACGTATGACAAATGGTCACTTTCACTATTCTACTGTACAGTTTCCTGGGCTGAGCAGCTTTTATCCGCCAGCAATTCTCTCTTTAGGGGTTTCTTCAAGTCAGATGCATTCAGAAAGGATTATGGAGGACAAAACACCATGGGACACGTTGGAAATGATTAGAAGTAGGCTGCATTTGGTGGTTGTATTTGAAGGATTCTTCCGTTTGGAACAGCCTTTGATGGCGTAACTGTCTAGAAATGCAGCCCAGCTATTGTCTGTGACACCTTTGGGAGCAGCTTTTGTTAAGGGTGGAAGAGTTAAAGGAGAAATAGGGGGCACAAAAGTAAGGCATGAGCAAATGAAATACTGAAGATATTATGCTTGGTCCTGGAGGCTGATATCAATTACTGGAATTCAAAATCACTCTTGGTATGAACCGCAGCATTTTCAAATTGGTTGGGCTCAGGTGAGAACACAGGAGCCTGCGCAGACTTGTAAAGAAAAGCGCTTCAACTAGGTGAACTCATGCACTTTGTTTCAAAAACCAAACCCGCACACTGCCCTCATGCTTCAAAAGACTCAGAAGAAACCAGATGAAATGAGGGGGGACTCCCTTTGGGGGTGGAGATGGAGTAACATGAACAACACATGTGGTATCATCATCTGTTTAGTTGCGGGGGGGGCGGGGTATGCACGTCTACAGCAGTGTCAGCTAGACAAAGGAACATTTTTCTGACTAGACATGGACAGTGGTTTTCTCCATTGTCTGAGCTGGAGTGTTTTTGCAGACTGAATAAAAACAGACAAAACTTGTCGAGCTAGTCGAGTGAAGTCAAACCGAGTTTAAAAGACTACTAGTGTGTTTCTTTTGGTAAATAAAGCGCCTTATCAAAACAAAGTTCCCCAGACTGCTTGAGAATGCCACCTGTCCTCATCTCATAATCAGTGGACCAATAGGAATTCCCCAGTGGTGCAAAGACCTGAAATAAAATCACACAGCTTCATGTGATGCACTCTGGTTTATTGTGTAGGATAAGTAAGATATATGTGCATTTGAGCATTTTGTGTGCTGGGTAATGCAGAGACTTCTCTGCATCTGGCTCCAGTGCTTCAGCACATCTGTTTCTCATTGGACCAGAATTCCTGGATGGATTGGAAGCGATTTTGCATCGAGGGAGTCAATCGGCCCTAAAAACCTGCGGCAGACCATTATGGAAACCAAATCCACTTTATCCCTTTCTTAAGGAAGCCCAATCTCCTCCTCTCTGGAGCATCCTCAATCTGACCTGCTGACCTGAGCAGCCTCTACTTCTAGGGTCATCAGTTTTGGTCCTGGAGTTCCAGAATTCAGCACGGTTGGGTGGTTCCCTTGCTCAGGCACCCTGAACTAATCCTGATAAAGCACTGCTGAGTTGAATCAGGTGTGTCTGAGCAGGAAAATCACCCAACCGTGATGAACGAAGGTCCTCCAAGGCTGAAACTGATGACGGCTGTTCTACCTCAAACTGTGTGTTGATTCTCCTCCAAGTGGATAGTCCTTCCTTCCTCCATCCATCAGAAAGAAAGGAGGTGGTCTGGAGACTGCAGGGATGTTTCCTAGCCGGTTTTTGAGTTATGAGTTGTTATTGTATCTTTGTGCAGTTTTAAAAAAGCAAGTCATCCGGAATTGCATTCATGAAATTGTTAATGTTGCTAACAATGAATGAAAGCCAATTGTTACCGATTAGCATTATGCAAATGATACGATGCTTATCAGTTATTATTGGCTTCCACATAAATAATTAACCCATAGAAAAATCTGATTTCAACCAATAAAAATGGTCTAACACCTAAAAAAAAAAGAAATGTGGGCACTTTTGTTATTCATGGGCATTTGCGTATGATGGTAGTAGTGGTTATTATTACATGCTTTTTTTAAAATTACAATATCTATGTGACATAGGAACACCAAACAAAGCACAGCATGACATCTGACATATTGAGCATCAACTACCGGTAATCTAATCTAATCTAATCTAATCTAATAAACAGGGGGAACTTCCATATAAGCAGTTGTTTGGTCGCATGATGACAATTTACCCTTTGCTACGTTTCTTAGGTGTTAAATCATGTATAGTTTTTCTACTGCGCTCATTTACAATTTGTCAGTTTTGCCCATGCCCTTGTCTCCCTGTCCAGTCTATCTAGGTAACTGTTCAGTCTCTGGAATGTCTAAGCCAATAAGGGATGGTGTGTATCAGCTGGAAAGGTTCCCTGATGGGCAGTGGGCAGGTAAGAGGTCAGTGTTACACTCAGGGCAGTGGCGACTGGGACAGAGAGATGGCACCACTGAGACCCAGCACACGCGCACAGAATAGCAAAACAACATTCTGTTCTCAGAGGAAGAATGCACTCCTGAAATCCCTTCATTTAATGGAACCTGAAGTGTCTGCACAGTGTAACTGTAGACTGATAGACCTACTAAGCTGCTTTCTTCAGTGCTTTTTTCCTTTCTTTACGAGCTGCTTTGTGGAAGAAAGGGAGAACTGGGGAAGAGCATGTTTTCTGTTTTCAAAATCCAGTCCAAGACTAACTGGTAATATCTCAAAATCAGCGAGATATAAAAATATCCTTGGGAAAGAGGGGCTGAGAACACAGTCATCTATCAAATACAGCAGCTCTGGTGTCTCCAAGCGGTGCCGTTTGAAAACAGAACCTCGGGTGGAAAAGTTCAGTGTGCATAGAAAAGAGCAGTAAGAATAAACAGAAGGTCTTGCTCTATTTATGCAGCATTTCGTCTCTTTAATCACTTTCTTCTTCCAATGTTTTATTTTGCTGCTGATTATTTTGGGGTATGCAGACAACAGAAAGATTTGTAATTTTCTTAAACATTTCCACTGTAAAACATAAATGGTGCACATTGGAGTTTCTTTGACAAATCAAAAGCTCTTGAAATCACATATGATAATGAACACTGACCATTGCTGAGTCAGTATACAGTGAGTATGTAACACAAGTTCATCACTTGAGTGTAATCTGTGATCCTGACAACTATTCAATACCGAAAGCACAGCTGGCACGGAACACTGTGCTATTTTTGTGGCCCGGCTCATACAATCACGATGGATGCAGAAAAACATTTAGTCCTTTAAAGGTTCTTCCTAAGGAGAAAACGATGAAAGAAAAAAAGAAAAAAAAAAACCATTCCACCCATAGCCGCTGTCCGGTGTGTGTGTGCAGCTACAGAAGAGGGTTAGAATGCTGGAACAGCAGCATTCTTCTGCCGGTTCTTAGTCCCGTTTAGAAGAGCGATCCGGCCCTGCCAGGCCTCTGGGTCAGAACAGGAAAGCTCAAAGCGAGCATCTGAGCTATTTCTGGCCGGCTGAGTATTTTTAGACCGTTGTCCAGAGGACTGATGAAGCACGTGCATTCGCAGGCATTAGAAAGGTGAACAGAACTTGCTCAGATGGAAAAACTGATTCTGACTGCTGACACCTCAAATAAGTGAATAAAGAATACAGAAAATCTTTATATATACAGAAAAAAAAAAGCAATTCCTTGGCAAAAGTAGTGTTTCCCCTAGAACATTTTATTAGAGGGTGGCATTTGCTGTTTTGGTTGTTGTGGTGAGGGGAGCCCCACAAATATGGAAGTCAACCCTGTGTGTGTGTGTGTGTGTGTGTGTGTGTGTGTCGGTGTGCGTGTTGCTAGCATTTTACACTGTGTTGGAAATGTATAGAGTACGAGAAGTGACAGCACTAACAGTAGCCTTTCTTACTTTTGTTCAATTATGAACCTTCTAGGCTACTGATACTGCAGTAAAACTAGGAGTGTATGGGCTAATTTAGTAGCGTTTCTGGCTAGAAAGAAATAATATGTCCCACCTGCTAATTTCTTTGGTAGGGGAAACACTGGAGGTACAATATGTTTCAATAACTAATAGGCTCTGAAGTGACAGTCTGTATTCTAGCACAAACTTTATCAATAACCAATATTAATAGTAAATATAAACTTGATCATGTTTTGTATAACAAATTCATGGCATCAGGAGAAAGGGAAACATGCTGTTTGCAGTTCTCAATCCCAGACCACAAACACACAGAGCAAGGCTGAAATCACCTGTCAATAAAGACATTTGTTTGTGCAGGCAATCACAATGAATCACATTTGTCTTATTTGCTTAACTCTAACCCTAATGCATATTTTTTTCTATTAAAAACAATGTCATTGTTTTCAGACAAAAGCTTTACAAGAATGTGTTTACTGCCTTTGGTAATTTAATAACATATTTTCAGTGTGTGGCTGGGTTCCTATGAACCTGAATATCATGTGATCTTCAATAAGTGAACAGTTGACAGTTGTTAATAACATTTCAGACTCAAAGAATAAACTAATGGCATGTGAGAAAATGGTATTTGCCCTTTTAAAAAATATTTTAAAGAGAGGGCTACAGTCACATGGAAAGTCATAGGAAAGCACACGAGCAGCTGTGCTTCAGCATGGGAAAATGTGCTGACGGTATAAAAAGAGGCATCAATAATTTAACTTGCTAACAAATTGACAACTTCACAGCATGTCTCCTTTTCAGTTAAGAATCATTGGCTCAACCATTGCTTTACAGATTTATAAAAACACAGCAAAGTATCAGAGAAGAGGAGAAAACACCCTCAGAAACTGTAATATGCAGAACTGAGTTCTCTATATAGCATTCATCGTTAACTAACTGTGAGTTCCTTTAACACTAAATAAAGCATTTAAGAGCGAGGATGAAGGTCATTAACTTCAGAACATCACATAACAAAGGCCACAACAAAGCATGAAAGCTCTGCAGTCAAAACTGCAACAGGAAAAGAATCTGCATAAGAGTCCTTAAACATGGAGCCATGTCTTTCAGTGGGGCCTGCGCTCTTTCAGCTAATGCTGAGTTTAGATGGATGAGTAGAACATCTGTCCCCTCGTGTTTACTTTTGCTGGCGTGTCCGTCTAAAACAGATGCCGTTGTCAGGTCTGTGAGCCTTTCCGAGGGTGCTGCCGGATTGTTCCGCTTCAGGCCTGCTGAGTGTTGTGCTCACAGCACAGCTGTAGCTATTACAACTAATACGCTGCCACTTTTTCTCTATTCAGAACAGTTCCTTAGTACACAGAGCTGCCAGGTTTACATCTTTATCACGATAAAACTCTTACAATTTACTGTTTTTCTGCAAGTATTCAAAATATACCATTACCATTTTACACAATTATATAAAGACATTAAATTACAGAGGAAATAATGGAGCTGAATCACAATGAATCCCATGTATATTCTGCATCAACAGCATTTTTGTGTGTGGCAAAGTGTACAACATTGTGTTTTTTCTTTTTTAAAAACAAAAAGCTTTTAACCAAAGCTCTTCTAAATTTATTTATTGCACCTGTCCTGAGTGTGTTTGTGTGTGTGTGTGTGTGTGTGTGTGTGTGGACCTCACTGGTAGCAGAGGTAGCGAATGATACGTTTCGGCAGGTCCAGTTTGGTCACTGCCTCCAGTGCTCTGGGGCCCAGCATCGTCCTCAGTGCAAGACGACTCTGCTGCTGTAGAGACAGAGGGGTATCTGCAGGAACACATGCAAACAGTAACAAGTGGGATTTTATGCAAATACGCATCATAATTTGTGCTGATACTCAAGATACACAAAGACTTTCCTTAATCAAGCCTTAAAACGATTTAACCAACAACATTATCCATCCATCATCCCTAACTCGGGTTGTGGTGGGTGCTGGAGCCTATCCCAGTGGTCACAGAGCAAAAGAAACACCTGGACAGGTCCATCACACACACAGACTCACACACAATTTAGTATCTCCAATTCATATGACGTGCATATCTTTGAACTACGGGAGGAAAGCAGAGTACCAGACACAGGGGAACATGTGACCTGCACACAGAAAGGACCCTCAGCTGGCCTGGCCTGGAATCGAACCCAGGACCTTCTTCTTGTGAGGTGACTGGGCAACTTTATACACATCATATACTGTCCACTTCCTGATATTATGACTGATTAATTAATTTAGAACATGGTTGGTCATGGGATAAAGCCCTCAGTCCATACGTAAAAACTAAACTTTTTCTGATATCACAAACAAAAATACAATAAAAATATTGAACATGGGTCGTTTAATTGATACAGGGCCTTAACATCATGTGGGATTTATTAATACTTTTAAAAAGTACTTCACAGACACATTTCCTTTACAAAAATTAAATTTTTTGGGGGTAGAAATCACTGCCATCACTCCAAAAACACATTTTTGCCGTTTTTAAGTGAGTTCCTTGCCATCCTTCCATATCAGCAGAACACGGCCAGTTGAAGCCCTGGAGATGCTGCGACAACAGAGGCTACATAAACATTCAGCCGTAGGGCACAGATCTGCTCTGCTGAGAGGTGCTTGAGCAGTGACCCTCAAAACATCTTTAGTATCATGAGGCATGGCAACCAAAAGCAGAAACAAAAGTAACATTAGATTAAAAAAAGACCTTGAAGGGGCTGTTTTCATTCAGCGGAAACGGCAAACACAAGATAAAGACAGACGTACAATCTGGGTGGTTTATGCCACAAGCCCGAGCCTCATCCATTAAAGACTATTGGCTGTTTATGTTCTAGAATTCAATTAGCAGTCTCTAAATAAAGACGGCACGTATGTTTAGACAGGTTAATAACAGCATTATCAGAACACAGCACCTCATCTAGGTGGTTTACATTCTTTAATGGAGTCCTGGCATGGGCTGCTTAGGGATGGTTGCCACCATACCTCAAGGGACAGACCTGCAAAACATTCCAGGACTACTTCTTCCATGTGCTTTTAGATCTGATCTCCATCCTCATCCTGTTTACCACTGCTTTCATCCAAAAGTCCAAGCAGCACCAAGACTGCAGGCCTTGATCCAATACATACAATCTCCACAAAGAGTGGGCATTCCTTTCATCTTTGCAGCCCCAAAACAGCTTCATTCTCTCCTGAAAGTGGTGTCAAAATGACCTGACAGGCTTTTCCATGGCTTACGGACTCAAATGCACAATGCTTTATTGCAAAACTCAACTGACCACTTTCAATAAGAGAAAAAAGGATTTAAAGGCACAGATTAGCTGTATTTTTCTAAAGGTTTTGAAAGTAACATCAATAACTAAAAGATGACCTAATTACGTGTTTTCTGGTATACTCATTTCAGTCTAAACCAAAACATGGTCACTACATCACACTGACCCAGTGACTAAAGGACTATTTCTTAAACCAAGGGAAATGTAATGTATTCATGTATTGAATGCATTCAAGGACAAAATTGAAAATAGAAGCTATTCTAGGGTACCTGCTTACATTTTGGGCCCTTTGTATAGTTGTACGTTATTCATTACTATATGTTGTTCATTATCTATGGCTACTCCCTACATACATTATTATACGACATACATTTCACCTTAATTAAGCACCAAGCAAACTAACCATAGCAGCATGATTTAAATCTCACTGAGCAGGAAAAAAAGACATTTTTTGGTCAAGTGCGCCACTTGGTGGTCATTTTCTGAACTGCCAACACATCTACAAAGTGTTACAACACGGGTGTTTGTTTTGTCGTTTTGAACCTTTGTTCATGCGTTCAAAATAAGACATGTATAGATGAAGATAAGGGCATCAGGCATCATACACCAAATATTTGTAAATGATAACAATGGTTAATACATAGTTTTTAGAGGAATTCTGAACTTCACTGCATAATTAAATGGTTACTATGTTAATAAGGGGCAGTTGGGTGGCCTAAGGGGCAGTTGGGTGGCCTTAAGGGGCAGTTGGGTGGCCTAGTGGTTAAGGCATCCGCACTGCGACCAGAAAGTCTGGGTTCGATTCCCAAGACCGCTAGGCACCGCTGAGGTACCCTGAGCAAGGTACCGTCCCACACACTGCTCCCCGGGCGCCGTGTTCCTGGTTGCCCCTTGCTTCACTTGGTGAATGGGTTAAATGCATAGGAAGTATTTCGTGCTGTTCACACTGTGTGCAGTGGTGTGTTCACGTATGACAAATGGTCACTTTCACTCATAAAGCTATTCCAAGTGATTTGGTGGGAAATGCTCTTTTCTAGAGCCAGAGTTTAATACCCCTGAACTCTCCCTCACATTTACATATTAGAAGGTTTTGTGCTTCAACACATTTTTTAACACATGCAGGGTGTCGAAAGTTAACCTGAAATGTATTTTTTCGGATTTTTACCATCATCCACATTACACAGTAAAACACACTCAGGTCCACTGCTGGGGTTGAATAGTAAATAAAACTCTATTTGCATCACTGACATCATGACCCTGGTTACATTTGCCAACACTATAAATAAATCACTGTTATTCTATTTAGGAACAATGAAATGTTTCACATCAAAGCACTCTGGCTTATATAAAGACCACTGAACTGTACAGAAAATAGGGACAATCGGTGGAACACCCCCTTATGCTGTTCTCTAGTACTTCAGGGCTTGACAGGTACCAGGTGGTCTCTAGTTTTGTGAAACACTTGGGCACACTTTTGAGTGTGTGCTGGATTCTGAGCTGTAGATTGTGGATTCTGAGGGTGTAGGTTTGATTTTGGCATTGACAGGGACACAAAAGGGATAACTTTACTCCAGCCATAGTGCAATCCCTAACATCTTTCATACATCAAAGGACATGTGCATACTATATATGGGAACCTACAAGGTGGTACTGGTCCACATAACAGGTAATGAAATGTGATCACAGAACAGGAGAAATTCTTTATTTTAATTGTTCACCGGACAGGAGTCTGGAAGTTTACATGTTAAGGCAGGTACTCTTACCTCAAACCAATCATCTAGAAATTTGTATTTGTGTCTAAACATTAAAAATACTGTTAAGAGTTTCAACATCATAAATACAAGGACGGGGTGTTGCGGTACTTCTTGAGTATCAGTTCACCACGCAACACTAGTTTCTTACTGAATCAACACCAAACAGGATGTGTTCCACATTTCTGAGAACAGAACTGTTAGTATAAAGATGTCCTCTTTCTCTCCTACATCCACACAAACTACTGCACTGAGCTTTAGTGCTTCTTAAAGACAGACTCAGCTTCAGCCAATCACACGTCTGAATGAAACATTTACATTACATTTATTAGACGCTTTTATCTAAAGCAACTTTCATTCCCTAACTACAGGGGGCAGTGTTCCAGTCTCCCTGGAGCAACTTGGGGTTAACAGTCTTGCTCAGGGATCCAGTGGTGGTCTGCTGAAGGTAGGATTCGAACCCATGACCTCTTGGTCTGGAGGCAAGTATCCTACCCACTGAGCTACATCCACCCACCATAGCCAAACCTATTATGATACTGGGAAAGGAAGACAGAACTAGAATAACAGGACTGATCACTGTGTTCCAAAACAGCATTTATATGTGCATTTCTGTTTAAAATGATTGCTAAGGACAATTCACTAGTCTCTGGATATTGCTAAGGGACGTATCCCTACCATCTCTTCCCAATTCTGCCCCCTTGAGTAGATCTTTGCTGCGTACTCACTCTCGTAGAGCTGCAGACACAGAGCAGAGGGCGTTCCAAGTCTGGTGTAGTCACTGGGTTTTTTCTCTAGCTTGTCTTTGGCGTACAGGTTCGCTCCGAACTCCACCAGCAGCTCGATCATTTCAGCATTGCTGGCCTTGGCCGCATGGTGCAGCGCTGTCTCATGCAGCCGGGTGGCGTTCACTTTAGCTCCTTACACAGACACCACAGATGACAGGGTGATATTTCACAGATTCACAAGCATAAAAATGCTTCTTTAGGAAAAAGCCGTAGCTGTTGTTGTTGTCTGTTATTGGGCCATTAAGAATATATTAATGACTTTAAGCTTATAAGAATATTGTTGTTCTTTCTTTCCATCTTTACCTGCATTAAGTAACTCCTTGACACACTCTAGGTGTTGGTTAACACAGGCTACATGTAGAGGGGTCCCAGTATAC
>JBBPDC010000129.1:19531045-19543387 GCA_037974485.1 Hemigrammopetersius urotaenia
AGTCCTGCAGAACAGCCCCATCTATTATCAGCGGTCTTACCCCCCACCAGGTTACTGCATCCTCGGAGATGGTGGCTACCCCTGCCTGTCCCAGCCCATCTGCCTCATGACACCATACAGGCAGCCTGTCCGCATCCACCTCCAAGCTCGATTCAACAGCTGCCTGTCGAAGCTTGTCGAAGGGAACCTTGTATTGTAGACAGTGATGGGAATAACGGCGTTAAAATAACGGCGTTACTGAAAATTAAGTCATTACGGTTTCCATCGTTACAACGCCGTTACCGTTACTGTAAGTAAGCTGTTTTCACCCGACCAGGCTCTCAGCCACAGGAGTGGCAAAGCTTTTTTTCTTTTCTTTGGTGAGGGCGAGGCAACCGCATAAAGGATGATGATTGGCTAAGGTGGAGTAAAATTTCATGGTAAGCCAACCAGAGGCAGAGGTAGGCGGGCCATAATATGGCGTCACATCCATGCCAAAACTAGAGCGTGCAAAATCGCTTGCGCAAAAAAATTGCTGGCGTAAATTTCAAAGTCGCGCGCGCAAATGTGAAACTCGAGAGCACAAAATTAAGAATCGCGTGTGCGATTGTGATAATATTGCGCGCGAACTGTATTTTTCCTCTCGATGGTTAGATTACCGACGAGCGGCTTTTTTGCTCGAGTGAGATTTCTGCGCGCGTGGTTTGAAAGGGGTAGGTTTTGGCAGTTTGGAGGCGGGGCTTTGACAGTTTCTGCCTGCAAATCTTTTATGTATTGTCTCAATACTTACTCTTTTATGTATTGAGGAAACTGATATATTGTTACATACAGTTGTGCTCATAAGTTTACACACCCTGGCAGTATTTATGATTTCTTAACCATTTTTCAGAGAATACAAATTATAACACAAAACTTTTTTTTCCACTCATGGTTAGTGGTTGGCTAAATCAAAATCACAACACAAACTACCCAAATGACCCTGATTTACATATGGTTTACATACCCCAGTTCTTAACACCATGTATTGCCCCATTAACACCAATGACAGCTTGCATTCTTTTGTGGTAGTTGTGGATGAGGCTCTTTATCTTCTCAAATGGTAAAACTGCCCATTCTTCCTGTCAAAAGGCCTCCAGTTCCTGTAAATTCCTGGGCTGTCTTGCATGAACTGCGTGTTTGAGGTCTTCCCAGAGTGGCTTAATGATATTGAGGTCAGGAGACTGACATAGCCACTCCATAACCCTTCACTTTGTTTTTCTGCAGCCAATGACAGGTCGACTTGTCCTTGTATTTTGGATCATTGTCATGTTGGAATGTCCAAGTACGTCTCATCCGCAGCTTCTGGGTGCATGAGTTCAATTAGTTCAAAAAGCTCAGTTTTAGTCTCATCACTCCAAATGACTTGGTGCACAACAGATGGTTGAACCATCCCTTTCACAGTCACTTTCCACTGCATCTCTCTCAAGTGTGGGGGTAACAGTAATGCTACAAACAGCATATGGACAGTCTTGTAAGTCCAGTAGGTCCAACACATCAGATAATTTTTAACTGTATAAATAAAAAGCCAGTATTAACTTACATTAATTGCCAAAACATATAATGTATTATGCTAGCGTTAGCATATATGTGCCTCTCCTAAACAAAAATATATAAACAGGAGTGAAATTCTCAACACATCTCAGTAGTAGACTCTTTCAATAGTATATGTACCAAATATGATAGTGTTTTCTGTAAATTAATATATTTTCATGACCTTCTTTTATAGAGCTCTGAGGAAGACATTCCCCTTCACAGGCACAAACAGGAAGTAAAGTGATCTGGTCAGTTGACCTTTCACACTTGTCACATGATCTTGATACTATTTAATCAAGAGTCTATTTTTTCATTTTTAAGTGAAAACCCCAACAGAAACAATACTGGATCCTCCAGAAGAAAAAATGATCATTTTTGTGACCATTGGGATTAAATGGGTTAAAGTGGCAAATGACAACTACATTGTAATATGTGAACCATTGGGCGCTACTTTATCACTTTGTCTGGTCTTTGTCTCACATGTCTGTTGCGACAATAATTTTTACACTCAGCATCAAAGAAACATTTAAATTAAAAAAGAGGAATACAGAAAACATTTAATATTGAGACTTTCATGTATAATATTAGAAACAGTCTTTCAGATCCTTACATTCACTGACAGTTCTAAGCCCTAGACAGGCAGCAATGTAACGAGATCATCAATGTTATTCACCTCATCATCTGTCAGAGGTTTTAATATAGCTGTATACAAACATTCAGTGGTTCAGTGCAAATCTACAAACTTTGGTTCTTTTACAGTGTTGGAGGGTTGCCATGTCAACACCACAAATAAAGGCATTTTATTTATTGTGAACCTCCACATGCCTCCTGGTATTTTACCTGTTATGTTAATGGTAACAGCGGTCAGTTTCCTCCAGGATCTATAAAGTGTTAGGGTTGGTCGGCCACTGCTTTTGTTTTTCGGTCTTGTTTCTGTTGTTTTTTGGGACATTTATTTTAAAGTTTTGTCAGTTTAGTGCTTGTGTCACGTGTCTTGGTTTGATTCTGGTTTGTTTTCTTTGTCACGTGTCCTTGTGTTTCACCTGTTTGTGTTTTGCCCACTGATTTCTGTGTATTTAAGCCGTTTGTCTTGTTTTGCGTTATCTGTCCATCGTCCACTTTAGAGCACCTCGTTAAGCCTTAGTCGGTGCATGTTTTGTTCCAGTGTCTAGTTCTCGTGCCCTTTTCAGTTGTTCCTGTCGTTTCATTTTGTAAATAAAAGTATCTGCATGGATCTCTGGTTTCCCGAGTGCTCCGTGCTCCGAGGTAGCTCTGGGTTGGGGGTTAGCTGATTCATTTTGAGTACTATTTTGCCCTACAACACTCCACATGCATCTCTCAATTATGAAAGTGTTTTAAAAATATTTTAGGCCAAAAGCACATCTCAAAGAATGGTTAAAAGTCTCAGGCATCAGGCAGTAGCTTTTGGAGGCATTAAACATCAAACTTCCAGAATTCTTACTCAGTAAGTTTGTTTAGAAAAGTCTTTTTATATCATGCCTCTCAGAATAACATTTATTCCCATAACTATGGAATTATGCAGAAACATCTAATGTAAATCAGTTTAACCCCCCTTTAAACACTCAGTCAAAACCTGCCCTAAGAAGGTGCAATACACAAATGTCTGCTATGTAGCAAGAATCTCTCTTCCAAAACCGTTCTGTAATATTTTAGGAATTTTATTCATCTGTCAAACGAGTGTAAAACCACCATTCAGAATGAAAACTCCAACAACGGTTTCACAAGTTAACATTTTTACTTCGCAGTACAGAAATCATTTGAGCCCTATTTGCTCAGCACAGTTCCTCCGCTGTTTAAAACACTGATGACATTTTGCACAGGGCCCTCCGACATGCCAATACTGCAGTAGACATTTGGTCCTTTCTAATGCAACAGAGATACAAAGGAGAGGTCTAGGCCACTTTTCTCATCTGCTTTTTTAAGAGCTCCTCTCTGCAACAACAATCAGAGAGACAGTTCCTCTAAAGCAGTGTTCAAGCAGCTCTCACAGACTTACACAGTTAAGTAGCTTTCCCGTTGACATGTGATGACCCCTGACCCGTGGCCTGAGAATCACGCACTGCCCCTCACAACAGAGATGTAAAGGCAATAGCTGGAAAACCCCCAGGCTCCCTGTCCTACCAATTTACAGCCGCACAATTTACAGCTAATAGGTCAGTTATGTTATGCCTCATTCATATTTAGGAAAGGTATGTATATAATCAGAGGCTGGATGAGCATTATTTGAAGGTAAACAGGTTTTTATACATTTTCTGTGCTTGATACTTGCCTTACATTTGCGAAGCAAGGTTTTGATATACATTGCTAGCCACAGTTTAGTAACTAGTTAAAGCACCAATCTGTAGGAAAATACAATGCGTCGTCATTCCTTTCATCGAAGTTGGTAATTGCGGCTTAAAATCTTTAGAGGATTACTTTTGCAAACCTAGTTAGCTGAACTTAACAGACATTTTTACAGTTTTGCTCTCCTAAACACTTCTGCTTGAGAGGCCATCTTTGAGTTTTTGCACATAATTATAAAAAAATACTTATTTTTAAAGTACTGTCTGTTATCTGTGCCTTTGTCAATTGAGGGAAAAAAAAAAAAAAAAACATCTGATCATTTGGCATCTTTGGACTTAACGCCCTCCCTGTCTGAGCAGGGTGACAACACGATGACATGATGGCAACTGGATACAGGACGTCGACCAACAATCAGTGCAATGTCTCATAACCTGATTATACAAAGCAGACCGCCGAACCCTTCTCCCCACTTTAAATGCTAAATCTGTAATGGTATACATGAAATTCCTTTATGGGCAAAAACATATACTTGAAATCATCAGCTAGCCCATTTTGGTTACTTTTTTTTCTTCTTTTTTCATATTTTACTTAAAGATTACCATCCTCTGAATACGTGATATCCAACAGTGCCTTGGGCCAAGTTACTGGTCTGCCCCGTCACCGAAGATGTCATTCTTCTTGCGCTCCATCTCAGCAAAGTCAAAGTCTGTGCCCGTCATGCGCTTGTAGATGTCTTTGATGTCGTCACAAGTCGTCTCAAAGTGGGTTGTAGCATCATAGGAGCGCGAGATGAAGACCTGAACACCAAAAAAGATGACATATATATGTAAATAAATAACTGCCTTTAATGTTGAGATACTTAATTTAAACCAGTTTATTCAAGGCTGCCATTCAACATTCAATACCAAACTGTCCAATGCAGTGTAGTCCTAAAAACATTACTCAATTCTATTACTGAGGTGTGCTTCTAAAAGTATGATGCAGTGCAAAATTGCTTACCAAAAAGAAACAACAAAACTACACAAACATATATAACATTTTCCCCTTGACAATACTCACCAACAGATTCTGTACACCACAACCATACTTTTCCATTACATACAACACCACAGGTAACACCGCAGCCGGAATATTCACATTTATGGCATTTATCAGAGGCTTTCATTCCCTAGCTACAGGGGGCAGTCTCCCTGGAGCTCAGGGACCCAGTGGTGCTGAAGGTAGGATTCGAACCCATGACCGCTTGGTCCAGAGGCAAGTATCCTACCCACTGAGCCACCTCCACCCCGGAATACTGGCTATCAACCTTACTGATAATGATTAGTGCTAAAAACTCAAAATGAAGACAGTTTCACTGACCTGTTTATACACTAACTTTTCAAACCCAAAACTGAAGTGCTATGTCCAGTTAAAACAAAAGAGTTAACTTTATAGCATGTTACTTTACAAACACAAGTGGGACTCAACACAACTAACCTGGCTCTCAGCTCCCAAGTCAGTTGGAGCATGCAGATCACTGATGCTTACAAACCTGTGAAGACAAACAGTAGAAAACTCAACATGCAGAAGAATGTAACAATCACATCAATGCAATAATCATATTGACATAACTACACAAACACAGAATACATACTTCTGCTCAATAGGCTCCAGCAGGTCTAGGGCCGGTTTGACCTCTTTCTCAGGGTCGTTCGTTTCCACAGTGGTGCTGACGATGGCAATGTATTTACCTTGGGCTGCCACATTGTGTGCATAGGAGATCATACACACGTAGATATCTACAATAAAACACAGACGTCATAAGAACAAACTCCATATGCAACACAGAATGTGAACCTAAACAAACAGAGGCTTGGCGCACCATGCTTCCTGTTGACCTGGTTCTGAGGGATGATGAGTTGACAGGAGTTGGCATCCGAGGTGCTCTTGATGGGGTGACTCAAGACGCAGATGACTCTGATCACCTTGCCCACAACCTTGGCACGATCCGTGATGTAGCTGGGGTCACAAATCAGCTGCTTACAGCGGGCAATCTGAGCACAAGAGAACAAACCGAACCATTTTAGCTGAACAGTCATAACAAGGAGATGCTGCCCTTAAAAACTCAGATTTGGGCATAATCATGTGTATAGATGTGTAAAAACCTCACCTCTCCCTCAGACTTAACACCCACTACTTTGCCATTCTCATAGATGATCTCCTCAATTGGCTTGTTCAGCATGTAGGTTCCTCCATAGATGGCACTTAATCTACAACCAAAGGAAACAAGTTAGTGCCCTCTAGTGCTGTAGTACGGTAGTGCTATTTGACAATTCAAATGACTACTTCTTTAAACCATTATAATATAGAAATAGTCCAGATGTAAAGAAGAGCTGACCTGGCAAAGCCCTGGGGGAGTTCTCCAAGACCATACAGGGGGTAAAGATAGGGGCTCTTCCCATATCTTGCCAAGGACTCACTGTACAACTTAATCCTGTTTAACGTCTCTATGCAAGGCTGATCCAGATAACTAGAGTGGGGGTGGGGTGGAGAGAAAGGGAAAGTGAGAGAAAGATAAAATACAAACAATTTAACACCAGTGGAACATCTGGGTTTACTACACTCCAACTTCAGCTGGTGGACTGATATTTTACGATGCTGAAAAAACGTACTCATCTGTGCGATAGAGGGCAATGGCATGGCCTGTGAAGTCAATGACATCTTGGCCCAAGTCAAACTTCTTGTAAACCTCACGCATGGTGGTCTTATTGGGGTCTACGCCCTCCATGGTCTTGGGGTCATTCTCATCAAAGTTAGCAACAAAAACCAAAAATTTTCGGAACCGTCTCTTCTCAAACAACCCCATCAGACCTGTAGGAGCAATGAAAGGTTTTAGTTTGATCCACAGGACTTCTGATCTCTTTGCTCAGTAATAAGCACCAGTGTAGTTTCTAAATAAAACTGAACATAGTTGGCTGGGAGGGGGAAGTATGTAACACTACACATTCAAACAAACAATAAGCCCATTATAACCAGGGATTGACATAAGTGGTACACAAGCCCGAATAGACATCAGTGGTATACAAAATGCACACCAAATGTCGCCACCCTCCCCGGAACTACATGGAGACACCAGCATGGTCACCCCCTGATAATAACCACACTTTAGGCTGTAAATAAAAAAAAAATCCAAATCCACACAACTAAAACTCGCTTTAAGAAATCCTACTGCCTCAGCAATATGCTTTTTGAAATGTGAAAAAAAAACCCAAATACGAGAACAAATATCAAACCAAAAAACATCCCGGAGGTGCAAACAGGAGTAGCTCATGATTGCCAGATGATCTTCCAGACAACTGTACTACTGTGAAAGAAGTTGCAAGTTGATGGAAACGATGTTTAGTGCCAACTTGCTACTAGGAAGAAACAATGAGTAAAACATCTATTTGCATTTTTCCTGACTGCAAATAACACTGATTATTTACAGCAAATTTAAATCAAGGCCAGTGTACTGGCCAAAAAGACCATATATGCTTTTCTTCCTAGACTGAAGCTTGACTGCAGATGTGCACAAGGCTGCTAGTTAGTTGTAATTACGTTGTTTGTCACAGCACACAGGTGTTGGGCAACTTCTAACTTTTCACACTCGTCTACAGGCAGTTTATGAGCTCTATGTATTTAGATTCAATTTCCACATTCACTTGTTAAGATAATCTTGTTAATAGTCATGTTGATAAAGTGATTAATCTTTTAGCTCCATTTGCCAGTGATCTCAAACAACATTAAAAGCCACTTACTGGAAGCCAGAGCCTCAGTCTCAGTAGAGGGTACTTTGTAGATGCCACCTTTCTTGTATACAAAGCTGCCTTCAATCACTTTGAAGTCCAGATAACGCGTCACTTGTGTGATCAGCAACATACGCACCAGCTGACCTACAACACACACAAAACATTTGCTCATGTCATTAAACTGCATTTGAATTTTACTGAAATACAACCATTAAAAAAGCATGAATGACCAGCTGACTAATAGACTAATAGAAAAGTTACATCCAAACTGATTGCTAGGCAACAGGATCAGCTGAGCGGGGGAATCTGGCTGCACTTGGCTGCGAGTTTAACAGATCATGATTTGTTTTGTTTTCCATCGCCTGCTGACTGTGGAAATGTGCAGGAGGTGAGTCATCAATTCTCACCATTTGCCATGAGGAATTTGGGGATGAGGTCCACGTTCCAATCACGACCCTTCCCCATCGACTCGGGAGGACTGCCAGGTAGGCTGAAATGCTTGAACAGCTGAGGGAGGAAGGATTGAAGGTTTCTTTTAGGACAACATCAAAATCTATATAAACCCTTGGCATTCAGAGCAATATATAATGAACGCAACAATCAGTGAGACCATTTAGTGCTTGACATGTTCGCAATTTTGAGTACTTGTGAGGTCTTACATCCTCCAGAGGGGTGATGGAAGCGCTTTCTCCTCCATAGTAGCAGTTCCTGTCCATATGCAAGACCTTCTTTCCCTTCACAGACATGATCCCTGAAAGGATGCATTCCTGCAAAAAAAACCCCAAAAAACAAACAGACAACAGCTTGTTTACTTAGACATTCTCACACACATGTAGTGCAGGGTGTTTCTGTAGAAAAGCAATTCACATGCATTAATAACAGGGCTGGGCAATATAACATTTCTCAGTACTGTCATCATAATGTCACTATAACCTTCCGACAGACAGACAGACACAGACACACACACACAGACAGTTTTTAAAGAGTCACCAAGTTCTGTATTTTCTAAAATATTATAAAGTTGTCAAACATTAGAACTAAAATTACATTAAATTATGCTTTCTGGTAGCACATACCAAATTGTTCCAGATAATCACTGCAGTTATTCAAATACTAGCAGCAGAACTGAGCCAAGGCAAGCTGAATACTGCTGCATTTGCCCACATGAGCCTCTTTGGTTTCAAAGAGTCTACCTGCACTGTACTTCCTCAAATATGTCGCCAGATGTCATACAGGGTGACTTGTGATACTTCTGCATCTTCCACCATATATGGGCAACAATAGCTAGTTCTCTAATTTGTCCAGTTCTTGGTTAATTCCTTAAATAAAAAAATTAAAAAAAACATTGTTGCCCTCTGCATCTTCATTTTTGTTGTTTATCCCCTCTCCCCTTTACAAATCAGTGTTTCTTAGGAATGCTAGGCTGACTCATGTGTTACTGTGTAACAGATGGGTTAAAGTGACCAACAGAGGGACATCCCATCTGGTTTACATTACCACTAAGACAAAACCACAGAGACTCTGCACAGCATTCTCTGGGTCATTTAAATACTTTACCATGGACAGAGAGATTTGGTTTTACTCAAAGAGTCAACACACTGCATGCAATTAAGCAATAGTAGAGCAGTTAGTGAAGTAAGAGATTAAATGAACGTAAAATGATAAAGTAAAAAGAGGCAAACAAAGTGACTGTATGTGTAAGGAGGTTATAATTATCTTCAAATTATGCTTTATTTCAGGCTGCAATACTACTACTGTTTAATCCGCCCCTTCAAGTCAACAACAATCTATATGGTATCCCATCATATGAACGGGGGCGTTTTACACGGCCTACGAAATAAAAAGGCATGAAGTTTTCTTGCCCTCTCAGAGACTGTAATGCGATTAGCTGTAGTTGTAGAGGCGGCAAACCTCAGGGCCATGTGATGGAGTGGACTTTACACAGGGCATGGAGAACGCCACAACAGCACAGATACTAATTTGTATCACAGAACTGCTCATTAGGCTCAGATAACATTTCTTTACGCATTACGGAGCCCAAATCAAATCGCTCCAGAGGATCACTGCAGGCATGCAAACACCAGCAGCAGAATTCTTTAAAAAAAGGAACTGAGCCAAGGTGTGTGCCAAACAAAAATGTCTGAACGGAGCCCAGCTGTACTACAGCAGGACTGCAGCTGGGGTGTAAACATTGTTTAATTTGTAATGTGTTCAGTCCAATCTTTTATATCCAGTGTGATGCAGGCCGCTGTTGCCGTTGAGGACAGTAGATCAAGCTCCATTGTGGCACAGGAAGTGCAGATGACGTGTTTTTGTTCTCATTCAGCACTCTCTCTTATGTCCCTATTCAGCCTGAGTCAGGCCTGGCCAGGACATCCCATGCCTGGTTGATCTCCAAACACTGAAACACCCTCAAAGTTAAGGAAAAAGGAAATTATTTGCCTTTAGTGCCACAAGTCTTCAATTACAACCTCTTGCACCTTTTTTCTGGCCTTCAAACTGCAGTCGTACAGCCCAAAGGCTGGTCACTGTAACACCTTTCATTTAAAGATCAATGTTTTACCTTCGAACTGAAAGGTTCATCACTTCCTTTCACAGAGCAGCTGAGTCTAGTGCCAGCGCAGCATCTGAGCATGCTCACTACAAGCAAATCTGTCTGCCAACTTGTCCTAGAGACAACCAACAGGTCTCATTATGTGGCATATGGGTTTTACATATTACTTCAAAAATAACACATGGCTGTCTTGATCAATCAATCAAACTTAATTCTCGAAAAATCAATCAATATGTATCTTCTTGATGAACTGGCAAATGGTAGTTATCAATATAAAATAAACTTAACAATATGAAAGTGTTGACGTCTTGGAAAGTTTGCTACCAGCAGTCCAGATAACTGGACTAGTAATATTTAGCTATTTGTAGTTTTGTTTTTGGTGGTATTGTTTTTAAATAATGAAGACTGACAAACCCGCTCACATTCTCTGCATTCCAAGAAAAAAACCGAAGAACCCACAATAAATGAAGGTCTACCATCAACACCATCCCAGATTTAAATAGGGGGCAAATAAACATCATGCAGTTCCAAACCTGCTTACCTTTTAAAACCTCTGACCATTCCAACACAGCACAACAGCATTAAAGGACAACAGGGATGCAATAAGAGTTAATGGTTAACAGAGCTTCAGTAAAATGTCTTTGTCTTCTTTTGGTGGAGACGGGCATCAGTCAGTCACATGACAGAGCGCTGGTGTCTCAGGTAAAATGACATTTCAACTCCTTTTTCAAAGCGCTGGCCGCCTGCTGGGACCCAGAGATCTGGCTATGCGGGCGTGTCTGTCCGTCAAACA
The DNA here is from genome assembly GCA_037974485.1 of Hemigrammopetersius urotaenia. NCBI lineage: Eukaryota > Metazoa > Chordata > Actinopteri > Characiformes > Alestidae > Hemigrammopetersius > Hemigrammopetersius urotaenia. Next base: position 19,542,015 of record JBBPDC010000129.1, read on the forward strand.
GCAAATGTCAGCACAGGCTACTATCATGGTGTCAAAATCTGCCGGGGCTCACTATTCTGAAAACTGCCACTTCCATCAACTCTGTTTTTGTTCGCCCATTCGCCCCTGTTCATCTGCTACTCATCTTGAACTGAAGGCTTGTATTTTGGCGCCTTTGCTTTTGACTGATGACTCACTTTATTTCACGCACCAGATGACATTTTGTGTGGTGAGGAAGATGGGGCTGTTAGTAATAATGGTTTCCCTGTGTGCCTATTTAGCTGTCAATACAGAGACAAGTGACAATCACTCTGTAGTTCAGATTCTGGAGATGAGGGAGAAGAGCGAGAGAGGAAGAGAGGGGACTGTGAGAAAGTCAAAAAACAAAAGCTTAAGCAATGTAAACTATGCTGCATCAAGTCACCAGTGAATTACGATTTCTTTCTTTTAGGTAAAATAATAGCCACAAACTCTTTCAGTCACCAGACACATTTTATGAGCTTTAACCACGTTAAAAACAGTATTACTGACAACTGCGTCTTCAGAGAAAATCAAAATGAAATTTAAAACATTTAAAAAAAACATCAAAGCTTGTAAACACAACGGGGTAAAACGGTGTTTAACTGTGCCTCATCTGCTCATCTTGCTTGAGCTGGCGAGTGATTCAACAGCCTTTTCTAACCCGGCCCATCTCAACAGTGCAGAGACTCTACTTTGCAGAAGCAGCTTAATTTGAGACTTTCATTTCCGTTGTGCTTCATGCCCATTCTTTCAGCGAAGGTGCTCCACTAGATTCCCTACTTCCTCTTTCCTGTTTATATGCGACACTCTCTGCCTGAAACAAATGGGGCCTGTCAATATTTCCTGAATATCAGCCACGCTTGAGTGGACTGCACATCCTGAGCCACCATAGGATCAAAACCTACATTCAGCCAAAAGGCAAAATCCACAATTGGGCTAAATTAGCTTACCAAGGTACTTCATAACAGTAGGATTTAATCTTGTGAACTCTGGCTTATTAAATGGGGCAGAACTTGTATGAAAGATCTGGTCCTGAAATGACTGTGAAAGCAGAGTGTTGTACATTATACAGTAACAAACCCAATAGAGGATGTACGTTAGACCTTATAGTATGTTTTCAAGTCAGCTTTTACTGTCATCCAACCAAATACACAGTATATGACTGAACAAAATTGCATTCCTTACAGTCCCATGTGTATGGACAGCACAAAAACTATCCCAAACAACATACAACATGAAGACACAAAGAACAACAAAGACAATGTAACACACACACACACACACATATATATATAGATATAGATAGATAGAGAGAGAGAGAGAGAGAGAGAGAGAGAGAGAGAGAGAGAGAGAGAGAGAGAGAGAGAGAGAGA
>JBBPDC010000129.1:19556820-19566832 GCA_037974485.1 Hemigrammopetersius urotaenia
CACACACACACACACACACACACACACACACACACACACACACACACACACACACACACACACACACACTTACCCTCTGTGTCTCCATGTAATGACTTTACAATGTCTGTGCCATTTGGAATCTTTCCACTGTATGAAAGAACAACAATAAATCAAAATAAGTTCAGCAAAAAACAAATCTTCATGTAGTCGCTGTCATTTTGAAACTTTGCCTTTTTAACAAAAGCTGCTTTTCATGTCATGTGAACCATTCATGATGAATGAACCAAATTTAATTGTTAAAATTGTCAACAAATGAACCAAAACATTGAATAAAATGGCCCGATATTACATTACAGTATAGATACACAATACAGTTTTGGTCAAATGGTCAACAGTGATGATATGGAAAAGCATCACAATACAACAATAGTGACATTTCAATTTAAACACAGTTTACTTAAACTTCTTGGCATGCATACTGACATATTGTAGCAGTATAATTAGGATATTAAAACACATATATGTATCTCATATATGTTAGCACAAACTCACAATCTAGGAACCTGGAAGATGGCACTGTCCACTGCGTTGGTCTCCTCTTCTTCCAGTAGGCTGAAGGCACTGCCACTCAGGCCGCTGTCCAGTGAGGCTGCAGTAACAGGAGCATCAGCAGATCTATGGCTGCGGGACGCTGTTTTGAGAGTGTACTACATAAGTTACCCAACTGTCCTATCCATCGAATGGATAACTACCAGTGCCTTATGATGGCATTACCCAGTAACAAGGTTAGAAAATAGTTCTAGGACAAGCACGGCCTCCAAAACCCATCACAGGATCTGTCCACTTACTCCTGACACTGCACTCTTACAGATAATATTCCATTTCTAACTGCAGACATGCACGCACACATACACACACACACACACACACACACACACACACACACACAACCACATTCATATATTTATACATACATATATACACACACATATATACATTTATGAGTCATTACTAACCACAAGTAGAGATTACGTATGACGTTACCATATAACACAAAACTTTACGGAACATAAATATGCACAACAAACACCAAAGAACAGCAGCGGAAGCGTTGACAGACGGAAGAAAGCATTACACTGTTAATTAGTAATTCCAGTGTATTAGCAACTTGTGTGTTTAGTCTGAATAATCCCATTAGCCTAATTCTGGTACGTGTGTGTAATTCTATTTAAACTGTGGTTAATTATCAGTAAGCATATTTGAGCAATTACGAATTTAATTTCCCTGTTAAGCTTTATATAGAGATGCTGTACCATGTGGCTGTGTGGCTGAGTGATGGGTGATGGTGTGAGGTGAAATGCATGGTTCTGGCACGACACATAATTCATGTGCACAGCCTTTTCAGCACAGATTCCCCAGCGCTGGCTCCAGCAACTTCACTAAAGGCACTTTTCCACAGGCATACAGGAACCGTGCTGTACCTAAACTGTGCTGCGATGGCTCAGAACTTGCAACATGCTTTGACTTTCCAGTGATTCTCAGTCTGAAATTGTGTTTCGTACTCAATTCTCTCCACACAGTTTATGGCCAGATGTTATCCAGAAAACACGTCCACGAACCAGCAGAAGGTTTTCCTGTCAGAGCTGCTTTTGTTATTGTGGTTGTTTATTTTTTATAGGCTTGAGTTTTTATTTTTTTACTCTGCATTCTTTCGCCGTGTGATGAATACCTAACCCAGCGAACTTGTAAGTGATGTCCTGTTTCTCACGGTGCTAAAAAACATTTGCTCGTTTCATAGAAAACTCACACTGAAATGTGTCTTCAGCCCAAACAGATAGTAGTGCTTGTACTTTGTTGACTTTACAGTTAGTTTGAGCCGTTTCTCTGTTGTAATCACAACATTTTAAGCAGTGAAAAAGCGAAGACGCTGTCAGCTCAGCTGCGGCACGCTTTTGGTCCTGCAATCGAGCGGCTTGGGCACGGATCAGGAATGGTTCACTTTATTTGTAACATAAAAATATTTGTTTAGTGTGCGCCATGGTTCCTTGTGCCAGTGGAAAAACACCATAAGACCAGACATCTGTTATTAACAAGGTCACGCAAAGGTTGCATGTGTCACCTCTATAGTTGCCTTTAAGACACAGGTAACAATCTACTGCACCCATACTGATATTCTGGTTTAGTGAAGCACGTTGGTGGACTGTGGGACAAGGCTGAGTATCGCTGCATGAATTATCTGTGGAGTGGGAGAGTGTATGGGTCCCTTCATCTTCTCTGTAAATGTGCGTTAGTAACTCAGCATCCTCTCTCTCTCTCTTTCTCTCTCTCTCTCTCTCTCTCTCTCTCGCGCTCGCTCTCGCTCTTTGACTTTTGCAAGACTTGCGAATCTCACCTCCGTCCAGCTGTGGCCTCTCTTCCGACATGGCCTTGCGGAGGGTCAGGTGACGGCCATCAGTGATCTCATTGGCCACCGCTTTCTGTAGTGTGAGCACGCCCACTACGCTGTGTCTGTGGTGCCTCAGGGAGAGGCGGCCGTTTTGGGCTGGGGGGAGGTAGTGGTGAGGCCATGTACAAGCCAAAGGGTCGAGGGGGAGGGAAGAGGACGGGGTTCGGGGAGAAGTTAGGGAAGGGTTGAGGGGAGGGGGACGAGATGGAGACTCAGAGTATGAACTCCTTACAACATGGACACCACCAGCTTTTTACTGTACGTCATAGTCACATGCAGCCACAGTGTGCGCCCCTCTGGCCGTAAAGAGGGGAAGGTCGAGGGGGGATTGGGTTGTTGGGCATTGCGCAGCCACTGAGGTGCATTGTAGGCCAGTAGTAGCCACAGGGAGGAAGAAGGAGGAGGGTGCTTGGTAGAGGGGTTGCGGGCAGCAGAGGCCTCATGCACAGCTGGCTCAGTGGAGGAGGAGCTGCAGAAAAAGCCAGGTGGGGGGTCGTTCGGGAACCGAACACACGACCCAGTGGGACAACAGAATGAGAAGGGTTCCAAATAATGGAGGAGTCAGCAAAAGGGAGGGGAGGGGGTCCGGGACAAGTGGCCAGCGAGTAAGGCTGGCTCAGGCACTGCCCTTTGTGCTCTAGGCGCTGCGGGCTGGCAAGGGATGTCCCATGGCAGCTGAGCTAGCCCTAATTTGAAAATAACAGGGGTGACCCCAGATACTTTTCCAGTCCTAGTTACAGCAGCAGTCAGATGTGCTCATGTAGGCGGTCCTCTTCTAAAACGCATCCTAGCATACAGAGGAGGCCCGCGTGACTCAGCCACTGACAGATCAGGTCAGATTCCCTGACAGTGATTGACAGGTCGACCCGCAGTAGCTCAGAAAGCATCTTATTTAAGCCGGTTGTGCTGTGAGCACTGATGAGAATAACTGGGTCACAGTTCTTTTTATTTAGTCTGCATTTTATGTGCTGCATTAGATTTTGGATCAAAGCATTCGCCTTATCGGACACAGCACTAATCAGTTGCTGCTACGGTTGAAACAAGCGATCCATTTTGTCAGAATGGCGGAAGTGTTTATTTTACATGACCATTAATAAATTAATAACTCTTTTAAGTGTTGTTTGAGTCACAGCTTTACTATGCTTTGGTTTGAAAACATTGTATTACTATATTAAGATATGTTAATGAATATTTATGATCTATGAATGTAGATTTTTTTGAAGACTGTACATTATATTCATATGAGCATTTATTTATATATATTTATTTACATTTAATCATATTTACTCCGTTTAGTGAACTGGCTCTGAGTGCAGGAAAATTTAGGGCTCTAGGTGCATGAGTGTGTGCAGGTGTGCGCATGAGCGTGCGTGCGGAGTGCTAAAGTGTCTCCAGTACACGGGTGAGAACAGGAGAGGAAGCGGTGAGGTAAACAGACTGTGACCACGAGGGGACCAGAACAAGGGAGAGAGAATAAAAAGAAGACGAAAAAAAGGGTGGCAAAAAAAAAAAGAAGAAAAGAACAGAAGGGGGAACAGATGAGAGTGAAGGCAGCCATGCTGTGGAGGCTTTATTTGCGTCGTTTACTTGGTTGGAGGCGGTGCTGGCCGGCAGCTTCGGCCGTTGCCGCGGCGTCGTCAGGGTGTGCCCGGGCCGCGCCACTTTTGCTGTGAGCGCGAGGGGTCCCGTGGGAACGAGCTTGACCCTCAGAGGGAGACGGCTTCGACGTGCTGGGGCTACTGTGAGATTTCTCAATAGTGGGAACCTGCGTATCTAAAACAACCAGAACCAAATTACCACACAGAGCCCCGGTTTCCTGCCTTTCCCTTTTTTCGAATGCGATCCAACTGCAGGCACCATTCTCAGGCCAAGCCTCTGTCATGGTCTGGTCCGCCACTCTCATTAACCCCTTGACCCAAGTCCAGGAGAAATCACAGATACTGAAAAATGGTGAATCATTATAACATTATTCATTCATGGGTTTGAGCACTTCTAACAGTCTAATTCACCTCATTAAGCTTCACATTAATGGCCTATATTTAAGTGCTTCCGGTAATTAGTTCATTAATGATAGCTGACATTAACATGATCTGCCAGCTAGCTGGACTATTTAAAGCTAATCATGTTTATTTGGTCAGATGCAAAATTCATTACAGCCTTAAGAGTGGTCATGGCAGCCATTTCAATAAATAAATAAATAAATAAATAAATAAATAAATAAATAAATAAATAAATACCTATTTATAGTCAGAAGAGATTATGTACAGTAGGTTATGGTTAGGGAACATTAGGTTAGTGTTAGCTGATATCACTGCTAGTTAGCTGTAATAATTTAGCAGCTGTAAGTTTAATGCAGGTCTCTTTAAAGAAATTCACGTGGACATGTGTCATTCTGCAAGAGCTATGAGAGTGGCACTGGTCTGCTGTGGGAGTGGTGCTGCACCCATATTTTACTGGTCATTTTCTGCTGATTATCTTTATGTGTTTTAAGTCCACCCTAATGTTTAGCACCTTCATTTGTTATTATTGAGATTTTAGTTAATGTTATGGTTGGGCAAACCGGTCTCCCCCTGCATGGATATGCTAAGATGGAGCGCTAGAGAGCGCAGTGCTGTTATGAGCTGAACACACATATATGGAGAGAACATGGAGCCAAAGCTACAATGAATGAGTGATATAGACTGGCCAGAGGGCAGAGAGAGAGAGCAAGCGAGAGAGAGAAAGAAAGAGGGACAGTAAAGCAAAGATAGAAAGGACAGCAAAGTAGAAAGAGCCAGACTAAGTCGGGGGGGATGGGGAGAGATGCAGGACGGGCAGCCAGACAAGAAAGAGTGTTAGTCCTGATCAGAGGAATAAACGCATATCATACCCTTGGCTGGGTCAGGGAAGATGCCATGGCTGCGGCTCTTGATCACAGAGGATTTGGGCGAGTCCTGGCTGCCGTGGCCGGAGGTTTTGGGCGAGTGTCCAGCAGGTGGTTTGGGTGAGTGCTGGCGGCCCTGACTCGAGTGTGAGCGGCGGTGGTGCTCCCCCTCGCTCTGTTCCTTTAGTGGCAGCCAGCGGGGCACGTTATCCAGCTGAGCCGTATTCGACAGGTCTATCAGCACCTACACCACACCACACAACCTCGTTACATAACGCGCCAGCTGTGTGTGTGTATGGGAGAGTTTCCATGCACTATTGTTCAAACAGTTGGAATCCACAGTATAGGTGGCTGCAAACAAATAAAATTACTCTAAAATGCAAGTCCTCCGCAACTTCATATGTTTCAGATAATCAGTAGAAAAGCAAAGGTTAGGCTCAATCAATTTTAGATTTCAGAAGGATTTTTGATCAGAAGGAAGCTACAATAATATTAATATCCAGAAAGCCTCACAAGTGGTGGTGAAATCATTATGCAGATAACTTGACAGAAATTCTGTAAATAGGTCATTTATTTAATCAAATGAAAGATTATTCTAAACTTTTAATGGTACTGAAAATGATCTGATTTCTCACCTCCCCCAGGAAGTCATTAGAGGAGCACTTGTCATAGTCCCACACACTGACCTCTAAAGTCTTCTTCCTCAGCTAAAGAAACAAACACAGTTCAGCGTCATTAATCGCCAGAAACGTCAGATAATTAAAAGTGGTGTCGAAAATTGTAAAACGTAATGAAACTGCTCTCCAGTCTCGATAACATGCAGGAAGAAAAACAAATATAACCAGGCATCACTCGCAACAATACTGTCTCGCACTGAAGCGAGGAAATCCAGATGGTTTTCTAGCAAACTAGCAACTCTCTACACACTTTTCTACCTTCTGTTCTTTCGCAATTAAGACCTGTTTTCCTCGCCTCAACAGTCGGGTGACGGTGTATCAATCAGTGCTGTCATTAGCTGCCTCTGAAAGTAGAGGGAACTGAAGGAGCTTTTTGGTCTTAATTAAGCTAAAGCACTTCTGGGAGCCTGGAGACCGGTCCCTGTTCACACCGCAGCCCCAGACTGCCTCTGAAGAGCTCTTATCTAATTGAGACCTCAGTAACGTTATGGGCTGTTGATTTTTGAAAGTGCCATTTCACAAAGAGGGAGAACCACCATTTAGGAAGGGGCGTTGGGTGCCTGCGGCCACAAGGTTTTGAGTCATATAATTGCAGGATTCACAGAAGTTTATTTCCTCAGTGCAGTCACCACCTCCACTGCCCTTCTGTCTTATGGTGACACATGTGCTTCACTTAGACCGTCATTAATCCTTTTCTTAAAAAATCAGACAAAAGCAAAAACTTAATTGTATCAGTCTAAATTGTCATCACCACATTAATATCCAAAATCCAACCTCATGCCATGCTTTTCTAAATGCAGCCTTACATTTTTGGTGCTAGTTTCATGCTAAGGCTGTCATATTTGTAGCAGAATCTGAAGATAATGTTTTATGGTACATCAATGGCATGTAGGCTGTGGCACTATTTCAAAACTACAGTTAAAATAGCTTTCCTGACAAGCCAATAATGTGTATAGGATGTCTTGCTGTTCACCTGTTCCAGGTGGATGTTCTTGTAGATGACTGTTTGATTCCACTCTGGGTTCAAGCTCTTCTGGGCATGTTTGGACCTCCTCTTGTTCTCAGCACTGCAACGAGGTCACAAACCACAAGGGTTCACTCCAGGGCACAAGCCAAAAGATGCAGTTACACTTGGAGCACAGCACTTCACAAATGTGGATATTAAAAGCAAGTATTACAATGTGACTCTTTTTATAGCGTATGATATCCATCCTGAGATCTAAAACGCAACCGTGTAAACTTTTTGATTTTGATATCTGATTGATTTTTGATTTTTTGAGTTTGACGATGATGTGGACTAGCCTTTCTCAATGGAGAATGAGGTACACAAAGCATAACGCACAGTATAGGTCCACATTGACCTCGGCCTATACTTCATTTACATGAGATATGGAAACGTTCAGGGATGCAGAAAAGATAAAGGGCAACATACATGTAAGAAAGCAGCTGGTTTTTTAAAAAAAGCCTCTTTTTAGCCATTCACATGAGATACGGATCTGATGGTACTGTAGGAAAGGGTCACATACCTGGCATTCTGCACAACCATGACCTGACTGTGGAGATCCAGCATGCAGCAAAAACAGACAACAATCCGTAAGGCGTGGGGAAGTGTTTTGGTGTGTGTGTGTGTGTGGGTGTGGGTGAAAGCAAGGGAGAGAAAGAGAGAGAGAGGAAGAGAGAAATGAGCGAGAGAAACAGAGTGTGACTGAGATGGATTAGCTCATGCAAAGGCAGTGCTTATAAATTCAGTGTCAAAGTGTGTGAGCGTGTGTAACAGTGTGTGTGTGTGTGTGTGTGTGCACGCTGATGCTTATGCAGGAGCCCATGCGCACATGCCCATATGTAGCACAGCAACAGCGTATCTGTATTCTGCTCTGTACAGGTACTGTATGATCAAATGATAACTGTTGATGGTCCTAAAGCAATACACATACGCGCATAAACAAACACGCAAATGCACAATAACTCAGGACACTGCAACTCTCAAGTTACTCCTAAACCAAGCAGACATATTGATTTTCCTATTATGCTAGCTCAGCCGACGCACATGCGCACACACGCACGCACGCACGCACGCACGCACGCACGCACAAGATTCAGAAGTACATAACCAGAACTGGTATAGTATAATAACCCTTTGGTAGAACCTGTGATAATTAGAATTATACTACTGGATTTTACTTATCCATTTATTTAATAAACTGTAGATTTTCTTCTTTTTAAGCACTGGAACCTTTTTGAAGGAACAACTATAAATGAAAATAAGTCAAGCAAACACGTTTCCTTTATAAGAGGAAAGAATCTGTAACAGTGCATGTCTGACATCTTTTTAACTGGTTGTGTGGTGGTGCAGAGTCGAGTTCTACACCGGCCTTCATCTTTAAATGCACTCACTACTGTTTTATCCCATTGGCTGCCACTCACAGTTGACTTACAGTTGATTGGTGATCCACATTATAATTATAATTAAATTAGATGGTATCTGTAGGTCAGAAGTGATGAATAAAATGACATTTTCTGGTTGGTAAAGGTTGTAAACATACTGGTGAAAATATTGTAATTTTATTTGTTAGCAGAGAACTGTGAGTGTTTATTTAATAAATGATAAGTACCTTTAATGTAGAAAAAAACGTTTGAAAGTATTTTTCTCTGACTGACACAAAACAAGAGCCCAACTGATTTTGCAGTGGTTTGCTTAAGAAAGAAAGGTCACAGCCGAACCTTTACAATGACCTCAGGACATTTGTATGTATAACACTACGGATTTTACCTGAAAGGACCAAGCAGTGAAATGTCCCTACCTTCTTCCAGGCAGCAGGTAGACTTTGACAAAGGGGTCTGAGTAGCCGTTATTGTCCCGAGGCGCCAGGTTTCGTGCTTGGAGAACATGAACAATGAGGTTCCCCAGCTGCTTGTCATAATTGATTTGAAGCTGCAAAAAAAGCAGGTATGAAAGTGAAACACAGAATACTGGCAGTGTCAGACCACATATCACCCGGTCTGTAACTATAACTACAATGAAAAAAGAAATACAGTACAACATCTTCAAAGTAGGCCAAGTATGTCAGTTAGAGGTTTACCTGGATCTCTCCTGTCACTGGGTGCGGCTGTGTCTTTGCGGATTCGGAAGTCTAGTCAAAAGATATAAGTTGTAGAAATTATGGTAAAAAAATAAAACACTGATAATATGATGTTTTCTTTAAAACAAAATTGCTCTATAATATTCTGTAATGTTAAATCAAATAGCCTGCATGTGACCATTCCAACTGACTGCACAACATTACAGGAAATGTTGGGATGATACGGCTTCGATGGTTTTGCTGCACCATGTAAGAAGAAAAGAAGAACTCTGAATGATGGTTATGTGAAATAGAGAGAGGACCACGAGAAAATGGCAGACGGCATAATGGCTCTATGAATCTAGTTACAGTCAGCTATAGAAATAGCTATTCTTTACTGCTCCAGTAGATTTGCATTCACATACAACGTTTTGTTCACACTGTTCCATATTCTGTACTGTGCCGTCCCTATCTCCTGTAGAAGGTTTGTTTTCTGCACTGACACTATAAGATGCACATCTCTGAGCTGATGCAGGTAGTGCAGGTGTTTCTCTGTGTGTGGGCACCTTGCTATGGCGTTTCTTGCTGACAGAAGGTGATCCAGGCTGTCCTGGACTTGGAACTGCACTGGAAGCGCCTGAAGCTGAGGCTTTGTCCAGCGCTGTCAGAGAGGAGGCCGTGGAACTGGGCACCTGCTGCTGAGAAACCTTCTGTAGCTCCGCAGCCAGCTGATTGGGGTCTACGCCTGGAGAGCGTGGGGGCCGTTCTACACACAACCACGGAAAGGGTGTGAGAATACTTTATATATGCAGAAGTTTAAGTCTTTTTTTCCTTTTATGTAACACGGCAACAATGATAAGCCATAGGCCATCAGCTTGAATGAAATATATATAAAAGTAAAAAGTAAAACATATATACACTCAACAAAAATATAAACGCAACACCTTTGTTTCTGCTCCGATTTTTCATGAGATGGACTTAAAGA
>JBBPDC010000129.1:19574435-19601485 GCA_037974485.1 Hemigrammopetersius urotaenia
GGGCAAACGGAAAACAGAAACAGAAAAAACAAAAACAAGGCACGGCCTTAGGGCAACGCCAGACCAGGCCGTGACAATAACCACAGTTCTGCCTCATTCAAAATGTGGTCATGGTTGAACAAGTGGGTCCTCGTCAACAGAATCAGAGAATTCAGAACAAATTGTTTTGGTAGTTTAGTTGCCATACACTGAAAAATACATTATTAAAAACAAACAAGGAAATTCAATTTTCAGTGACAAACAAACAAACAGGGCTTAACAGGAAACCCAATCATCACCAAAGTCTCACCTTCCACAATCTTTCCAGTCTGTTCTGCTGCTCCCCCAGGTAAGACTTTAGCCACATATGCTCCAATCTCGCCATTGCTGCCTGGAACCTCCTTACCTCCCACCACACGAATGCCCAGTCCATTCCCTGCAGATCACAGAAATGTTCATTTCATCGTGTTGATCATCCTTTAATCTACACTAGTGGATCCAAGCCCTGGACCCTATACCTAATAGTATTTTCCTGCTCAAAAAACACCCACTTCATCTCTAGACATACTAGTTAATGCTGTATTCATGAAAACCTGGAACCTCCTACTCAAACCTTCCAACTTTCTGCCTAAATGTGTTCATACAATACCTTTTTGCAGTCAGAGATAAATGGCCGCCCAGTGAAATCTAGGGCTTGCAGCTGTGTGCGCAAAAAAGCTCTTAAATATTTTTGCTTCAAAGTAAGACAGTTGTCTGGTTAGCGCTTCATCCATTTTTTACTGTAAAAATGTAATGGAATTCAGAGTTTGGTTCTGGAGGAGTTCATGATAGTGGAAAATTGGAAAGCAGGCTAAAAGACGGATTGGGGGAAAAAAAATATTGAGCTGAGTACAAGTGAAGGACAGAAAGTTGGTCGGAAGTTCCACAGTTGGTAGATGGTGCTTTCAAGAGCTTCAGTGCAGAGAATGCAGCATCAGTAGTTTCAGACTGTCTGTCTTATTGATATAATCTGAAGGGAGAGATGTGGTATTTACCCTGGTTTAATCGATTTAGAAGAATTCAATAGTGGTCCATACTTCACTGAAGGTTACTGTCAAGACACTTCCCAGTTCCCAGTCTTGAATGCAACATAACTGACTGATGGAATCAGGTGTTGTAGAGCAGCATTAAAAAGAGTTACAAGCTAACTACCCCTGTGCTTAACTTGACTGCACTTCTGTAAGACTACCGATGCTGTCTTAGGTTTGCAGTACTTTGGCTGAATTGCTGTTAAAGGCATACTAAAGGGAACTTGACACCATCCTTTCAAAACCCGAAAACAGAAATGTGATATCCTAAACCCTTACAGAATCACGAAGGCGACATTAGAGTCACAAGGCCAGAAGGATGAGGTTTAAGTGCTTTTACTCATGGCTTGTAATGAGCAAAAACACGGCTGTGAGGAGTCACATGATATTTTTAAACGCCAGTAGCCAGATGCTTCAATCAGACTAATTACCATTGTAGACATTACTCCACAGTGACTGCGGTGTATGAGGTGCGACAAATTAGCCAGCCACAGCACGGCACATACACCACAGCTTCTGTTCCTTTTTTTTGGTTTGTTTTCCGGTTCCTAATTATGAGGATAATCCGACATGTGCATTACACGCCATTTTGGGCTTTTATGACTGACGAAAGTGGAAAGGTGCCAGTCGCTGCCAAGCCATGAAATGTCTGCTCTGTTCTCCTCATGCCTCAGGAGGAGCTATGGTTCAGAGATGGTCTAGCAGCTACACTGACATTCACCAAAAGCAAGAAAGGCCTCAACTGTCTTGTGTAGTACTTATAGGTGACATCGAATAATTACTAATAGCAATACCAAACTAAAGATGCCATTAAAAGACTTTTAGGAATTTTTAATTCTGATACACCAGCTTTATTCTCATCTATACATTTGACAAATGTTCTTGTTGACAGTATCATACAATTCAGGCATGTTACTAATGCAAATGTACCATTAGGGGTCTTGCCCAAGAACTCATATTGGTGTAGTGTGGTTTGCCCAGGCAGGAAATCACGGCTACACCATCCATTACATCCAGTATGTATCAATAAGCATATTTACATTGACATCTTGCAGATACTCTTAACCAGAGTTATCTATAATTGAAAAGTGTGTACAGATGTTGGCAATTCTAGTGGGAGTCCTAAAGAGGAGTCTTAGACCCAGTGGCAGTAGCACAGTGCCCATCTGATGTAGTCCATCTACAGGTTTTGGAGGTTGACGTGAGTAAATCTGTAAATCCAGGGCTTGTGGTTGGGGTAGAAGGGAATAGTCGATCGTGGGACACATTCTGGATCTAACAGCCAGTGACTGATTATGCATACTCATCCAAACTCAAGGCTGAATCCCTAAAGAATGACAAGTCTGTTGATTCAAAATGTCCCTGAGATTTTGATTCATATTCCACAGTCCAGTGGACTGCACGCACTTCATTTTCTGTTTAAATTCGGGAAGTATGAGCTATGACAGGTCAGATTTCCCAAAGTTGTGGGATAACCTAAAAAGCTGCTTAAAAGCTTAATTTGTGCAATAACAGAACTTGAGAGTCTGAGGTAAAATGTTGGTAGCAAAAATTTCAGGTGGCTCCTGCCTGCTAATGACTCCATACAATGCTCCACACGCCATTATTTCTTGTGTTGGTATGTAGACAGCAGTTAGCAGCATGCAGGGGAATTAACTGGGGAGATAAAATGGTCTGCACCTTTTAGTTAGTTGCTCTAGTTCTGCCAAACAAAACTGAGAGACTTTTTCCATGTCAGTGTGCCATGAGTTGTTAATAAAGGAGCACACATCACTTTCCTGTGCTTGTCTGTAATCGTTATGGAATGTTCTGTGTGGTACACAGAGAAATCATCCAGTCGTATGGCTCCATCAGATCAGTTTTATGGGCTCAGCCAAGTCTCCATCTAACCGAGTACACAATAGTCCTTCATGTCCGATTTGGCATTGGAGTTTGTCCAGCTTGTTGTCAAGGGACTGGACATTAGCCAACAGTATGCTGGTAAGTGGGGGTTGACTGGGACACTGTTGTAGCCTCAATAGGATGCCACCTCATTTACCTTGCCTCTGGTAGAGCTGTCTGTGACTATTACTCCATGGTGGTACCCGTTTGTTGTCTTTCAGTACGTCCTGTGGCACCCAGCTGTTGAATCTCTTTGTCCAGTGAAGTCTAACTCTCACAAACAATTGTGCAAAACACACTTTTTGACATAAAGTGACATATAACACAAAATCAAAAGCAACTTGTAGTGAGTCACCACAGTACGGTGCCACCTTGGATCAGTTCAGGAATGTAATCTTTTCCAAGGGGCAGATTTTCCCTTTTCTATTGCGTTTCTCTTTTCTCTCCATTTCCATTAATGTTGTGTGAACAGCATGGAAGGAGTGTTTTGCCAATGTTTATTTTTATGTTTAGGTTTATGCATTCAGCAGATGATCTTATCCAGAACGACGTGCATCAGTGCTTAAGTAGTCTACGTCTGTTCTTCATACCTGTAAAGCTATACTAAAATCAACACCAGAGGTTCATATACAAGTAAGGACAAACAGTTAAGAGGTACGGGCCTGAGGATTAAGTATAATGTGTGTTGATATAAGCGACTTACCTGATACACTGCGGTCTTTAGGA
This sequence comes from Hemigrammopetersius urotaenia, assembly GCA_037974485.1. Taxonomy (NCBI): domain Eukaryota; kingdom Metazoa; phylum Chordata; class Actinopteri; order Characiformes; family Alestidae; genus Hemigrammopetersius; species Hemigrammopetersius urotaenia. The sequence continues at coordinate 19,578,089 of JBBPDC010000129.1, forward strand.
TCTCTCTGCAGTTTCACTCTTGCATGAGGAAACGGGTAGTGCTGAGACCTCATCTGCATCAGACAACACAAGCACAGATTCACACACAGCGACTACCGCTACAATACAACAAATCACAAATGATTTGCACTGGCTGCTAGTAGCCTGTGGTGCAAGTTTTCTAAGGTTGTTTCTAGTGTTATAACTGAGAGAGGTGGGAAATGAAGTGGTTTCACTATGCAGTGTATGTATGTGTTTGTATTCAGGTGCGTTCTTCACCTGTCTCCTATCCAGTCCCTGTCCATCCTCTCTCGGCTTGTCAAACCAGTCCGTTTCTTCGTGACGCAGGTGGTAGGCTTCAGAGAAATCAGATCAGAATTAACCCTTTTAAAACCTGCTTTTGGCGTATTTAAACAAACCCTACCAGTTCCCTCCAGGCATATGGATTAGCCTTAACCACTAGAGACGGGTTCAGTGAACGAAGTTCAAAGCACCTTATGCTCATTCCAGACATGCACGAGAGATGCCATATACTAGGGGACTGTTTTTGTATCTGTAACATTGCAGTGGGGCATTTAGAAAGGAGAATTTACTGTAGGATGTAAACCTACAAATTAGGACAAAGTCAAAGGACTACATGACATCTTGCTTGACATCTTCTATCGAAAAGGTGGGGGGAAGGCTGGAGAGACCTGGAGAGACTTGCAAGGAGGCAATGCATGCATATTTATCTCCTGTATCCTTGATGCTGTGGTCTGAAAGTATCTTTCATTTACAAAATTTGATGTGCTAAGAATGACACTGGGCAATAAACCGTGTAATTAATTCTCATAGACCCTCATGCAGATTTTTTAATGCAGTTGAGGAATCATTCCTGGTTCCACTAAAGTACTTTGCAGTGGGTGGTTCTTAAAAGAACCATTTTTGTTGATGCATGTGAGTGAGGAACAAGTTCAAAGAACCTCCACGTAACTTAAAGGTTCTTACAAAAGCCCTTAAGTTGAATAAAGAACCTTTACATTATGTGAATATACCTATAGAAGGCTCTTCACATCACATCTTGCTTATAAAAATGGTTCTTAAAGGAACTTAAATTGTTCTTCTATGGTGGTGTTCAAAGAACCCTTTGTAGAATGTGAGTGTTTATTGGATTTACCGCATATTGGACACACAACACATCATCATGGAGTGAGCGTGTTTACTAGCGGTGTAGCACACAGATATACACTAGTGTTCAAAAGTTTAGAATCCCTGGTTTCAATAGTTTTAAATAATTGCAGAGAAACATAATACTGCACCTTCATAAATTGCTACTCATTTGCTGGAATGGTGTAAAAAACAATGATAGATTCCAGAATGATGAACAGAGCTGTATATAAGCTTTACAGCATGGAGAAGAAAGTTCTAATAAAATGAATGAGCCCATATTCAGCTGATGTCCATATTCATACCTATGTTTTTCATAAGGTTGATGACTACATAAACGCTGTTAAAGTTTCAAAACATAGCTATCCACTGTTTTTGTGAAGTCCCCAAATCCAACACCTAGCAGTTTGAGTCTGGTTTGCTTTTTGAATGAGGCTTAGTACAGTGCAGCCAATCAGAAGAGAGGCCGTTTACATATGTAGCAGCTTTAAAAAAAAATACAGTATTATTCATCATTAAAGAACTGTTTGATTGTTCTCCCCAAAAAATCATAAAAACCCTGTGGTGTCTAGCTGACAGTATAGCTTAATAAAATCAAAACTCTAAACAGTGATTCCAAACTTCTGTACATTAATGTATTTGAGCAACTTGATACATTAGAAAGCTGAATTTCAAATGTAGCATGACATGAAACATGGAGGCACCCTATACTTTTAAGTAAAATCTAAAATAAAATCTTTTTTTAGACGAGGTTTTTGACTTAAAGGTGCAGGTTACAGTGTCACCAGTGTATTTACATTTTTCACTGACCAGCAATACAACTGGAACTGTCTTTAAATTCAAGCTGTAAATGCATGGCTAGAGTAATACTGCTGTTATTTAAGTGGCGGCAATGCAGCATCTTAGGTCAACAAAACTGGAGTTATTTTTAGCGAGAGGGGAGCATGAAATTAAAATTGAAACTGCAGACGCATGAGGAATTAGATCCACTACCGCAGCACTATATTAATGCGTGTGCTCATCATCACACTCCCCACAACATGTTGTTATGGAGATGAATCCGCAGCTGATACAGTTGACCATGGTCTTATGGGTGATTGGCAGGCGACAGTCATGGTGCGGGGGGTGAGTGTGTGGCTGGTGCTGGGTGTTAGAGGGAGCAGGGAGCGGTGGGTGTTGGGACAGAGGCGATTAGGTGGGTGTTAGAGGACAGGGTAGGGGAGCTGGAAGCTAAAGTGGTTATACTCTACCGTCTGAGACATTCTCATGTGTGTTTCCTGGATCGTCTCTGTTCAAACCCATCAGGGACTCACTTAATGCTGCAACCAAGGCAAATGCATTTACTTCCGGATGGCACATATGATGTGGTCATCATATGGTATCACATGTGTGGGGACCATAACAGACCATTTAAAATAAATGATAAAACATGTATTACTAAATGGCATATTAAATTTGGGTTTGAACAAAAGATATAGTCTTTCTTTACAAGGAATGTGATTACAAGTGAGTGATATTGAGTGTAACTGTAAAATATATGCATGCAGTGCAGTAATATTAAAGTGATTTTTTTCCAAGTGATTTTCTGCATAATTCAGCCTTTGAAATGTAAAAAAGTCATTCAGAGTGATTTTGTGTGAACTGCTGCACTGCATAAAAAATTCATGACTCATATTTCGTTACAGTGATGGTGAGAGGAACCAGGAGTCTACAAGGCAAATATAACCATTTTATTTACTATCCAACATGACCAGTGAATCTACACGCCATACGTGCTTTCATATGTGATGATAATGACATAATAATAATCTGAGGTTTCATTTAGGTACTATTTTGTCTTACCTTGCATGTCCTGTCCATTGTAAAACAACGTCTCTGGAACAAAGCAGTGTTTTCGTAACCATTTCATGTAACTTTCTGTGATGTTGTTCTTAGAGGCATTGACTGTTTCTGATTCCATTCACCACCACTGAGCATTTTACATCAGGCTTCTTTGAATTACTTTGTTAAACCATTTAATCATGCAAACATTTAGAAAAATCTGTGAAATGTTCCTTTACTCAAAGCTTGTAATGCAACTAAAATGGCCTGATTTGAAGAACAGCACAACAACAATAACTAATGCATGGGCAATTCATGTCCTGAGAATAAAGTTCAGATGAGCAAAGCCTTCTCTGTTAGTAGCAACAACAGCTTTGTTAAACAAAAGTATGCAGATTAGAATGCAAGGTTTATTTAGAAACAAAAAGAACAGACATGCAACGTATGAGTTTATTATAAGAACATAAAACATGCATGCACTCAAAAGCTGAAAGGGATTACATAAGCTAGATCACAAATCACAATGAGAGGACTGTTTCTCCCTATTAAATAAACACATCTGTAAACTGCCGTCAGATTATTGGAAACCATATTAATACAGGTCCAACCTAATGATGGTGTGTATGTACTTCAAAAACTCCAGTGGACTGTTCATTTCTGTTTTGGGGAAATATTCTCAATAATACTCAATAACACCTGTTTTCCAATCTATTGTCTGTATAGAGCTACAGTAGCAAAAAGATTGTTTGACTAAAGGAATTTGAAAAAGTTAAAGTCTTCTCAGAGTTAGATACATGCATTTTTATAAAAGAAAATGGAAACACAAATAGAAATAGGAAACACATAGGACAGCTAGCAGAAAGGTGGCATACAAAACATTCACATTTAAAACCAAAGAAAATGCCGATATGTAGAATATTTAGGTTTCGTAATACATGAATTCATGCACCATGATTTCAACACATAGTAGAAAGTGCTAGAACATTGGTAAATAAAAAATGGAAAACGTTTACACAAACATAAGAGTGATACTGAAGAAAAGAAAGACAAAAAGACAGCCAAGGAAACTTGGAAAGTAATCGGTGAGAATGTGTATACCAGAAAGACAGTCTGAAGAGATAAAAGTTACCTTCACTATCAGACATCGTGCCCTGCAGGTCATCCATGAGCACATAGCTGCGTCCTCTGGTAGAGTCCTCCCTGAGGTGCTGTTGCTGGGGGTCCTGGAGGGAGAGGCAAGACCCAAACTGGTCACGGGAGTCGGCGGATATAGGCGGGAGCGGACCTGCAGATGCCCGTGCCATACCCATCGGCTGACCCACCGGACTCAGTGGGCTCTCTTCCTCAGAGTTTTGAGCCACGATTGGAATTCGCCCACGTCCACTCTGGCCAATAGGCAAACTGGTAGGCTTTGTCCTACCTGATGGTGTCTGATAGGCTGAAGTCTCTGAAGAAGGGTCACCCTCCGCTTTGAGCCTCAAAGATGAGCTGGAGGTATCCCTTTTGAGGGACAAGTCTAGGCCATACACAGAAGAAGGTCTAGAAGAAGGCCGAGACCGACTCCCACTAGGGTAAGAAGAGTCCTCTCCCAGGGTTGACCTCACACCTGGGCTCAAGTTCAGACTCTGTCCTAAATTGAGAGAACCAGCCAGATTGGCACCTAGTGTTGAACCCAGGTATTTTTGCTGCTCTGCAATGTTCTTACGAAGCCCAAATGTGATCTCATCCTGTAATAATCTGCTCGATCTTGGTGATGCACTACTGGATCCCAGGTAGCTACTGTAATCTGCCTCTAAGGCCCGACTGTCCTGAATGGAGGAGTACTTCCCAATGTTGCTTGTGTTTTTATGTTTCTGGTAGAGCACAGATGTGGGGAGCTGCTTGGCTGCCTGCTTCTCCAGGGTTAATCTACTCATACTGTATTTCTCTGACTTGGGGAATTGCCTATAGCCACTTCCACTTCCACCAGTGCTAGGAGTATAATGATGTGAGAGGCTGGCCAGCTGCTCTAAGCTCTCAGTGCCTCCTGTGCTCCTTCTAAACTCTTGCTTCAGCTGCTGCTTTAAAAGCTTCAGTTCGTATGGTTCTTCCATTGAGTCTTCATCATCTGGAGTTTTTCCGTAGGAATGAAGCCTTGAGGAGCTGCCAAGATAATCCGTCCCCACATCTGCTGCTGTCCGTCTTAGGAGGCGCTCTGCTTTGGCTAGCTCTCGTTCAGCAATTCCATAACTAGTAGATGAGAGGCCGGCTGTACTCTTGGCAAGTTCAGCCGCATCCTCTAACAGCAGGTAACTTCTGGGGGTTTGGTGGTGTTGATCCAAGTCAGCATAGAAAGAGTCTGCTGACACATTGGACATTGGACTTCCTGCCATGCTGCCACCTCGGTCTTCCAGGCCACGAAGATCAAGATGATTGCCGTACTTCCCAAGGTAGGATGAGGTATCATAGTTGGTGGACACTTTGGTGGCATCTAGTTCAGACAGAAGAGCAGCCTGCTGTCTGGCTTTCTGCTGAAGTAGCAACATCTGGTGGTAGCTCTGCTGCTGAGAGGCAGTGAGAGAGGGCACAGACGAATAGATGGACTGGGACTGGTAAGGCTGTTGAGACTGGTACAGGGACTGCTGATACTGTGGGTACTGGTACTGAGAGTACTTGCCATACTCATGTTTGGTCTGAGGAGGAACAAACTCATCTAGCTCTGACTGTGGCGCAGTGCGGGGTCTCTCGAGTCCATGTCCACCTACATCCTCTCCGCCTCCAACCCTCCTCGTCTCACGAATGTTGCTCACCTCACTGTCAGACATGTAGTCACGATCCTCTGCAACACTTTGCAGATATGCCCTCTCCCTCTTCTCTCTTTCCTTGAGTAAGGCGTCCTTCCGCCTGTTGATGCCCATCTCTAGGTATCGCAGTTTGGCATCAATCTCTTTCTCTTCCTCATCTAACTCAGCCTGCTTCTTGCGAAGTTTGGAGGACTCACGTTCCACCAGGTCCAGTTCACGATCAATGTCCTGCAAGATTTTCGCCCTCGCCATGTTGGAGCTGCGGCAGAGACGACGGCGGGCGGAGGCAGTGCTGTATGCTGTTTGGCCAGCATTGGCAGCCTCCTCTTCTGAAGGTGGGTTCGGAAGGGTTCTCTTTACTTTCTTCTGTGTACCGGAGGGAGTGCCACTTGGAGATCCTTTACCCTGTCAAGGAAAAAGCAGTATTGTAATTAAACTTAATGTCATCAATATTTCATAATGATGCAATATACTGCAATTAAATAATGTGAGCATATCCATTCTGTGATCAAATGATTAAACCCTATTGATTTTTTAATGAGACTGATTTTAATGAAAGCACAGAAATGAGAGGCTTGTCTGGATCATTTCTTTTTGCAAATGGTCTGTGAGCATTATATTAATATATGTGACTAATCAGTCACCACTAAATCCATACTACTTTTAAAAACCACTTAATACCACTGAAACAATTCATCTATTGCCTTTTTTAAAACATGGATTTATACTTCTTGAGAAAGTAAGCACTGTGATTACTTTTTGGAATCCCAAAGCCAAAGAACAAACTATTGCACCCAGTTTATTAAAGAACCAAGATATAGTGATTAAAGCATCTTGAAAACTGTTTATGTCATGATAGCTTTGGCTTGCAGACTGAAGAAACAATATACGTTTGCCCTGATATAATGCAAATGACAATATAATGTGTAAAAATGAACTTTTCCAGTTTTTATTGGAATTGTTCCAGTCATATATAGAACTCTGGGCAACAAAAACTCAGTCAATACTGCAAATTTAATTTCTCGTCTGGTATGCTAGTACTGCTAGTAGTGACTTTGCTTACACAAGGTTTTAGATGATTCGTGGCTGTATGCTATCCTTTTCTTGCTGTCCTCAATTGCATTATCAGAGATAACACCATGCTGGAGGAATGGCAGAATTCAGCTCCTCTCTGCAAACGCATAGTCTTGTTTACTATGCTTACATTGTGATAAAATGGTTTTGAAAATGCATTCCATGCCAATTGTATTTTCATTTTTACAGTCTTTCAGTCAGTCCACTGGGGTGACCTTATCTGGAACATAGCAGCTGAAATGTGTATAGTCTATTATCAGATGAGCTGAAGCAAAACAGTTTATCCACTTGTGATGCATTGAAGGTGGAAAAGCAGCATATGTCTACAAATTTAGCTGGAACACGATCTTTAATTAAATGTTCTGTTTTATCAGGCTGGAAGTTGTTGGAAGCTGCCAAACAGATTTTAGTTAATGTTATGTAAGAGTACTTAATACAAATTAGAATATATTCTCAAACATGGCAGAATCACTGTCTACTGTTTTTACAGGTTCACATATACTAGCATTTTTGGTAACATATTTTTGTAAAATATGAATATATACTTTCACAAGACTTTGATACAAGCTCTCGAAATAAAGCGAATTGTGCCATTCATACAGCATGGTGTTGTTTTTGATGATGCTGCTTCAAATCCCTTGTTATAGAAATGGCATTTCGATTATAATTCTGACAGCATAATTACAAGTTTACATGAAGCATAATAATAATATCTTTAAATACTTAACTATAACAAAAGATAATAAAAACATGTATGTCTTGTGTATGATGCTATAATGAGATCTGTTATATTTTCGAATTAAGCACAAAACTGCTTTTTTGTTTGAAAAATAATAATTAAACCTTGCCATTTATTAAATTTTCTTTTAAATGTTGCTACAGCAATGCTTTCATATTCTGGTTTCATGTGTTTCATGAAAGAAGACAGGAAGTACGTCAGTAAGAGTCTTAGACAATATTTGACAAACAGAAGCAGAACTTTTTATCTCAGCCATTATATTTCTAGAATGATACGACATACATTGATACATATTGAGCATACAGATTACATCAAATATATATGTGTACTTACAGCATAACCCTCAGGATACTGGAAATTGGCGGCTGCTCTCTCTTCTGCAGTTGGGCTCATGGGTTTAGGATCAGACAATGACCTTTGCATGACTTTGGCTGTCCTGGGACTAGGAGGGGTGGCTTTGGATGGATCTATAGCATGTATTTTCTGTGGGCTTGTGTCTCCAAGAGATTTCTCATAGGACACAAACTCAAGGGATTTGCTAGGAGACATACAAGGAGATATTGGAGAATATAGCACTTTTGGGGATTTAGGGGGTCCTGAAGCAACCTGAAGAGTGGAAGTTTCTGCTTTGAGGTGTGGGGACTGGCTTATCTCTAATGGTGTAGGGCGTCTCTTAGGGGAGGACGTGCTGTCAGAGTCGGGATAATCAACCCTTGTGTCCGTCTGCACAGTGTGTCCTCTAAGCGTTCCTGAGGTATCTGTCTGAACAGATATTTCAGTGAGAGCCTGCACTGAAACTCCAGTTCTCTCACCTGTGCTGTATTTACCACCTCGCGACCTACTACGTCTCCCTCGAGCAGGAACTTCCCATTCATCCTGATCTTCATCATCTGTCTGTACACTGCTGTCTACACTCTTTTTTACACTCTTCTTTTTTCTTCCCGCTGTGTAGGCCTTGTCTGTATTGTCTTCTTCATCGGTCTGACAGCCACTGTCCATCTTCTTGTCAGTCCCCACAATGAGACCATGTGTCTGCTCATGGATCTCCCCTGGATACATTTGCCTGTATTTCTGCTCCTCCAACTGCTGTCTAAGCTGCTCTTGGAGCCTCTGAATCTGCTCCAACTGCTCTTGTTGCTGAGCATATGTCTCTTTTTGCATGATGAGGTGAGCTTGCCTCTCTTCCTCCTGCTGACACAGAATCTGCTGCTTCATGGCCTGTAGCTCCTCAAGCTCTTTCTGTACCAGGAGCTGCTCCTGCTCTCGGAACCGCTGAATCTCTTGCCTCTCCCACTCTAGTTCTTCAGCAAGACGATGTTGTTTGATCTTCTCTAGTTCCAGAATCTCACGCTCCACCTGATACTGGTCATCACCCGGAACCATGGGGGAGGACAGAGCCTCTAGTGATGCTGCAATTGCCTCTAGTGAGGCATCTGTGTAGTCTAGCGCTGCCGCTGTGGTTACAGTAGGAGCTACTTCTGAGAGACCTGTGGAAAAAATATCCTTAGCGACCCCAGTCTCCAGATTCAAGGGCATGTCATCTTGCTTCTCAGCTGTGGTGACAGCAACTGTGGAGAGAAAGCTGTGCGATCTAGTGAGCGGCTGACTCTGTAGATCTGACAATGATGGCATTGTATCACTGGTATGCATGCCTGAGAGTGTGTTGTACGTTGTACTGAAGATAGATCCAGGTTGAGTAGTTATAGCATATGTAGAAGGTACTGGTGCTGCCACAGAAGAGTAAACTATGCCATTTGAAGATCTCAAGACACTAGAAACTCCAAAGTGAGTGCCAGTAGATGTTATTCTGGCCTGGGAGTACTGTGGGATTGTAATTCCAGTATACACCCCTGTGACTTTGCTTGAGTAATCCACAGCTTCACCTGTTAAAAGTTCACACCGTAAACAATCAGCACAGTCCATAAAAACATTGGTTAAAAACACCAAAAAAGCCATGCGTCCATGCAACCAAGTAATGCAAAAAAGTGACTTTTGCCATAGTATTGGAAATGCAAAACCCAAATGAATTGCATGCACAGACATGCACCTGGATGCAGAAATACTAAAAAAAAAAACATGCAGAGTCCAAAGAAAACAAAAAAAACATAACTCAAAAAAGTTTCAGCTTGGAATAAGTATAGGTAGCTCAAAATGACACCTGTAGGTAAGATCTGCAATATCACACTGACCTGCCACAGACATCTTTCCAGAGGTTAGATCTACAGCACCTTCCATTGCCCCGTTGTAATCATAACTATTCTTGCTCTTGTATAGAAAGAGACCAGCCTCAGCCAGATTTGTGTCAGACATTGAGGGCTTTATTCCACCAAGCCCTCTCATGCCATAAGGGGAGCGATCATACTGGTAGTGGTCATCCCTGTAGCCAAAGCGATCCTCTGGCAATGGAGCTGAGCTTGGCTGAGTGGCACATCTACCTGCAAATGGAAGTTTGTAGACAACATCACAACACACTGCCCGTCTTCCTGCTGTTAGGTCTACTGGTTTTCCATCATCCTCGGTGATCACTGCTGTGACCACTTCTGAAGTGGGGCCTTCCATAGACACCATGGTTTGCACAGGCTTCATAGTTGTGAGGTCAACTGCACCAGCCACACAAGTTTCCAGGCGAGATGGAATGCTTGCGCTAATGCCGTTATTTGCTACTGTGGGGGTCACTGTGACAGGAACAAGATGAGTTTTACCCATAGTTGTGGAGAGATTGATTGGTTTTTCCGGTTGAGAGTCAACAGGACGATAAATAATTTGGGAAACAGGTTCAAAAGATTTTGTTGTTGTGAGCTGAAGAGGCATTGAAGTGGCCTGCGAAAGATCACCATTGCTGTATGCTATAGTGGCTGAACAAGTGAGAATAGTGATGCTGTCAGTTACAACAGACACTGAAGAAGTATCAGTGCTCAAGTTTATTACTGATGACTGAACAGCACTTTGCTGCCGCCCACTCCCATCAGCAAGGAGGGTCTGCCGACGAACCTCAGATGATGTCAAATCCATGCCTTTCATAGCTGTTTCGGCATCAATTTTCGGAGTGCGCAGATCAACAACCTCTCCAGGATGATAGGCAAGTCCATTCTGTGCTTGTACTGGTTGAGGTTTGCAAATTTCAGAAACAACTGATATTCCAGTGGCTCTAGGCGTGGGAGGTGGTGGTGCTGTTCTTTCATGCACAACAGACACTGTTGTCCTTTGGACTTCAGTAGTTACTACCTGGACACCAACATTTGGAACGACTGATGAAGGCTGTGATGCTGATATAGCCTCATAGACATGACTCATGCTTGAAACTAACTTCTCTGGACCACATATTTCTTGGCTTTCTATGGATTCTGTAATTCTTGTGAAAGCTAAAGGAACCCTAGTTGTTTGTGATGGTGGTTGCACCTGTGCCTGAGGTTGGGGCTCTGAAGCAGCTTGTCTGCTAGGCGATGTGGGATCAGAACTTGTTGGGGCTTGAGTTGTCACACCTTCTACAGGCGAACCAGGCTGAGATGGAAGAGTAATAACCACATAAGTGTCATGTAAATTTCTGCCAAACCTAGGGGACGTAGGGGACTTTACTGGTGTCTTACTTTCAGCTGAAGGACTAAGATTCAGAACACCTTCTACAGTACTTGTGGGCAGTATGTTTGGTCTTTGTGGAGCATAAGCAGAAGGAAGTGTCTGGGCACCTGACATGGGCTTTGGAGCAATGGGTGGCTTCACAGTCTCTCCTGGTCTGTGGCTGAATGTCAGGCCTGCAGGAATGGATGATGGCTTTGGAGGCACAGGAGGGGGAACATGGGGCTTATATGTTCGAGCTGTAGGTTGTCTTGGGGCTGCAGTTGGTACACCAACTGGAATTGTTCTTTGGGGAACCTGAGGTGGAATCTTTTTGGGATAAACAGCAGGCTTAGGTAGAGTAGGAGGTGGAAGGGGAGGGGGGGCAGGAATGTCTGCTTTTTCCTGAGACGCAGCTCTACGTAGAACTACTGGTTTAGGAGGGACAGGTGGAGCAGTTGATATTACACTAGGTACTGTGGGAGTATACTGTGGAACAGTGGGTAAAGGTGCTGAAACTGGGACAGATGGGATCGGAGTAGGGGAAGCTTCCATAGGAGCGGAGACTGAAGACTTTGACAAGTCAACAACACCTGACTCAACTGATTCAACCATGGTAGCCTGTGGTGGCAGTGATTGTGGCACTTCTTCTCTTGATGAATGTGTTGTAGATGCTAAATCTGGAGGGGCAGCAGATGCTTGCTGTGATATCTCTTTATCTTTATTAGATTGCGCAGTCACTGCAGTATCTGTTGAAGATGATGCAGAAACTGACACTTTTTCCTCTTTTTGATCCACAATGTTCTCCTCTCCAGATTCCTCCTCTCCTGAGGAGCATTGTGTCACCCTCAGATCAGGTATAGGGAGAATTCTTCTTTGAGGAATATCCTGTATCTTTTCAGAAGTTACTGCCATTTGCTTTGATGCATCATTCAGTTCAGGAATGGGCTGTGTTGGGCTGGTGCCTGGTGTCAGAATGGCTCCACGTTTTTTCATAAGTTCCTCATAGGCCTCCTCTGCATCCAATAATGGTTTTCCATCCTTGCCTGACTGACCGGAGAGGCTTGTGTCTCTTTTGGGGACAGATGGAGGAAGCTTGATCTCTGGCTTGGGGATTTCCTTCACACTGTGATCTTCCTTAGGCTGCTGCTCTTTAAGCTGTATCTCTTTCTTTTTCTGCATCATATCTTCATATGCTTCATCAGGAGATCTCAGCTTTCTTACTCTTTCTGGTACAGAAATTTTATCTGCCTCCTTGTCCACATATACATCTTCAACCAGGGATTCATAGGCATAATCTTCAATCAACATGCCACCATAAAGAGACTCTTTCCCAGGTGGAAGTTCCCCTTTCTCTGTTGTTGGAGATTTTGCTCTAAGCATTATTTCCTCATAGACTTCATCTGCAGTTTTTAAAGGTTGTTTTCCCAAGCTTTCTGTGGATTGATTATCAGCATGTTGCTCATCTGTTGGAGAATACAAGCAAACTGATGTAGGCAGCTGATACCCTTTTTGTACAGCAGCAATCTTCTCTGGAAGAATCTCAAAACCCTCTGGTTCTGATTCCATGCTTGGAGAAAAATCTGAGCAGGAAGACCTTCGGATTTCCTCCATCTCTGCTTCTTGCCGTAGCTCCTCTGTTGGAGAAGCATCTTCTATTGGTGAAAGATTGCTTGGTGGAGTTTTTGGTCGTTCCCTCCTTCTCTGTGCACGTATCTCCTCTTTGTCTTTCTTTGATTTCTTCCCAGAGCTCTTCTGCTTCTCTTGTTCTTTCAGAAGCTCTTCTTCCTCACGCAGCTCTTCTTCTTCAGATGAATCTTCAATAGTGGGCAGCATTTGGCCGGGCTGCCGGTGCTTGGCTTTCCTGTGCTGTTTGCCCTCACCGGTGGACCTAATATGGCTTGGGCTGCTGCTATCACTGTCTTCGTCAAGTGAAGACAACGAGGTTGGAGATGTTCCTGGAGTAAAGCTAGAAGCATGCAAGCTTGAGGAACCTTCTCCTCTGGACCTATCATCAGGAGAGTCTGTAAGGCTCTCTGGTTCTCCATCATCTGAAGCCTGTCGAACAGTGGCTACACTATTTAGTTCGATTGTTTTGAAATGGCGGATGCCGGTTCCATTGTCTGCAAGTGGCTGTTCCCCTTTATCTAGTTCCTCAATTTTAGCTACAGAAATTATACTTTTTCTGTCTGGCTCATCTTCAGGACTGATGCTGCTCTTTTTCATAAGACGTCTTGTCTTACCTGACTCACTTTTTTCTTTGATGTCCTTCTTTGTATCTTTGTCTAGTTGTCTCTTTTCATGATCCCTGATTTTTTGCCTGACAAGGTTTTCCTCATCAGATGGTGATGCATCCTCATCAGCACTCATCTCTATAATTTGCTTTCGAATGAACTCCTCTTCATCTGCAGAAACTGGACTTTCTCCTCCTAAATTCTTGTCTATATCAAGTTTCATTTTCCCTTCATCAAGAGGAGAGGATTCAGCCTCACTACTGTCCTCCAATAAGTCTGCTTGGATATCTGCTGGAACAAGAAGTTTTTTCCTTTCTTTTTTAGGGACTGCAGTATCCTCTTTTTCTTCTTGACTCTCACTCTGTTTGTCTTCTTCTGAGCTAAGATCTGGAGACATTGGGAGCACCTCCAGTCTGCGTCTGGTCTTCATGGTGTCACTTTGAGATTCATCTTTAGGAGGTGTTGTCTGAGCCTCTAATATCGGAAGTACAGTGCTCTCTAACTTAGCCAAATCTGATGGGCTGGTGGGACTGTTCTCTTCTCTGAGTCCATCTTTGTCACCAGGCTCCTTCAGTAGCTGTTTGTCTTTTGCAGGCACATCAACATCTTTTTTCTGCAAGAAAGAGGCAAATATGAACCATAATATACACGATCAAATGGTGCTGAGCATTTAAAAAGCACCAGAAGTATCTAAAAGAGCTTTATCTAGCACTTTCTCTACAGCTACTCACTATACATACAGTTACCTCTCCCAACTCATCAAGTTCTTTAGGCTTTATCAGTGGCTTTGGCTCATCTTCCGCTTTCTCTTGTATGTCTGGGGACGGTGCTTCCACAGAAGATTTGTTAATTTCTTGCATGCTAGCTACAGGGAGTGGGGGAGCTAGATCTACTGCTGGATCTAAGGTATGAAATATACTTTTTTTTTGAGCATCAAGATTTATTTTAGTGGCTTCTGGGTCAGACTTTAGCTCCTGTTCATTTTTAACAGCATCACTTTCTTTACTGGACATTTCAGCATTGGAATTCACTTTTTCAGATAGAACTACTGGCTGTTCCCTACTTATCTTCACTTCCTTTTCTGATATTATGTCCTCCCTTCCATCAAATGAATGGAGAGGAGTTTCTCCTACTTTCTCATCCAGTGGAACAGTTGGTATGGTAAACTGCTCTGGAACGTCTTTTGAGACTGGGTTTGGGTTTTGTTTTATTTCTCTGTCTTTGTGTGATGAGTTTTCACTGTCCTTGGGAACGTTCTGAGCACTTATTGCCGATAGTGAGTCATCCTTCTCAACTACACACTCAGTCTTCACAGTATCAGTGTCTGACTTCACTGCTTTTTCTTCTGAGACATTCTCCATATATTTAGCTTCACTGACTGCAGAGGACAAAAACATCTGCTCTGATTTTTCCTGTGACAAAGAATCTGTAAATCCTTTCTCAGTTTCATGTTTACCTCCTTTTTTGTCTGCAACGTCGTGCAGATGTTCTGTACTCTTCCCTGTCTCAGTATCCCTGTCCGTTCTCTCTGCTTTCTCAGGGATTTGCTTGTACTCTAAATAGTCTGTTTTTCGGGCAGTTTCATTTGAGAGCTGCTGCACTTGCTGTACATTCTCTAGCAGTGCTTTGTCTTGCCTGGGAGCAGTCTCCTGAGCCAGAGGAGCTAACTCTGCTTGGGATATTGTTTTCTCTTTTATGTCTTTATCAAGGGTAATCTCTGGCTCAGGAATGGTAGGGTCAGGAGCTGACTCATCATTGTTATTGCGAGCGGCACTGTTATGTTTTTCAGTTGTTTCCGCCACTTGCCTCGTCTCTTTCTTGGTAGATACAATGCTCTCTTCTTTGGCTTTCTCACTGAATTCTAATTTGTTATCTGCTGGAGTTTCTGTTTGAGCCTCCCTTTTTTTCCCAATTGGACCAGGCTGATTTTCTGTATTTTCTTCTTTAATCATTTCTAGTTTATCTTTCAGTGACCCATCCTCTTTTTCTTTGTTGGCATTAGGTTCCCTGACAACTTCACTCTCAGCTTCTGTATTAGAAGAAGAGGATTCAGCTATTTGTGGCACCAATTCTGCTTCCTTGACCTCATCCATAACACTAGCATCCTCTGTCTCTTTAGAAAGATTTTCATTAGCACTCCCTGAGACTTCTCCTGTTGTCATTATTTCAACTGAGGCATGTTCTGTCAGTATAGCAGGGGCTGAGGAGGCAGGGGTGGAACCTTCTGGAGTTTCAGAAAGAAGAAGTTGAGCTTCCTCTGTGCTCAGTGCATCTTTACTTTGTTGTACTGCATCTTTCTCCACATTAGGTAGATTATTCTCCTCTACGAATGCCCTTTTCACGCTATCTGCATTTTCAAAAGCTTGGGCAGATAATGGTTCTGTCACTGCCTTTGCCTCACCTCCTATGTGAGGCATGACCTCATTTTCAACCTCGTCTTTACAGCTTACTGCTTCATCAGAATGTGTAGGAATTTCTGGTTCAACAGACTTTTCCATAGTGCTGGTAGTAACAGCACTGTCCTCAGTAATTATTTCTTTTTCTCCCACCTCATTTGGAGTAGCAAGGCTATTTTTATCATCTGCTTGATTTCCAACACTAGTCTGTATAGAATCTGCAGATGCTGGCTCAGCAGAACATTCATTTGCTAGATGTTCAGGTACTGAAACCTCCTCAGACCCTTGAGAAGCCTCTTGGTTAGTTTCTCTATCTGTGGTTGGCTTAATGTTTCTGTTTGCAATGTTAGAAGATTCAGATACATCAGCTTCTACTCCTTCATATTGCACTTGTTCGCTTTTTTCTTCCCTCTGATCCTCAGCAGGAGGCTCAGTTTGCTCTGCTATACTAGCCTGGTCTGTATCTGCCTCTTTAACATCTGCTGTCTCCCCTGGGACACTATCAGGAGGTGGGGCAGTGACTATTTGCTCAGCTGGACTGGATATGCTGTCTATGTTATCAGCTGCATTGTGAGGAGTTTGCTCTTTGCTGGACTCAGGTACTACCTGTGTGCTCTCCAGTACTGCTTGTGCCTCACTGCCTTTCACTTCTGCTGACTCTACTAGAGGTTTCACATCAGCTGTGGCTGAGACAAGCTCGGGCTTGTCCTCTGGAGCCTGAGTTACACTGGGGGTCCTTTTGAGTCCTTTGGCAGGGGTAGCAGTGGCAGTGGGAGCGGGGGATGAAGGGGTGGAGGAAACAGCTCGGGCTGGGGAAGAGGGAGGAGTAGGTTGGGATTTAGCTGGCAGCTTTGAAGGAGAAGGCGGAGGTGGCATATCCCCAAGCTGTCCGGAGAGAGCCCTTTGGGTCTGGCAGTTGAGGCATAACCATTCTTTCTGTAACACAGAAAATGAACAAACCACGTCACTTAGACCTTAAAAGTAACACAAGGCTCTTGTAAGGTGTAAGAAGTCACACAACAAATTTAATTTAGTAAGAAATGTAATAGACACATTTAGAACATGGTTCTTTTACAAGTATTATTGGGAATACTATCTTAATTAACTTTGGAGAAGGATGGGCCCCAAAGTGATTTTGAGTGATTAGTGACTTCTTTAGCTTATGTAGTTTGCTATTCATGATTATGACCACATTTCAGAGACACTTGAATAGGCCCCAAAAGATTGTTGACAAAAAACAATCCAAAAAATTTAGATGGTGAGGGGGTGGGGTTGGGGGAGCTGGGATATGGAGTATACACTTCCACCCAGAGTACAACCTTAGTCCTTCTTGTGTGGAGATCTGTGTGGAGATCAGTATGATTTCTATTTTTCTGTCAGCTGGGATGTCAATCTGATTTATTGGATTCTAGTAATATCTATTTACCAAAAAAGTCTGATCTACAAGTTTATTGTCATTTCAGCCATATGCACCATACGCAGCAGAATGAAAAAACATTCTTGCAAGACCAAAACAGAACAACACAACACTTCATAAGTATGGGCAGGATGAGACGACACAGTGCAGAGAGAGAGAGAGAGAGCGAGAGAGAGAGTGTAATACAATATTACAAGACAGGAAAATATACAGTACAGCCAACAAGAGGTGCAGCAGTGCAAATGTTAATGAATACAGTATTATAACAGATAATGTATTATGACAGTTTTTCAGTCTTTCATTCATTCTGTCAAAGCAATTCTCTTTTTTAAATTTTGTTCATGTTTAATTTTCGACTTTTTGCAAATGTATCCATTCTACCCTTAAGAAAACCTTTAAAAACTGACGTCTAGGTTTCCTTCTCTGTTAGCTTCTCCACAGCATCTGCCAGCATGCTATTGTTACACCCTTGCGGTCTCGGTCGCCTGAGTAGTAGGGGTAACTTAACTCGGGACAGGGTATGTATGTATGTTGCGTGTGAGTGAGAGGTGAGGGGGATCTGGCAACCCGAGGGCTGTCAGATCCTTCAGCACAAGTCCACCTGTCTTGTGTGAAAGCTTTAACGAAACTTAAGTGTCTGCGTCGTATGATTGGTGGTTTGAGAAGATCTGTGTGTTTAAATTCCCAGTCGATCCAGGTAGTCTTCGTGTGGACACCGTAACATTGGACCGTGCGTGACTGGGAATTTTTGCAGGCCGAGCGCATGAGACCGTTGGAGTCAGAGAGGACTCCTAATTCTGAAAACCAAGTTTGAAGCCGTATCCTCCAAGCTGCTGCTCTGTGAGTGTTTCTTGCACGGAGGAAAAGAACTAACTGAGAGTGTGTTTTTGCAGACTGAAGCTGGCAAAGCACGAGTGGAGAAAGGGAACCGTGTCTTCCCAATAAACGCATAAGTTGCAGATGGTCTCATGCAATCTGCCCCACGCTGGACAAAGGAGTATCTAAGAGACCTTTTTCGTTACTGAAGGAAAGCTTGTTTTGTTTAGTTTGCTGATTTGTTGAAGCAACATTAAATCTCTGCAGAATCTACTGCCGATCTTGTCTGTGCGTCCTTCCCTACCCTACTCTGACAGCTATTTATATCTTGGACAATACAAACCATTCCGCTAAATCAAAGCATCCATTTTTCATCAAACTTATTATTTTCTTACAGATATAAAATATGGCAGAAATTTTCACCCAACTTGAAATCCTATTTGTTTATTTCCATCTAGTAATTGCAGCTTTCAGAGTACCTAAACTGTATGGTATATGTATTGAGGCAACGAGGAGAAAAATTAAATACACCAATTTATTTAAGCTACGTTTCTCTTAAGCACAGAACTGAATTACATTTGCCAAACTAAATGGCAGCAGTCCAGGGGGCTGCAGCAATGATCCCTCGCACCAGTATTAATTCTTAATATTTTTTAATATAGTCCAAATATTGCCCTCACATATCCTTCCAGTTTATAGTCTAATTAAAGGAGAATCAGGGCTAGACATGTAGTTCTCTTGTGCTTCTGCTTTTTACTCCTTTCAAATGTTGTGTTTCTAAATTAGCAGAGCGTATGGTAACAAGCAGCTGATGGTTCTGGGCAGATTCGGCTAAATGCCTGTATTTAGAGCCAATTAAAACTGTCAGCAAACAAAGTGGAGTGAACAATAATAGAGCCGTTGCTTTAAGTTGTCTTTCCAGTGCAGGATCATTGATTTCAGCTTGGTTTAGTCTTTTGGTGCACATGGGCACAGGCCTTTCAGCAGAGCTCAATTAATACTAATGTGAAACGGAAGAACAGTCACCACCACTTTCTCATTCTTTGTTTAATAATTCATCCCCTTGTTTTCATGGATGCATTTAAGAAACGAACTTTAACTGCTGAGGAATGCGAAAACAGCTACACAGGAGAAACCCTGCTAGGGCCAGCAACGTCAGAGATTAACATTATATTTCCAGCATGCAATCAGGACGGTCTGAACAGTGAAGTCTTCCCACGAGACACTGTTTGACGTAAGCCCTGCTCTCTCGCCTCTGAGTGCTGAGGCAAGCTGTGTCATGCGCAGTGTTCCCGTGATTCTCCACTGGTTTAGCAGTACGGCTTTATCTAAATTGAGGAGGCCTGGGATCCCTGTGCCATGGCAGCTTAAGAGACCAAAAAGAGCAAGGACAGTCCCAGACACTGGCATTTATCACAGCCAAGAAAGTGAGGATTATGGAACACCCCACAGTACAAATAGCCCAAAAGCAGTTTGATAAGACATGAGAGTTAGAGGAGAACAGGTTTCAGCACCAGTGCTGAAAAACCGAAAATTTTTCGCCCCAAACACGAGATCTGCAGTTTATTCGTTTGATTTGGGCAGATCTGTCTGGTGATTTTAGGATGTAAATAATGTAACTGCCCTTCAAACCATATCTTCTACTTCACTGGTCTATAACTGCGAGACTTATTGTGCTAAAAAGTCAGCTGCCACTTACTTTCAATGTTCTTGTCACGTCCGTGGAGGCTAGTCCCCCTCGGACGAGAGCTACCTTGGGACACGGACCAGACGTCAGACCAGAACTCCATGCTGTGATACGTTTATTAATAAGAACAAAAACAGGCACGCGGGCCACCAGGATACATGAACTAGAAACGTGAGCCAAGAAGCCTAACTGAGGTGTAGCAAGTGAGGTTCTCTAAGACGTACGATGGACAGATAACAGGGGACAACACAAACAGGGCTTAAATACTAACAGAAATCAGGGCTAAACACAAACCAGGTGGAACTCAGGAACACATGACAAAACCAGAACAGAACATGCATCAAAATAAAAGTCCTCAAGAACACAGAACAGAAAACAGGGTCAAAAAACTGAAAACAGGGACTGAACTGTGACAGTTCTGTTTTATTCATTTTATTTTAAACTGGAATATAATTTAATGTTTAATAATTTAAAGTGGCAGTTTGGCCCTTTAAATTTAAATAATGTTGTTACCTTTGGCTATGGAAAGTACTGCTACTGCGCTTCAAGTGTTTATTTAACCCGCACGGGGTGAGATTCAGGTTTTAAAATAATCAGCCACAAAAACCATTGGCCAAACTGGGTGTAAAGAAATTGAAATCGACCATAAAAATTCATTATTAGTGCATCCCTATTTAAACAGACTCCGTTTACACCTATTCAATCAGAATTATACCTGAATAGAGCAGGTGTAAATTCATCAAATGCACATTAAATATGATAATTCAAACCTCCGGATTTCAGATACCAGTTTAAATGCATACATTTCTCCAAGCCACGTTGGATAACTGAAACCCGCCTGTGACTGACAGCCCCTGCTATTCTGCATATAGTGTTGATGTATGATCTGTCCCTGTGTCACGGTTCGCTTTTCTGTTCATGTTTTGGGGGGCTTTTATTTTGATATGTGTTCTGGGTTTTGCTTTTGTCACGTGTCCTTGTGTTTCACCTGTCCTGTGTTTTTTGGTTTGATTTTGCTGTGTATTTAAGGTCCTGTCTGTTTGTTTATTCATGAGTCTATCGTCTGAGTTACACCTGCTTTGAAAGCATTCTGTTTGTGTTCCCGGTTGGCCATCGTGCCTTTTTCTGTTCCCTTTAATAAAAGTCACGTTAACATGGATCCGTGCCGGTCCTCATGTTCCTGCGTGCTTCCAGGTAGCTCCGGGTCTGGGCCTCGTGGCCCGGCCCATGACACCCTGTCAGTAAGGTCATCGTAAATAAGTGAGAAATATTGTCTCAGATCAGTACTTTGATACTGAAAAGTGTCATAAATTAATTAACAAAATCTTTCACTCTTTGTTTTCTTGTAGTTTCTACAAAGTAATTTGTTTACGCTTAAATTTCTTTCTACACTTTCCTGCTGTGTTAATTTGTAAAGACCAGAGAGAAGTGATCCGTGCTGTGGTTTAAGTGGCAAAAAATGACTCCAGCCTGAGCTCTTTTTTTGCCCAAATAATTCACCACTAATGAAACACTCAGTGTGAGCAGAGGATGATATCTTATTATCAGATGCAATTCAAGGAGAGGAGTTGAATGAAATTGCATTCGTTTGGCTCTAAGGTCTCTGGCTGTAATTATGAAACATCAGTATTCATTTTGTTCAACCTCTAGCCAATAACAACCAAACACCACAGCACAGGGCAGCCAAGGTCCTTTGTAACCCCTGAGTACTCTGAGTCTTTATGGCTCCATGATCTGATCCATTAAATTCAGCAGCCCAAAAGCTAGAGAGATCGTAACTGATGTGAAATAATGAGAGCAAGGTCAACCTCATGATCTGTGATCTGGGCTGAACCCCCCGCTCCTTTTCTCCATCGCTGATTTTGTGACACTTTGCTGCGTCTGCAAATCAACAGTATCAGATACATATTTACACAAGATTTAACGAGGGCCTGCAAAACCCAAGCCAGGGTTTCTTTATGAGCGTGAGGCACCTGATAATTGGTCATGGCTGCACCACCATCAGGTATTCCAACGTAGCTCCACTGTTCTTCACACTTAAAAACAATGAACTTAAACCTTCACAGAGATATTCAAGAGTAATTACACCCCAAAACCATTTTTCATGACAAATCAAAATATACTGAAATAGTAAATGAGTCCAGTCTTACTGAAATTTAAACCCCTCTAACGGTTCTAACATCTTTAATGCGGATGGTTCAGCCTCAGCAGCGCTGGAAGAGATTTTGTTGATGTTTTTTGAATATGGAATGGTTGACGTTTGATGAAAAGTTCTGTTGACAAGGGGGAGGGAGCGTTCAACAAATAATGTTTTTGAACAGGAGGGCGGGTGAAGTTTGACAAAGCATTTTATGAATGGGATGGACTGTACTGAACTGAAACCCTCCCTGTAATTTTTTGTTAGTGGATGGGTTGGTTTCTGTGATTCAAAACAGGATTTTTGCTGCTTGGTTTCCATATGAGCCATATTGATAATAATGACTTTAACTATGTTTACATACTACATCAAACTGTTTTATAGTGACAGAGACGGAACAGAACAAACCAAAACACAACTGAACTAGGGGTGTAACTGAAACTAGAGGGTGTGTGTCTCTTTAAGAAGGTGAAAATGAAAGAATGTAAACAGTGATGTCATTCAGATTAATAACAGGTGGCAAATACAGTGATACCTCTCTCTCTCTGTCTCTCTCTCTCTCTCTCTACCTCCCTCCAAGAGGACAACTTAAACTTACTAAGGTCAACGAGTGTCTTTGATTACAGGAGAAATGCTGCAGGGGTTTTATTTCCCACATTTAGCATCTGCTTCACATGAGCAAAGAGATGAGAAATAAAATCGCTTGTTAAAGCTAGTCTTGGGAATCAGCCATTTACAGGCAACACAAACATTTACAACACAAGATGGAGTTTTCATATTGCTTGTTTAGCCGGTTGGACTGAACTCAAACAGCATACCGTGAATTAAAAAGTGGTATTAGAGAGACTAAAAGCATGGAGGAAGGTGCATTTTCAGTAAATTGAAGTGCCTTGTAACTTTAAATAAACATCAGGCCACATGTTCCTGGCATTAAACAACAGAAAGGTCCTTCTATGAAATAGAATATATGAGGATATTTTGACACATTTTTGCAGTTATTATATAAATAACAATATCAATCTTTTGCATACGGTTTTGAGAGCCATGCAAACATTAGTAAAGCTTAACTCTGACCATCGTCAAAGACTATTCTATACCAACTGAGTAGGCTGGAAAATAGAATAGAGCAATTTAAACTGCATGTAAATGCAAACAACAGTACTTTGAGATGTAAACAATGCAGGATATACAGTGTAACACAACGCGGCATTCATTATCTCACTCCTACACAAGTGCATGAAGTGTGAGATTGTACGTAAACATGTCATAACCTATTGCGTCATAGTGCCTACTGTAATTCTTATCATGGGGAGAAATTGTACTTGTATCTCATGGATGGTATGATCCTATGAAGCGACTGCATTTGGTTGGTTAGCTGGTGTTCGGAGATGTTTGACAAAGCCGGGTGTTTTTGGTCCCAGAGAGAGCTTCCTGTCAACAGAAGAAATGTGTGCATGTGTGTGTGCGCTTGTGAAGTCTGGCAATAAATGTGGGAAATGAAGCTAAATATACCCGCAGCTCTGGCAGTGTAGCTTCTGTTCATCAGCGCACCCTGTGGTGCAAGTCACTGTGGAAAAATCACAAGCTCTGATACAGTGTGCTCAATATAAAAG
>JBBPDC010000129.1:19670977-19685153 GCA_037974485.1 Hemigrammopetersius urotaenia
CACACACACACACACACACACACACACACACACACACACACACACACACACACACACACACATACACACACACACTAAACAAACACTAAATTGCTAGAATGTAAAAAATTCAACATGGAATTATACAAAATGCTTTGAAACTGAATATACATGAGCTGATTTGTTCTCATAGAACATAATTACATCTCTTATGTCAAACATACGCAAATGCAATTGAGACAAAAGATATGCAAAAGCTGTATAAAGGTTTCGACAGGTGTATTGTTAGAGAAAGCCAGACTGCTGCACTATCTAAGGTGAATAATGTCTTGGGCACTTTATCATGTTTTTTCATGTCCAGAACCACAAACGAAATGAAAGGCAGACAAGGAAACACACAACTTTTGTTTGCTCTGATCATGAACTACAGAATAATTAAAACCTTAAAACTGTTTGTTTATGTTTTCATACTTTTTTATTACCTTGTTAACATGTTCAAAGCCTGTGGTTCAGCTTATAATAGTTTGGAACAGCTGTTCCTTGTTTGAATCATCAGGATTCAGTTCACAGAAATGCAGAACAACAGAATGTCATGTGCTTTATTAGGTACACCTGCCTCGTACTCATGGTAAACTTTATAGTCTATATTTACAGATGATAGTCCATCTGTTTCTCTGCATCATTTGTAAACCTTCTATACTCCATTCATTAATTATCAGGACCCCCACAGAGCAGGTGTTGTTTGGGTAGTGGACCATTCTGACCCCTGATGAGGGACTGGAGGATAATTAACCCAATCTGTACAGCAACCTCTCTAACTTTGCATCTTGGCTGGGCTGATCGATTTGAAGAAATCATGTAATTGTGATTTTTCTGACCAATATTCTGAATGTGATTAAAATTAAGATGATTTTTCCATTAATTAATGGCCTGTTATATGATCCAAATATTTACCGTAGATGACCAGAACACCCACTGTTTCTGGTTTAAGGCTTAAATGCCTAACAAGTCTGCCAGTTAACTATGTCTCTGTTTGCTGTTTCTTTAGGACATGGTTGTTGGTAATTGTTTAAAGATTTTAAGTAATTTGTGTAATTAATTAATAAATTATCCAGGTTAACTTGTCAAGGTTTGGTGCAGAAGTTTTATATTTACATTACAGTTGAGGCAACGTTTAAGAATTAGAATGAATTTGATCTTTTCATTAAATTATTTATCAAGTTTCCCAAAAGAGGAAAAGAGGAAAGGATTTCAGTGAGGTCAGCTCAGCTAATATTAGCTGTCTAAAGTTTACTTATCATCTCAGTCAGAACAAAACCTAAACCCAAAACTTTAAAAGTGAAGGAAAAAAACCTTCGATGTAAGTTCATCTAAGGTATTTTGAGTCATTTCTGTTTTAAAAGTACCTGCAAAGCCATCTTTAAAAACTGTTTAGATGAGTAGTGAGTCTTTTTACAGTAATATTACTAAATATAACTAAAAGGAATACATGGAAATAACATTACACAGTAAATAGTGTTGTTATATATCAGTGTATTCTTGTGGAAGTGTATTATTACTTGTAGTTTAATCAAAATCCTGGTTTGACTCAATCAGTCCTTTATTAAATTAAATCAGGAGCTGCTGATGGAGTTTCATGAATCTAAACAACAGCTGGAGGAACTGAGTAGGAATCTGGAACCAAACCTGTGTTCTCCTCACCAGTTCACAAAATATAAGCAACCTTTTACAAACAAAACAGCTTTCTTGTTTGTTTGCATTTATTCTAATGTTAACTTTGGTAGCAAAAAGACACTTTAGCACAAGCTTCCATAGGTGTACAGTAGCCTTTAGCATGGTACTGTAGATACAAGGTAGATGTGCCTGATGAAGTGGAGTGTATGTTTTCTTACAAGAACTTGAGGTTATGCCTTTATAGTAGGTCAGCATGCACGTGTGTGTGTAAATGTGTGTGTGTGTGTGTGTGTGTGTGTGTGTGTATGTGTCTCTGTGTGTAAGATAAAAGCACACTTAACCTTCTCCAGGTGAACTAATGGAATTGTAATGTAGACTGTCTGCAGCCCTCAAGACACAGAGCGAATGAACGAGGGACAGAAAGAATGTGAGGAAATTAAAATAATGGAATCCAGAGAGGCAAACAGCAAGTGGGGGAGGGTGGGGAGAGAGAGAGAGAGAGAGAGAGAGAGAGAGAGAGAGAGAGAGAGAGAGAGAGAGAGAGAGAGAGAGAGAGAGAAAGACAGAAAGCATTAGTGGAGTGCAGATCTGATCAAGCTACGAGAAACAGCACTGAAGATGGACAGATGGAAAAAGCGAGGGAGGCAGAGGAGGGAATGTGGATGTGATAGGAGGGAAATAAGAGGGAGATGGTCAGTAGTGATAACCTGGGGCCCGCGCTCCTCTCCTCTCCCTCAAACACAATATCACACCCTAGACGATAATAACCCTCTCATAATCCTTCTGCTGAATTCCACTCTGAAACCTGCTGGAGGATCAGTCTCAGAGGAAAAAGCTTATTGGTTCGTCCCAACTTTCACTCAGCTGTGGGTTGTGTGTTTTCAATGTAACGTTTTGTAAGTCAGTAACTGTGAAATCGATCTGCAAGGAAAATAATGTGAATGACGCAAGGGAAATCAGGATAGATGTGTTGATGATCAAGAATAATATTTTACATCAATTAAAACTTCAAAAATCCTTCTGCCCTGTTCCACTGTTTACAGTGCACTACAATTTCCAGTAATGTGAACATCACAAATCACCGTGTCTCTGGAAAGTATGAAAAACATTCATATCATTTTTTTGAGCTGAATAAAACTAGTTAAAGTGTATTTTCTGCACTGACAGAACAGATCTTTACAGAGTAGTTAAAAAGTAGTTAAACTTATCAGTTTCATAACTCTCTTATCATACAGCGAAACACAGACTAGTTATAGACTATAAAACATGTAGACCAGTCAAGATTTGTCCTGGTTTTTATGTCTGGGTTAATTTGCCCTAATAACACTAAAACTCCTTAGTTCATTAATTAGGCCGTTATAATTGTAAGGTAAACTAAATGTATAGAAAACTCACGTGTACTTGTGTGTGTTTGTGTGTGTGTGTGTGTGTGTGTGTGTGTGTGTGTTTGATTATCACCTGTTTGACATCTCTGTTAATGTTGACCAGGTCAAAAGAGAAGATGTGGTCCTCTGCTCCCACCAGTAACCTCCCTCTCTCCTCGTCCATTAGAAACGTGTCGTAACCTGAACTGTTTGCCAGTCCAGTGAACGTCACTAAATTACTCGAGTCCAGCATCTCTGAGAGAGAGAGAAAAAGAGAGAGAGAGAGAGAGAGTAGAATGTGTCTTTATTAGATGAACATTCTTACAGGAATCAGCATTTTAAAATTCTCCTGATGTACCTGTGTAGCATTCTAGCACACAGGCAGCAAATTCTACTCTAAGTTGGACAGCCTATTGTATAAACACTTCATGCACCATTTATTAGACATTCCTCCAGCTTTTCAGCCTTCAGATGGAGAAGCCAAGAGCAAAAAGATCTGAAGCTTGGCAAAACACTTTCATTTTCTGAAATGTTATGCTGCCCACTCAGGAAAAAACCCATTGCAGGATTCTCAGTATATCCAAGTATATCATTGGCTGAATGATTTATTCTTTGATTCAAAATTAAGGCATGGCCAAACAGCTCATTATGTGTCTACAAGAGTGTTCACTCCAGTTCAGACCTGGAGGGCCAGTGCTGAGCTAATCCAGATGATTTCCCTGCTCAAACACACCCACTAACCCTGACAGGCACACGTCACTATGCTGTGATCTGTCCTGGATCGAAGGCAATAGTCCCAAAAAGCAAAAAGATTGAATGGTTTGGACCAAGCTGTCAAGGTTCGTTGTACAGCAGTTAAATAGCGACTCACTTTTTGCTGTAGCCAGCTTTTATTAATCCTCTACTTTAGCGAATTTAAACAGAACATAATTCTGTTACATAACTTTTAAATGATAATATTTTGGTCAGAATCTGTAGAAGAGTGTGACAGCATCGAATTCCAAGCCTGTCACTGCTCATAAGTGAGCCTTCCAATTGGCAACTGAACAACTAAACAAACTGGATTTAGTCAGAACTGAGTAGAATACAGTTCAACAAACATGTCCTGTAAAATGCAAGCTTGCTGGAACAAAGCAACAATTAGGTGAAACTGAGCTGGACTTCATATTGCAATTGTTTCATGGCTCTGTTCATAACATGAAAGCCTTCTATGATGTTCTGGTGAAAAAATGTAATCCAGTTGAATCTAATCTGGAACATAAAGAATTCAATGTCTGCTTTTTAGCTTTACGTTACATGTAAGAGCTGTTGTGCACAAGCAATAGAACACTTAAGGTTGAGTGTAATCATGAATGCCAATATCCAAATCCCAATCATGATGTTATCCACAAAAACACACTCTCTCTTGCGTTTTCTGGCTTAAATATACTGCAATCAGCCACAACACTGAAGTGATTAACATTATCTTATTACAATGGCACCTGTTAAGGGGTGGGATATATTATGCTGCAAGTAAACTTGTGCAAGATAGTCACTAAGTCATTCTGGTAAACTGGTCCTGAAACATGCTATGAATCTTTAAGTAGTGGTCTTCGGAGTGCCCTAATTCCCATTGAAAATAGGTGGAGCAGAAAAGAGGACCCGAGAAGCCCACTGCCTTAGAGACCCGTGAAAAGTTCCTTAATGGAACAGGACCATTGTTATAAAGGTCACATTTGCATGTGAGTTTGCAAGTAAAAGGACTCATTTTCTCATTTTTATAATAGGTCGGAGAAATAGTTGTTCATAATAGCTGATATTTTGACATTAACGATTATTCACATTCCCTTATTAACGTTTCCAACTGTTCCAACGATATACGTGTGGATTATTATTCAATCGTTTTTTGACATAAAATATGTATTTTCATCAATATACGTTTTTTTCAAGTTCTTCACCCCGCACTTTGCAAATGAAACCATCAACATTGATGCAGCCTTACTGGACTAAGCTGCTCTCGCTGACCCAGAGCTGGCTGTAGACACTCAAGCACCAAGACGATGTATGGAGATGAAGTGATGAAGAGGTTAATGAGGTGAAGAAGAATAGAGGGAAAAGTAAGAGAAGAGAATAACAGGCTCTGTAATCATTGTCAGACTGCAGTCGGTTCCCACCACCTCTGCGCTCCCCACAGGTGAAGCCAACATTTCTGCACTGTTTTGAGAATGCTCAGTGCAGACTGTATATGAATCATAACGAGCAGTGACATGTAGAAACTATGACTTGTCTCTGGAGCTCTGATTGACATGCTGCTGTAGTAGCCATCTGCATTCGATTCTGTGAAGATTCTGGACATCTGCGTGCTTGGAAAAAGAGAGGGGGAGCGACAGAGAGAGAGAGAGAGGGATGAGAGAAAGCATCTATCACTGCATATTAAATGCTCCCATGAGGACGAAGGAACAATAATGAGCGGATCCCTCCACAGAGGCTGTATAAAACATTCCCGTCTCTGTCTCCTGAGAGCCATTCACTAACAAGTGCACATAAACATACCCAATACCTCTCACTGCAGAGGCACCTGGAGAACCGAGCAAGTGTAGCACCTTCATCCTTACTTTTAAATCAAATGAAAAATGGACTTCCAGAGTAAATAACAGTGTGAACACGAGTTTACCAAAGTAATATATTATCAAAGTTTGCAACATCCCCTAAAACAAAGCTGTCACCTGCGAGTGAGAGGATTTTGAAGAATTTTGAAGGTGAAGAACGTTTAAATGGTCACAGTTCATAAAAAAGTAAAGACATACTGGCAAAATGCGAAAGATTTGCCTCACAATGTTTACACACAAAGTCTTCAAGTGAACAGAAAAGCTACTTGCCATTTTGGAAAAGTGAAAGAATGTTTTATCACCTCATTCAAGAACTGAGCAAAGTCCTTGTGAACAGCTCAGAAATCTGTAAGTCATTTTGAGCTGATTTTAGGGATGCTTGCACCACCCATGATGAAGCAACTAGAAAGTAGCAAGCACATGGCCAGCATCCTAGCTGAATGGCTTTATGCTTTGATTTTCTACAATTTATATGCATGTTTAAATTAATATGTTATTGTTTTAAATAATGTTTATTGACTAAAATGTGCTTGGTGTGTAAAAAATTGACAGAAAAAATTATGATCTGTTTTGACAATCAATTTAAACAAGCATGGATTTAGCAGCAAAGCTAATCTAATCAATTACATAGTTAGATGTGTGACCTAATCTAGTTAATGTTTTTAGATGCTGAGCATCTCTTCAAATTGTAACTCACTCACTCATGTTTAGCAGGCAGGGAATTCTCCACAAGAGAACACCATTAGGAGGCAAGTAGCATTCAATGCTTAGAATAGCAGTGCTTAGAATCAGTGACACTGCATTAACTACTATAAGTCATCAATAAGTTTGACAGAAAATAAAAATCCAGAAATCTCAGCACACCAAACCTCATTCCCCTCTTACTGCCACCCACAAAACGTTGCCCTCTCACTTCCACACACAATCAGGCACCCATGACACACTGTGTACTCATCCCTGACAAGTATGAATTCCAACTGGATGTTCAAGGGTTTGCGCAGCAGTGGAGCGGAAACGAGTGTGCAATGGCTAATGAACAAGCAAACACACCCCCAGTGACCCGCAAAATGAAACAAGCACTTGTTCAAATGTTTTTTGAACAAACAGACCACCAATAGTCTTGTAAATGAAGTGTATCCCCGTGTTGGGTGGATGGTCTGCATGCGCTTGGAGGAAGCTGATGAAAGTCTGGGACAGCTGGAGGTGTGTTAAGATCATCAGAGAGTGATGGGTTACATCAGGCTCTAACTAGAAGAGCTGGTAATCAATCTGATCAGCTCTCAGGATGTGAAAGTTACCCTGGCTTTCTCATCACACCACTTTCAGAATCAGAATCAGACTCTTTCAATGCCAAGAACAGACGTAGGAATTTTTCTTGATGTTGGTGCCAACAGAAACACCAAAATGCATAAAAGATAGGAGACAATCTACCTAACACTAAATCAAATCTAGCAGATGTACAATGATAGTGTGTATGGCTGCAGTGTTTACACAAAGTTCTTAAATAATTCTTGGGTATACAGTTCTAGGAAATAAAAACTGATAGGACCTTTACATTATATGTAGGTTGCTAAATCTTTAAAGATCATCTGGAATTGGACATCTCATTTACAAACACAGAATCAGAACCATCCACGGAAAGGCTCTTTAGGATAGTGTTTCTCAAATTTGTCCTGAAAGGACCCCGGACAGTCCATGTTAACCTAATGTCCGTTAGTTTACGGATAAACCAAAAACTATTGATCGATCATATTGCTCCAAATAACCTTTTAGGCACCTTCAATTTTGAGGTTATACACGTATTCGTCTTTCCCCATCTCACCATCCCTTCTCTTGCCAAGTCGGTCTTAAGTGCGTTAGTGGTGAGAGCTGCAGCTTTCTCTAAATCTAAACCTGCCGCTTGAACCCTCAGAGAGAGTCAGTCTTTCCTGAAGAGCTGTATTGGCCAGGTCATCTCAAGAAGCAGCCCTTCAACACTTACACACACAAACACACGCTGGTTTGTTCTGGTTTCAGGGCTTATCTCGCCCTGCATCTCCCTGTAGAATGTAGTTCTACATTCTTACAAATAAAGGTTTCAAAATGGGCTCGTTGGATCTTTGCCATTGGAGAATCACTTGTTGGTCTCTAAAGAAGCTTTCAATAGGTGATCCCTAGATGGAGTCTCTTTATAAATTAGGTATAAATGATAAATGAACTCGAATTTCTTTTAAAAGAGCGTATAAATCATGCAATGGTCAGATCACATATTCTTGGACATTGTTTTATATTAAGATCCCTAAATGTTTTTTTGGTTTGGAAACAGTTACACAAAAAAACCTAAAGAACATAACTTTTACATTATTTGGACATTCTTCCAACCCACTAGCCCCTTAAATATCAAGGGAAGTCCATATAATTTAATACCTCAGCCAGCTTGCTTGTTTTCCAAATGTTACTACATAATAAGCCTTGGGATTTAATAAGAACAGGAATTTAAAGAGTTTTTCACACTTCACATAGACCTTTAAAGACCTGTCAGCTTATTATAACTCTTTATCTCATCTTAAATAAACTAAAATATTTAGGGTTTTTAAACCTCTGGGCCATTCAAATCATCAAAAACATACAAATAAAAACATTTGCAGGTGTGAATGTGAATTAACACTGCAATACACAGAGCTTTAATATGAGTTTTGGGTTTCTTTGGGCTGTTTTCTTTTTAACTGGAAAAGGCTGGAGCCCTCCATGGCATCACTGCAAAGAACCCTTATCGATACCTTTACTTTGAAGACTGTAGAATAAAAATCTCCTTGATTTCTTTCCTCCAAATGAATTTCCCCAAAGACCCTCCATCATCTTCCACTGTTCAGATGAGTTAGACCTGGTGCAAATACACTGCAGTTCTTTCTCTTCTCTAATGAGGCCTACAGCGAGCAAACCATCCAACACACCTTCCTGTTCTCATGTACAGTACATCACACTAAAACCAGTGAAGCAGGCAAGAAATATTACAATAAGCACATCCCAGAAGATCTCTGTATTTCACTGCCAATCAATCATAAAAGCCAACTCCTGCACACTGTATGCGTTAGGGCTCCTCTGAGTCTGCTCCAGTCCACCCCAGGCAACTCAGCAAGGCTGGAAAACGGAATAAAGAGTAAAGCCTTGTTTCACGTGCTTTTGGGAACTATCTGTTTATTTAAGCCTAAACAATGGCACACTTCAGACCTCATGCCTCTGTCTGACACAGTTTTGGACTCCATC
This sequence comes from Hemigrammopetersius urotaenia, assembly GCA_037974485.1. NCBI lineage: Eukaryota > Metazoa > Chordata > Actinopteri > Characiformes > Alestidae > Hemigrammopetersius > Hemigrammopetersius urotaenia. Next base: position 19,679,829 of record JBBPDC010000129.1, read on the forward strand.
TCTCCCTGCTTCCTCTCCGGCGCTTGCCGCACTGAGTGTGTGGTGCGGTTTTGTTCAGTGCTGCCACGCCAGCAGACCAACACACACCAGGTGCCGGAGGCTGTCAGGCGCATTGGAAACTTGGAGCTTTGCTTAACATGCAGTTTTGAATGTTACTCTAAGCCTTGGGAACACGGGTGTAAATTCCAGAGTCTACAACCACATGATTCAATTGTGAGTCTTTAGGAAATCAGAATCATAATCAGAAAACTTTAATGATCCTGGAGGAAATTGCCTTATATATTATATCTAAAGTTTAAAAAACCCAAGAAACCCTCTGCAAAATCTAGAATTAATACTATAGATTCCATCTAGTTATGATTCTTGAAATTGTTAATTGCACAAAATCTGAAATTTCTACTTGATTCGATTTTATTGTAATTCTTTAGGAAACAATTCATGACATCAAGAAATCTCATATTTCTCCATGACATTAATTGATCCGGTTTGGATTCTTATAATTATTCAGTGCAACATGTTTATAACTGTTTACAATTGATCTGAACACTCCAAAATCAAATCAGTTGGATCACTATTTTCAGACTAAAGCATTATTACCTTACTACCACTGTGACTCTAGATTTGTAAAAAAATATGTTTCACTCATGCCTACAGCTGTCGGTCACCACAGCAACAGATCTGGACGCCGGCCTGTGAGAGCGCACGCTCGGGTGAGCACGTTTTGATGGACAGCTCGTGATAGGCATGAGGGAAAGCGAACACCCATGGGGTCATTGGACGCCCAGTGACACCAACAGGAAACAGGATCAGCATGGCAAAAAGACGCCCGCTCGCTTGTCAAAATCAAAAGGCGCCTTTTCCATGAATAGCAGTGATTTATGGCTTAGCTGAGAGCTTCCAGTCAACGGTGCAATCAATGTGGAGACCCCAAGTCAGATTGCCAGGAGATAAACAACTGAAATTACAAACGTTTCAAGGCGGACTCAACCGTAGTCGAAACGGACTTCCTGTTTCATGCTTTCGTTGATTTTTGCCCCAGCAAAGTGTTTGTTGAGTCAGAGCGTGTGGATATATACACTGATCAGCCATAGTATAAAAACCACCTGCCTAATGTTGTGCAGGTCAACTCCATGCTGCCAAAACAGCTCTGACATACCGAGGCATGAACTCCACAAGAACTCTGAAAGTGTGCTGTGGTATCTGGCACCAATACATTAAAGCGGATCCTTTAAGTCCTGTAAGTGGTGAGGTGGGGCGTCCAAGGATTGGACTTCTTGTCCATTATGTCTCAAAGATCCTTGATTGGTTTGGGATGTGGGAATTCGGAGGCCAATCAACAGCTTGAGCATTTGAACTATTTTTGAAGTGTGGTAGGGCGCATTATCCTGTTCTATAATAAGGGACTACCTACCACTGCCATTAAAGAGTGTACTTGCTCTACAACAATGCTTAGGTTGGTGGCCCATGTCCACATGACTGCCAGGATCCAAGGTTTCCCAGCAGAATAAAAAAACTTTATTAATTCCAGAGGAAAATATTTATGTTAAAACTGCACAGAGACATATAGACAAGAACAACATAAAATACAAAGTCTAAAATAAAAAAGTCAAATAAAAACTCTGCAGAAATACAAATGCTGGGGTATAAATACAGCAGAGACTTTTACTATTAACACAAATAACGGTTTGGAGTCGTTCTCTATACTGAGTCAGTTATTGCATGTGATTGCTTCTTGGGTCCACCTTTTCTCCAGGTACATGCATAATGTAACAGAATGTGACCCATTAGACCCTTTTCCATTGCTCCATGCTCCAGTCCTATGCATGGCAGTTGCTTTTGGTAGTGGCCAGGGGACAGCATGGGTAATCTGACTAGTTTGTGGTTACGTCTAATGTGGGCTCAGACCAGACAGACTAGCCTTCCCTATCCCTGCACATCAATGACCCATGTTCACCAGTTGGTAGTTCTTTGAGATTTGAGGTTCTTTAATCTAAAGGTTGTTTATGCCCAGGCATCTCATTCTTTAATGAACCAGCTACTGAAAGTTGGCATAGTCCTAAAGACGGTATCACTTTTGGTTTCTTTACTTTTTAGCGTGCTGTTGAGCTTCTTTCCTTGAGTCCATGCATGTGCCACATTCTGTGTGGAAGTGTTTAATTACTCCTGAATGTGCTCTGGATATGCCAGGTTAACCGCAGAGACTGCTCAAAGCAGCCCTGCAGCCACAGACACTGCTGAGGCAAAACCCAACTCTCCGTTCCTACTGTCCTAGATTATACACTTGCACTGAGAGAGAGAAAGAAAGGGAGAGAGTTTGTGTGAGAACAGCTAATTTGGACATTGTTAGCATCACCCATGGATATGATGCTACAGGGAGAAAGTCTGTGGTCCCACATGTGGCTTTGACTAGAGGGCTGTTAGAGAAGAATGAAGGACAGGCCTCAGGGTTTCACATAGCTGCACTGGGATGGGGCTCAAAGTTTTTTTCTCAACCATACTTTTAGACACACACACACACACACACACACACACACACACACACAAATGCATTCAAACATGAAATCCAGTGCCTCCAAAAGTGCTTTTCTACGGATATTGATATTCTGAGACAGGTGTGCTGTCCCGCTGCACACACTGACCGCTGTAGTAACTAGATATACAATGCATGTGAACCAGATGTACAAACACATAAATATACCATTGAGATCAAAACCGTCATGCTGCAAAAAAAACCTGTTTTAAGTTATAAAAATGTACGTTTGTGTCTGAGTTTTAGAGAGTTGAGGTATAGTAACAGTGACAGCAATCTGTATCTTACATTCTGTTAAATTTATAGTTCAATAGATTTACTCACTCGGCTAAAATAATTAATTTAGTTTTACACCGTTTTGCACTTTGAGCTGTTTTTTGCCAGTCAGTTAAAAAAAAGTATATTGCGTAAAGTGCATTGATGAATGTACCAACATAAATTATCCAGAATAATTTGGAATCATATCTCATTACAGTAAAAGTCAGGAATGCTTCTCCCCTCCCCTGAACAGTTACAGTTTCCATCTAGGCCATTTAGTTACATGAACATTAAACAGTTCAGTGAAAAGGTCTATGAAGAACAGTAAAAAACCTACGGCCCAAGATGAATAAAGTACATTTGCTGGACTTCAGAGGACCATCATATCTGGTTCAGGGCTACCTGGATAAAGGGAGGTATGTAGAAGACAGAAAAAGGAGGATGTGACTAGAGAGAGAGGATAAAAGAGGAGGGTAGGAAAAGCAAGACAGACGGAGTGACGGGGAGAGGATGAGAGGTACGTGGAGAGAGAGAAAGAGTGAGAGACAGAGAGAGAGAGAGAGAGAGAGAGAGAGAGAGAGAGAGTGTAACTATAGTTAACTGCTGTGGGTTAGTGGCTAAGACTGGGACAGAGCTGTGAACAGATCGGGAAGGGTGAGCGGGACAGAGTGAGAGAGAAAGAGGGACAGAGAGAGAGAGCAGCAGACATGCCTCCTTGTATAATCATTCCCATCCACCCCACAACTTTGGCACTTTGCCATCCGGCACTTCCCCCGACAACAGCGGCTATTACAGGCTTGCTCTAGACCACGTCCAGTGCGGTTCGGCGCGGATTGTCTATTTCGGAAGATTTAGGCCGAATTCCGACGACTCGCAGTCTCTCCTCCATCCTGGTGCCGCCCATCTCAATCAATCCCAGGAGGCCGTGGGGCAGGGTAATGAGACGAGAGGCCCTGGTAATTACCCTGCAGCGAGTAATTATCAGGTTGTTTCACGAGCTCTTTAAACTCCACGATGCGCGCTGTTGTTTCGCCAAGGATCAGCGACGGGATCGCCCTTTTCCACAGGCCTCTGACAGGGCTGCACACACAGGCGTCTGCCTGCAGGGGGCACTGTTTTCATATCCTCTAGCCAGCTCCTCCTCAGCCACACATGAAGAGAGAAGGAGCTTTTGGTGAGTGTCCTCATGCAGGGCCCAGAGTCATTACTGTTATTTTGCTATACTATTTAGATTTGTTTATATAAGTACACCGTTAATTACATTGCAAGCTACATGAAATACATTTGCATACAGTTTACATCTGTGCTTTTTTTCTGTTTGCTTCAGTGTCAAATGATGATTCAGATGTAGGAACAGTGTAAAGGATGGCAAAATTAGACTGTAAACTACAATAACATTTTCATTCAATTATAATGAAATATCTCCTATTCTGCTCACAAACACAAATGTGGTCTGCAGGGGAAGTTCAGAATCTGCACTTTTGACAGAACGTCTTGTTTCAATGAACCATGGGGTTTGAAACAATTAAACAAAATAAGAACAGACATTCGTGGGAAATGTGGTGGGGTCAAGGATAGTTAAGGCTGCCACCGCTGGAATCCTACTGTGACCTCATTAGAACCGCATGCGAGGGGTTTATTTCTTCTTCTTTTTTTTGCATTCAGGGCCCCTGGCAAAGTCGGGATGGGTGTCGGGACGACTCCAAGCAAGCAGACAGACGAGCACAATGCGACGATTGCGCTGACAGGAGCAATTTTCAGCCGACAGGAAGGCAGAGTGAAGAGGTGGCTGGCAGTATAATTAGAGGGCCGGGAGACAGAGAGGGGAATCTATCACTTGGCGATCGTTTAACAACTGCACCCCGGATCCGGCAGAATTCTATCTCCGAGATTGTTTGATGGACCTTTCTCTAGGGGACGGTACAACTTAAGCAAATGTGCTAACTTGGCTAACAGTGAATGGATATTAGTAAGTGCCAATTAGCTTGACTATATTTGTGGAAAGCTAAGAGATCACTTTCATTCATCATTAGCATCAGTATCTTTTTTGGACTATTTCTTTAACTGACTTGCTGCTCCTGTGTGAGGGTCCGACCCGTGACAAATCTGTGTGTGTGAATGTGTGTGCCCTCCCTGGAGAGACTGTTCTCCACATGCTTTCTTGATAGTGCATCCCTTGAGAGCAGCTCTGTGTGTTTATTTGGCTTAATTACTATGCTGCATTCACAGGGGGAGTGAGAATGAATGACACTTCACTTAACGAGCAGCCTCGCCTGGCCAACTACTGTCTGCCAGCTCCTTTTATTAAAGGTCTCTCTCTCTCTCTCTCTCCCTCTATCTTTCACTGTCTCTATATCCATCTTTCTCTCTCTCTCGCTGTGATGCTTAGACAGTGTGTGGGTGTGAATGCCGATCTGTCACTCTGCGAGGCATCAAAAGAGCCATCAAGCACCTGTGGACCACTCTACAACACAGACACACACACACACACACACACACACACACACACACACACACACACACACACACACACACAC
>JBBPDC010000129.1:19698931-19722918 GCA_037974485.1 Hemigrammopetersius urotaenia
GGATCTCTGTCTGCCTGCTCTGTCTTGGGACCTTCCAGGTAGTTCCGAGTCCGGGTCTTGCGGCCCGGCTCGTGACACAGGTTCATGTTTTTATCTGAAATAATTTCATTTTATGGAGAAACCTATAGACTCTCATTAAAGACTACCAATGGTTAAATGGTTAAAAATGTCCAAATACTTTGGGGGCCACTGTATCCATGAGGGAGACATTTACATTTTGCAGTTTTCCACATAAATGCCACATAAACTTATACACCATATATAAAACACTAATTTTCATCTGGTTTGCATCTGAAACCTTGCGTAAGAGCATCTAGCCCTCTGATCTCCTCCTGATGACAGTTGTTCAGCAGTGACCTAAGGCGACGAAACTCAACCGGCATTCTGTCATTAGTGCCGTTGCCGACAGGATGCCTCATGTCATGTTTGTCTTTGGGATGCACTGTTTGCAGGGTGCTAGCATAGTCTTCCTCCTGCCTCTGCTGTTGTAGGGGGGTGGCTGAGGGGCTCAGTGCTTTCTGGACAGATTAGCCCTTAGCTCAGGCTGTTTTGGGTCAGATTAGCCCATCTCTCTGTGTTGTTTTGGGCGACTTTGGGAGTAAGCCTTTCTATACTACCATGCCGCAATGAGATTTTTTTATTAGTGCTGGACTCACAGAGTACACTCGAGGCTGGTGGGATACACTGCTGGAATTAAGAATAAATGCCCATCACGTAATTTAACTTGGCTGCAGACCATTACTGCATGACATAATGGCTCTCATTTACAGAGAAATCATAGGAAAACCTCTATTAATATGAGATTCTAACCAGCCGCCACTTGAATAAAAGGTGAAATCCTCTGAGACAGATTTACAACTTTCGTTCCCACAAGCCGTTTTCCTGGGCCTAAATGAGACGATCGAGTTTCAACTTGAAAGCTCTGTTTTGGAACAACGTGGCAAAATTCTACATTTGCTCGCTTTCAAATCTAATCCCTGAAAATAGGCTTTAGGAACCCAAAACAAACTCTCATTGTCAACCTTTGCTGCGTCCCGGACCAGTTTTCCTACTTCAGCTAATTCCTTTCTGATTAGTAAGACTCCAGATTTGTACATAGGAGGATTACATTAAAACAACACACGTCAAGAAAAAATGTTTTGTGTATGGCAATGCAAGGATCAGGCTTGCCCTCTACCTATACAGTTCCCACCACATCTAAAAAAAAGAAAGCTCTATGTTAATACAGCGCCAGCCTAGAGACTCTATAGTGCACCTGCTTGTTTAATACTGTGTGTTTAGGGGACCACCCTGAGTCAACAGTTCTGTCTACAACAACTTTCAAAGATGAGACCAAAGCTTTTAACAGGAGGATTAAGAACGCCATAGAACAAATCAGCTTCCCAGTGCATTAAAATGACATTAAAATGTTTAGGGAGTAACTGGTTTAATTGACCAGTTGTAACAAATTTCATTCAAAGACTGTGTAAAACGGTAATGATGGTCAGAGGCCATTTGGCCACACCCAGCCACAAATTTACACACACACACACACACACACACACACACACATACAAACATGCTGCCACATTGCAGCTCTGTAGCCACCTGTATGTTTGTGCTTGTCTTGTCAGAGGTCTGGAACACTCTGGTCTCACAGGGAGGTGGTTAAGAGGGCGAGGGATTAGCTCAAGCTGCCCAGCCCTAACACTCCAGAGCCCCATAAAAAGACCAGCTCCAGGCCCCCAGCCCTCCAGCTAATCCAGCCCCAGCTGCACACAATCCGTCTGGGCTTGGCCCACAGCTCTAAGCCCTCTGTAAGAGGCTTGGAGACGTCCGACAACCTGTCAGACTGAGGACTTAATTAACCATGCAAAGTCAACCTGGCTAATTGAAAAGAAAAGATCTTCTCAAGTGCTGCCATAAGAAGGGACATGAGCGACAAATCCCAATCCCCCCTTTCTTTTCATCTACAGTTGTTTGTGTAATTATAAGTGCTGGACCAGAATGTAAACAAAGAATTGACCTATCCTTGAAGACTTTCTTTCAGTGCTGCGACTTCAACGGCTTTACAGACCACTGGCAAAAATCCCGTTCACCCTAACGAGAACCTGCAACAGTTTTTGCTTAATTTTCTACATTTAGAGTAAATCGTTTCAAATGGTGTTTCATTTGGATGCGTGTGAATGATCCCGTTGTTTGGACAAATTGACAGTTTTTTGTGGGAATGTGTTAAGATTAGCATAGTGGCAAAATTACAGCTTGTCTACATGACAAGTCTAGCTCAGTAGCATGCAATATTAAACTAGAAACGTGACATCATGTAGTGACTTGAAACAAACCTTTTGGCAGACTACTATGATAAGTTATGCAAAAAATGTATGTGACCAGAAATTATACAATTAAAAGACCTCTACAGAGAAAAGTGTAAAAAATGTTAAGAGATGGACACTCTACATAAATAGTCTAAATCTTTTAGAACATTGCTCACTTTCAGCCATTAAAAAAGTAGTGATGAGTGTATGATTCACATGCTCACGAAGTCCATGTGTCTTTGTTGACTCATCCAAAGCAAACTCCATTTAGCACTAGAGAGACGGTAGATGGTTAAATCTACACTGAGCATAAATGTGCAGTCCTGAGAAAGAAAATACATCATTCCCACTCTGTAGCTGCCGAGCCTGATGTAATTTTGAGCTGTAATATTTCACTTCTGAATTGGATACAATGCAGGGTGTGGTGATATTCTGATGTCGCTTTTAATTGAACTCCAATTAGACCAAAATGTTTGCTTTATCAATTCAATACATTCAGATTATCTGTCATGGTCCATGCCTAATGTTACTGATCTGAGTGCTCCATTTCACCTATTGTGTTGTTTTTCTTTATTATTGTGCGGCAGTTTCTCCAGATCCAAGTTGAACTAGATTTTTGCCATAATTTTGTAAAGCTTGCAGAAAATGGATGAATCTCTTGAGCAGTATTGGCATCATAGAACAACTTGATTCTTTATTTTCATTTCATCCATATACAAGTATATACACAGCACAAAAACACACCGAGCAATATAACAGACAACTATTGCACATTACAAATCAAGCTAAAAGACAAACAAGGTCAGTTACTAACAAGATGTATTGAAGAGTGTGTGTGACACAGCTGATGAAAATAATGGGCATTCATAATCTTTAACACATGTGTAGAATAAATACTGCATGATCAGGGCTTCACCAGGCTAATCTGTACTGCCTTGTCTCCAACAGTTTGTCTGCACAAAGACAAGGGTTCTCCCTCTGACAGCAAAAGCAGTCAAAGGAGACGGAACTCAACTATGCATGAATATGTTTGTTTGCACAAGGTGAGTTTGTGTCAAAATTCCGTCAGCACGGAAGAGTTTTAGCTGAGCCTTGTTAGCAGGCTAACTTCTCTGAGGTAAAGCAGAGCCTCTCTTGACCTCACTCCCCCCATCCTTCTCTCCTCTCTATCAGTGCTAAGTGTTTAAGCACGCCATCTCCCTTCCGCATAATGTGTTTAGAAATGTCACATGCCCCCCCAGCCCTCAATCAGCGTAATGTGTTTGACTGAAGTAACCCTCTTCTCCCTCGCTGTAATGTATGTGGAACTGTCATACTGTCTAACAGCACTCCATCACTTTAATGTGTATGAGTGTGATAACACCTTCAGCTTGAGCATAATGCACTTAAATAAGGCAACATCACCCCCTGCTCTTTCTCTTAGAAGCCTTATTAATTTAATATACAGCTGATTTACATTACACACACACACACACGCACACACACACACACACACACACACGTGTTGTACTATATACAAATAAACTGTACACAATTGTGTACAGTATTGTATATAATATCACAACATAACTTATTATATTCATATTCAGTTTTCATGCATTGTTGGTTTGAATGCATTTCATACATTGATTACCTTTTTGGCATAAATGTAAAACATTTTTCTGTACACATAAATATAACTTTCATGAACTTCAAATCAGAATAAAGTATCACTTCTTTCATTTGCGACCAGAAATTCTGTATTAAAGGATTAGAATCTGTACTTTCCTTACAGATACTTGAACCACCAATGAGAAATAATCCACTGTATGCTTTTATTGTTGCAGTTGATACCTGCAATTTTTAAGGGTTAATAGAATGTGTCAAGCAATGCCAGTCCACAGTCACTGAAGAGTGAATAAGCAGGTGCTGTATATTGCTGGGCCCCTCCTGCTGATTCCCTCTGAACTTGAATGTCCTCTGAGATCGAGTGTAATGTGTAACCTCTCCGTGTGACCCCATGGCTGAATGACTGCCTGCACGACTGCACTGAGGCCTTCCAGGTGGATCATCAGATTTTCCACTTCTCTACCCCTCTCAATCTCATTCTCTTTTCCCCCCGACTAGCTCTCCTCCCCGTAACTCTGACCCCGCGCGACTCCTTGGTCTTCTTTTCTTTAACTCGCCCTCATCACTCACTCTCTGTTTTTGAGCTTTACATAGCCCCTAGTCAACCCTCTCTTTCTTTCTCTCTCTCTCTCTCTCTCTCTCCTTGACTATGAAACACATGTTCACTCGTTCCTGCCCCCTCCCACCCGCCGCCCTTGCCCGGTTCTCCAGGGCTTGTGGGTGTGGGAGAAACACAATGATCCGTGGCTGAGATGGCCGTGTTCCAGTAGGCTGCAGCTAATGGCGTGTAGCTGTTAACCTCCTGAGGGCCAAAGCCACGGCAGCTACAGAGATCACCCACGGAGAAAAAACTTACATGACAACTATAACAGCGTCCGAATTTGAGATTCTAGGACAAACCTGGTAGTTGATACTTACTATTAGAAGTCAAGAGTCATTACATTCATTTTACTGTACTACACATTAACAGTGTTGGGGATAACACAGTAAACAGAACTCTACACCGCTGTACAGTAACGTAACAAAGACGTGAGAATTATTATGCTTCCATTACTCACGTTTATTGAGAACAAAACGAACACCATGTGTTCAAAATGTGTTCAAAACATAATTTTGCTCTTGCCAGTGTTTGTCCTTGTGTGTTATTCGTGCATATCTGTCATTACTGTTCAGCTTTGATTATGAATATGACCAGCATGAAGCAAATGCAGGAAAAAGCTTTTCACCACTATAAACTTCTCGAGATGTGTTGAAATATATCATGATGGTAATGTGAAACTGATGAACAAAGATGGTCTTACTGAAGAAAAAACCCTAAACTGACCTCAGGCCAGGCTTCCATTCAGAAAAAGCCACGTTCATGAAGACTTTTTTTAAGCCAGGTGTTTGTGAACCGTTTATATTGGCGACTTTCTAGGTTTTCAAATAATATTAGCCATTCATTTTAATCAAGTATAGAAAGCAGGTCTTTTAGGTGATGTTTATTGTGACTGATTTTTTCTTTCTAAACAGCGATGAAAGATCTATTGGCTTTCCTAATTGGTACAGATGTGTGTGCGTTATAGAAGAAGTAGAGGAATGAGCAGTGAGATTACTTTTCCAGGATGTAATCAGTAAAGTAATCCCATTACAGTTTGACAGAAGTAATTAGTAACTGCTAATGGATTTTGAGTACATACCTTATGAGTGTACATAGGTAATTACATATTTAATTACAAGGTGTGATTTTGCATGGACAGGTTTGATTCCATTTTTAATCTTTATTTCAAAGGACGGTGCACACAAAAATACAATACAATTTTTGAATCAAATTAGAATCAAAATTAAAGAGGAAATCTCCAATTTTATGACCAATTTTGGCATTGATCGATACTTTCAAATCTGTACAAACTTCTCAGCTTGTTTTATTATGCTGCAGCTGAGACAAAATAAACATAAAATTACACTACGGTTTTATCGCTACTGATAACTGACCTCAAAGAGTTCAATCCAGCTTTTCACGAACTTATTCAAACCTAACGCAGACACATCAACAGCAAGACGGCTGAAGACTCTTTTATTCTGCTTTTGTAAGTGATGATTTTTGTGTTCAGCAGACTAAACAAGGAGTGCTGATGTTATCTCAGCTGAGTGCATTCTCCTACTCTTCACCACTTGAAGGCTAATGTGGATTCCGCTCTTCTCAGTGCAACCAAAAATGTCCCTTGGCACCTATTCCAGGCATTAGCCAATAAGTGGGATCTGTTTTATATCAAACAGGATTCTTATGGAATCAGTTGGGAAAACAAGGAGGAACGGCTTCAGTAATTGACCTTAACACCACTGAAAATTCACAATGTTCCTCGAGGGACTTGGAATGAATGGTGCCCCGTGCAACTGTGCCGGTATGCCCTGCAACACGTGGATAACTCTGAAAGACTTACACATGACGTGTACGTGTGTGAGCATGCAGTGGCAATAATTTGGTAATTTTTTTAGGACAAAATGTTGTAGTAGGGCTAATCAACAATATCCGAATCAGAAACGTCTTTGTAACGTATATATTTACAAAAGTATTTCTTTTTTATTTCTGAGGTTAAGGTTTAGGCTTCAAAAATCATAGTATTTGAACATATATAATACGTATGGGACATATTCTTGCTATATATAAGGACAGGACATGTGTATGCCTGTGAAGAGAATAAATGGTTGGAAACAAACTTCAAGCCAGAGATTTGGATCTTCATGGGTGGGCACGTTTTCAGTCACGAAAAAGATCTGGGGGTTTTCCAACCATCCAGTCACAAATAAACACACGGGGATGTGGGTGTTTTTGACTCATCCAGTCACAATTGTGTGATATTTTTTCTGAACTGTCAATCAGAATTTAGTAGGAGTTACTAAATTCTGTAGTAATGCTTCTTCACTCTTCTCTTACTGAGGAAACCTCTTGTCTACTGTTTAAAGTGTTTCGCTCTGACCAAAGCATTCAACAAAGCACTACAGGCATCACTTTAGTGAAGTGACTACAAAAGTAAAACTTGTACTTATGTGGATACAATCATAGGCAATTACTAATAATTCTGAAAACAAGCAAGAAAGGTGGAATGTTTTGATTCTATTTGAAGTCTTATCTCTGTTTCATCAGACATCCAGTTCACTTCAGGCTGAACAGTCCAATCACAATTACCTTCTCCTGCCAAATAACAATAGGTTAGAATCAAGAAATATTTTGTTCTTTGCAAAAAGCTTGAATTTTTGCTTTCAAAAGAAATATTTAATTTTTATTTAATCTGGTTTTTCTGGAGACTTAGCAACTGAAGTGGGTCGGCATGGCCCCCACAAATCTTCCCACAGCGAGAGGCCTGTGTGTGTGTGTGTGTGTATGTGTTTTTGATGAGCAAACCCGTGTGGTCCTGAGAATGTGTGGAGACCTTGCTAGGAGGGCCTGACATTAATAAAGCCAAAATCAGCCTGTGCTCACATAAACACTCCATTGTTCTTTGATGTTGTGTCGTGGGCTCACACACGGCAAGCCATACATCACACTCAGCCACACACACACACACAGGGGTCGTGGTTCCAGGCTACCCCCATCCAGTGCCCTGACAGAACCTTATACCTCCCTCTAACAGTCCAAAAAAATCACCTTTCCCGAAGATTAGAGCTTGGGTTGATAATGGCCAGCTGTGTTTGTATGACGTCTACAGGAAGAGCATTGAAACCACCTTTATACACATCCCACAGCAGACGAAGCCCAAACTGACTCACCAGGGAGAGAAAGAGATCAGCATTGTTAGCAGTTTGGTAGAGTGAGTAAGTGATCCTCTTGGCCTTAGCGATAGAAGTGATATTCCTAAGCAGCAGGCGCCACAAGTTATGAATTTTCCGTCAAACCCCGAGCCCAGCGCCGCACGGTGGGGTTTGGCAAGGAACAACACCTCAACAGTATTTCAAGCAAGTATTTCATGCAAGATATATATTCATAGCCATCTGGTTTTTCCAAAGAAGGCCCATTTGTTCGACACATTGGGCTTTGCCTGAAGAACATCCCTTCCTCTTTAAGTGTGCTTGCTAACTGTTCTACTTGGCCCACACTGATGGTGAACAGATCTTGAGCCGTTCAGTGGCAGGACGGCAGAGCTGCTTTTGCAGGACAATAGGCCTCTGAAGTCATGTGTCACTCTACAGTCTGCATCATTCCTGTATAAGAATTTCAGTGTTTAAGCTGTTTATCTCTAAGAGAAAATGTAATGATAGTGGCAATTCTCCAAAGCAGGAATCATGTTTCTCATTGAGAAAACCAGTGTAAGTCCCTAATATGAGCATCTTGCTGCCAAACGACAAGAACTTTAGAGACATATGCAGGACAGTACTACAAATCAGTGCTTATTTACATGCCTTGACTTTAAAAAAAATGGAAACTCAGTTATAAACTGTCAGCAGGAAATGAATGAAAAGAATGAAGGTTGATTAGAATACAGTTAACACCTAAGATGGTGGGACCTTTGATTTTCAGTGCTGTCCTGTTGAAAGTGGGGCTGATTGTCACCCAACTCACTCAACACACCTTACTATGTGAGCTGTTTGAATGAGTGATGCTTTTGCCACTAGAGTACCCATGTTCGAACTGTCCTCTCTACAAAGGCCTTTTAACAGCATCTGAAAAGGGGGTCACTGGTTCAGCCCAGAGTCCCTTAATGGACGCAGGGAAAAACAGTGAGGGTCAAAGTGTCATGTTTGCTGTGCCTGGGGCAAATCACAACATGCCAGGCCAATAGCAGAGAGGCAGAGTGAGCCAAAAGACATTTAGACAAGCCACCTAGATAGTGAGAGAGAGAGAGAGATAGAGAGAGAGAGAGAGAGAGAGAGAGAGAGGAAGAGAGAGAGTGGGGGGGGGGCAGGTATAAAAAGAAAATGGAAGAAGGCGACGCTCAGAGACTTAATTTAGATGGATGAGGTAAAACAAAGCTACATGTTGAAGAATGAAGAATCTCACAGACGCTGAAAGAGACGGAAGGAATGAGACGTGGACAAACACAGCTAACAAAGAGAGAAAGACAGAAAGGTGGGATGTGGACAGACTGGTTCTTATCAGTGTGTAGGTGGGGTGGGGGGCAATAAGCTGCTGACAGACGGACTGATTAGTGTCCTCTATCAATCACGTAGGGCCATCAGTCAAAGTGCTGATGCTGTGTTGATGGAATAACAGGCCTACAGGCCTTTAGATCCACAAAGCTTAAAAGACATTCACATTTCCAAAGCTTAAAAGACATTCTTATACTGCAAACTGGTCTTCAAACTGATCCTCAGTTATAATGTAAGTGTTACAAACTAATTAGACGAGTGAAGGTTCTATTCCCTATAATCCCATACCTCCAAATGTAGTAAATCTGCACTGTTTCTAGTCTGTCTGTTATTAGAACGATTTTGTGTATAGTGTAAAAAGCAGTTGTGGAACAAAAATGTGTAATATATCGTTGTGTGAATGCAGGGTTCACGTGAACCTGCACATGAAAATCATGTAATTCCCACAGTGTCAAAACGTTTTTCCAGTTTTTGTCATTGACGTCCAGCGAGAGCCTGCACATTCCATCCACTGAGTGCATAAAACATATATATCATATTTACAATCAATAGCTCCTACTGCGCTTTAGCCTGCACTATTACAGGTGATTTAAAGGGTCTTATTGCATCAGGTCATTTTTGTATTAATGTCCCCTTCAATCACAGCAAGCTTCCAGTTTCTGCTGACTGTGGATCTTCTGTACATAATCATCAGTTACAGGGTGCTAACAGCAGGGTGTCTGTCACTGTGTATTGATGGGTTCTGTGCCTGACTGAGCTTAAACACTTTAGTTGTTTCAAAACTGGCCAGACACATTCCAGCAGGATTCGCTCATCGATTAGAACCGACCCGGCATTGACCTGAACTCCGGAGTGTGCTGCAGCCGATAGCCTGATGGTATCGACGTCCATTCGTTCCGGTTCAGATTGATTTTAGAGGAAACTGCACGTGTGACACATTTCCCATAGGGCTTTACAGTGACCAATACTGACTGACTGAACTCTCTGCCCTGTGCACTATAGAATGTACTCTTTTGGGAGTGTGCAAGGCTGCAGTGGTGTCTGAAAACAGCAGGGACTCCATTATTTCACTGCACCTTTGACTCGCTGCACCTCACATGTTCAGTTAGTTTGCTGTCCTGTGTGCAGTCTATGCTTCTATGTCTTAGCTAACTAAATATTTATATCAAATGCATTGTGAGTGCACAGTGAGTCACATCAAGACTGTGTCTGTGCTCAAACATGCCTCTGATCTCTGAGATTGTGCCACATTGAGACAGCCTGGCCTAGAAAGGTATTTTCAGAAATTTGAACTGGTAAAAGAACAGAGGATCCCTCACATTTCTATCACTGTACAGGACTTTCTACTGAGCCTGTGACTTTTTCAACGGTTTATTAAATGTATCACATCTAAATGTGTATTTTAATATAAGAATAAATGCATTTTGTGCTTTATTTAATCGAAATTGTTTTTTATGGATTTACAGATGGCATCTCTTATTCTACAGTAGGAACATGTGCATGCTCACACACACACACACACACATACATGCACACGAACACACGTGCACACGAACACACGTGCACACACACACACACACACATACACACACTGCTCTCAGCAGGGCTCAAGGGAGCGGCTGAAAGCAGACAGGACCAATTTTCTGCTAATTGGGGCTCCGGAAATTGCTCCTCATTTTAATTTACTGCCACACAGTCGGGGAGACATGTGATCCACCACGAGCTGCCCCCATCCACTCCTATTCACAGCAAATCCTGTGTACTGCAGGTGTGTGTGAGAGAGAGAGAGGGAGAGAGAGAGACAGAGAGAGAGAGTTACATTATTCACTGCCTTCACACACAGGTGCAAGAGGTCAGCCCTCTGGACATTAATAGGGCTTAAATACAACATGAACCCTAGCAGAGGGCAGACGCACAGGGGGGAAAAACACAATCCCACTGGCTCCCATTGTGCTTTTTCACTGCCCGACTCTAAAACTGTCGGGCTAATTCAATTGATTTCATATTTTTCTTCCAACCCCATGAGGCCTATGCTTGTCTGATTTATAACAACTGTCACAATATTTTAAAGACCACAAGATACCCCTACATGTACGACGCTTAACATATTCAGATGTAGCATATTTATCTAGTTGTCACCACGGACCGTTCATCACGGCTAAGTATGGAATCAGATGTCTGGTGTGTGATGGCTATCAGCTCCTGAACCATACCGTCTGGGTTAATCAAGATAGGATCTGCCTCAACGCAGAAACAATAATATTACTGAAGGGATTATACTATTAGACATGACCCGAGACCTCATAAGGGAAATGCATTACTTCCTGATTCCAAGATAAAGAAGAAAAGTGTAGAAAACTCACATCCTTATTTTGTTCCTCCATATTACAATAAGATCTGCTACAAACTTTAAAGGGATCATTTTAAAAAACATCAAACTCTTTCCTCAGAGGTAATTCATCTCTGGTTGTAGATGATCTGTCAGGACTTGGTGGTCTTTCACCTCATTCGTCTAGAACTGTTACAAGGCTAATTCTAGATAAAATCTAATGGACACCCAAATCTTTTCTGAAAATATATCCCGAACACTTCTCTCAAACTACATCCAGCTCTTCGTTAAAGCGACTCGGACTCGTTAAGGCGATGTGGTCTAGAACACAGTCTGCCTTAGTGTGTGCTGAGACCATGAACAAAGATTTACGTTAGAAGGCGAACGATGTGTGCGGCCTTTTTAGACAACAGAGTCTGTTTCATAAACCACCCCAGGAACAGAAGTACTGATCTAGAATCAATACTTAAGTTTGTTTGTTTGTGTAAAAAGCCACAGAATCATAGACTTGAATCTATTCATACAGTGAAGAGTTATATCCCTGTTCTTTTTATTTAAGTTAGTTATTTTTGCATGGCCATTGCTCAACCTCTTTCTGTTCCTTAACAGGCTGTTTTGGGGGCTTTTAGACTGGTGTATGTAAATGACATCTGCTCTGATTAGTCAATATATATCGTGCCTGATTCAAAAAATCTTGGCCGAAAAAATCCTTTTAACATCAAACACACTGGCTTTCATAACATCACAGGAACAATGAATTAAATCCAGGCTGGTTATGAAGTTCAGCATCTATATCTGAGCTGCATGGACAAGAGTCATGGCATCTTAAGAAAGTTTCACATTGTTTCAATCTAAAATCCTATACAGTACAACTGATATATATGTCATTATAATCAGAATAACAAATGTTAAGCTCGTAAAGAAGTCATAATTCTTGCTTTCAAACTTTATTTAGTAGTAACTACTAAAACTGGTCAGCACCCAGAGGAAAGGAATATTCTAAATAATCTCTTTGTCCAGTTTGAGCTCAGTTTAACCTCAATTGGATTTTTACAGTTTTCTCATACTTCTTAAATTCAGCTCCGGAGGAAGAACCTTCCAATCTTAGGCCAGTTTCCAGATTAAGATCTTAAAATGTTCTTTCTTTTCTCTCACTGATCTGACCTTTATTTGTTTCAATAATCAGGTATTGAGACAAACCATTAGATCAAAAAACTTGGCTGATAAATGAACCTGTATGACAGCAGAAATTTGTCTTGGTGTTTAAATTCAAAGTCAGACAGTTTTGAGACCCTCAGTTGTTCAAAGAAGAAAACTGAGAGGCTGATGAGAACTTCTGTCCAAATTATGTCCAAATAAGAAGATGAGTTATTTCAAATGCGACAAAGGCCTCTTGGCAACTACAATGAAATTAATATGCAAAATGTGAAGTTATGTGAATTTAAATTGAGTTAAATTGAGTTTATGTTTAATCTGCTAGACTCTAAACTGGAGTCTAGGAGGCCTCAAAATAGTATATATGAGATTAAAGCTTAATCTTAATCAAAATAAGAGCTTAATCAAAATAAGAACGTAATGATGGACAGCTTTACATTCAGCTGTACATGTAATTCAGAAACATTCGGAGATAAGTGGTTGTGTTCCATCTATTGCTTTAAATCACCATTCTCCAGTCTTCATATCTTCGTGCCATTTTTTAGCCTTTTTCATCTTTTCTTTTACATTCTTCTGCACTGGTTTATCGCTGTTTTACTCTTTTCACCCATATACATCTGACTCCTTCCCCACTTTCCTCTCCATCTCTGCTTGGTCGTGTTGTTGTTTCAGAGCTGTGGAAGAGCTCTTTCTTGCAGCAGAGATGTCAGGAATGTTTATTTGAGATGTGTGAGGTTCACCACATCTTTGACAGTTTATATGCTTATGGAGAGAATAACACGACTTTCTGATGGATTTAGCTGTTCGTATACTCTTCCATTTCAATGGCAGCGAACAGAACATTTGAATGAGCGTCTCAGTGCGCTATTCCCACTGGACAGCAGCCCGGCCCTGCATGGCAAGAACCCACCATAAGGAGTTTATTTACTGTGGGACTGGGGCAAAAAATGAGACCACCAAACCCAATGAGAGGGAAAAAACAGTGAGTCTGTCGAAATGTTGCCCTTTAAGCCACACATACATATACATCACATACTTCTACTACATAATGCACAATGAGGGATGCTGGGTGGGATTTCCATTGCAGTACATTCCACTCCCAGACAAAAAAATGTACTTGCTTCAAATGTGTGAAAAATTTACACATTAATTAAATTATACCATCTACACTATAATGATTGACACACATCTCTGCCTGTCACAATAGTCTCTAAGCTCTGCTTCTGCCAAGTGATGGAACAGCACTGAATTTATCAAACAGTTAAGGTCAGTTAGGTAAGCTTGTTTTACAAGACAATTGTTCAGCATCTAGCATTGCAGTGAATCGCTCCTGTGCTGTTTTAACGCTGGCTTTTCTGAAGGGGTAGCTTTGGTTGATCAGACCTCTCCATTATAAACAAGTAAACCCACCACTACTTTCCAGTGGTTTTATCTGGTTCGCTGTATGTAAATAAATGTTTGTCTGCTCAGAATATTTTGTAAAGCTGGTTTATTTTTCAAATACACCTCTCTTTTTCCTTGTGCTGCTTTTTATTCCATTTATACCATTAGCATAAGTGCTATTGGTGTTTCTAGTGAGCCTGAGCTGAAATCTGGAATGAACCTAGCAACAATAACTCTTATGACTCTCATGTTTGGCAATAATAGTCCAGTAAAAACTAACCTTTTTTTGCTTTACATGCATGTCAGAATGGTAGGTGGTCACCAACCCTCCTCCTACTTTCTTGCCATGTTTACTTTTACTTATCATTTCAACTAATCAAGGACCACTGAAGAAATTTGTTGGCCAGAACATGGGTTTCAGCTGGAATAAACCTCTTAGGAAGGTAGATCTCCTGGACTTCAGGGCTGGTGAGCATTTGGATAGGGCAAACGTTAGCGGGGAATTTCTATTGTCATTTTCAACATGTATAGTTTGGATTAGCTACAACAAAATAATCCAATTTGATGAGGTTGAATGTGACTTTTGAAAGTGATTGTAAAGTACAAAAGCAGCTAACCTATGTGGGTGGGTATGGATATCCTATGTGGGTGGGTATGGATATGTCGCTTGTGTTGATGTCATATGTTTTATTCATGAGAGAAGGGATGTACATATTTGAATGAAGTAAATTCAATACATCATTCTCCTCTGTGCACCGTCTCTCTGAGGAAAGTGCTTGAATGACCTTCTCTGACATTCATACTTGGCCATCCATTCCCAAACGCCTCATTTTGAATTTCAGCCTGCCCAGATCAATATGGCCGTGTTTTAACACAGATTCCCTCTCTGATCGATACCCCAACAGCCCCCAAACACAGACGTATATTGGACAGTCAGACATGGCCCCCATCCTCACTCATCAGCAACCCAATCAATGAGAAGCCATGATCCGATACGTCCATCCATCTCAGTGAGACACGTTTGCCAACGCTGCTGTTGGTCTAAAGGAATGCAAGGCAGACTGATCGAGTCTTTGACCTTTCCTTCACAGCGCAGCCAGCAGCCTAGCCTCGAGATTAAATAATCCCCTTTTCCTGTCAATTCCAGGGCCTGGTAGCATGACCTCGCTCTATTGATCCCCAAAGTGCTGGAACACACACACAAAGGCACACGATACAGATTCTCTAAAGGCACACTTTGATACAGGCTCTCTTTTAAAACAGAGACACAGTCATTCATGTAATGACCATCACAGCTTCTCTGTATCTGCTCTCATCTCTCATTTGTTCACCTGCAGAATACTCCAGAGTCCTCAATAATAACTGTGTTAATAACAGGGTTTCTGCACGGACATTGTGAAGCTCTGTGATTCAGCATTTGTTCTGCTCTAGGAGGTTCTTCTGTAGAGTTTAATCTCAGCTCTAATCACCCTCAGTTTAATTCAGTCAAGTTTATTGTCATACATAACAATATATATTCAGGCTGGTCTTAGGTGTATGACAGTGTATAAAGACCTCTTCCAATGACATCTCTTCCTATGGGAGTGGGATTTAAATATAGAACAAATGTAAATGCTATAATAGTTTTGATTCTGCCTTTACTAGAGAAATAAAATATTTCATAAGTCTGCTGTTATTCTCTTAAAAGCTCACTCCATCCAAAACTGTCACACATGGACCCAAAATCTGTTCCACAGATGGATACACTTCCCGTTTATCCATGTGATTCTCACATTCAGATGCTGCTTGAGGCTAGATGAACTGAATCAGGTGTGTTTTGAGTTAAATCAGTTTGCAAATAATTAAAAACAGCACATTCTGCCATGTCAGGATTCCTGGTAAAGTTTTAGCTTCGGTGGTTAACTGGTTTTATGACAGCGGTTGAACATTTTTTCTGTCAGCCCAGGTTTTGAAACTCAAGCTGTGATTAATGTGCTTTCCCATAAAAGGCCCAGTCATATGAAGCATGGAGAGGAGTCAAATGGCTTCTTTCCAGACATGAGAAATTATACAAAGTAAAGCAATTACAGTCACAGTGCTAACAGAGTTACTTTAGTCATGTATAATTGCTTTATATTATTCATACTTACATGCACTCATATTTACATTATATACACGCCATATGATATAGTGATCCATCACTAAAAAGCTGTTTTTCATCATGAAGAGGTTTGCAAGTGGCTGCTCTGCCATTCTTCTTAGTGCCTTGATTTCATGGGCTCTATAAAACAGAAGAAACTGCTGATGGCTGCAAAAATGTGTAAAGAATTTTACCAGGAGGGGTCTTCCTCCAGCAGTTCTGCCCTGACTCCTATTTATAATGCATCTCCAAATGTACCTCTCCCGGCACAGGTTAAGCATGCAGAATAGGTTTCCTTGGTTATGCATTCTGGCAAAGGTCTTAAAACCTGTCATGTTTTAACTTAATCAAGTCGTCTTGCCATGGCATGGTGTAGCACAGTGATACACTCAGGTAGCTAACAAAGGGATATTATCAAGAAAGGCTTTTACAATTTATTAGCTCTACATTATTGCAGACCTAGGGAGGGTTGTAAAATAATTAGTTATCAGGATGCTTTTATTGCCTAAGTACATTTGCATATCGGAGAAGTTTGTCTTGATGGAATTGGTATCTTTTAAACTATGTTAAAAAATACAACAAAAAGAATAAATACAAAAAACATTGTACAGTAAATAGAGATTGTATGTTCAGTATATCGGTGTGTTTTCTGTGAAAGCCCAGTATAACTTGTAGTTCAGAAACCTGGTTTGACTCAATCAGTCTTTCATTAAATTCAATCAAGAGCTGCTGATGGAATTTCACAAAGAACGGCTGGAGGCATCGAGGAGAAATCTGGAGCCAAACTTGTGTTCTCCTCACCAGCTCAAGCAATATCAGCTATGTTTTACAAACAAAACAAATCCTGATACATTTTACATTTCGCGTCGATTATAAAATAAACTTGCAGAAAGATACATTAATCATCACACATAAAAAATGACTTCAAACTTTTTGCTTAGGGACCTAGGACTTTTGTACAGTACTGTATAAATGAACAATAGTGCTCACAAACAGTTATAGTGCAATGTGTGTAATGCTACAGACAGATGTGTGTACGCTTTTAAAAATCACTGTTCACTTCTATTCATTTAGCCGGTAGTTTGTGCAAAGTTGTTTCCACCCATGAGCAGTATAAGCAGTTGCTTGGGGCCCCTGAGCCACCAGGGGGTCTCAAGAATGTACTTCTTTAAAAAAAATTACTGAATATTTTTCTGTCAAATCCACAGAGTTTCTTGCAATGTTTCTGAGCCGAAATGAATTAAGTATTAAAGCCTCAGGGAATCTAAATCGGTGTTTTCTTTTTAAGTAGGTTAATCATGCTCTTGAGGGCACACACTTTACATGTACAAAGTATGTCCTGTGATTAACTTTCCAATCCCTGTTAAATGGGTAATATATCTTGCCCAAATTATCCTCTTTTAAAGGCAACTAGGTGGTCCTAATCTTGGGTAACGCCTAGGTAAGCAGTCCCTTGATCAATCACATGGGTTTCCAGGCCAAAGCTTTGCCTTTTTCCTGGTTTCTCTCTGAGCAACCTAGAAAAATGTACAGAGCAAAAGCTAGTAAAAATGAAAAGTTTGTTTCATCTGCCTGCTTGTTGTTTGTCCATCCATTTTTTTGTTTGGTCCGTTCAGCAACTGGCCACAAAAGCATATAATTGGATGCACATCCAACAGAAAGTAAATAAAATGGATAATGTTTTCAATGGGCCATGATCACAACAGGTTCTACACACAAACCATTGTGCCTATTGCACTCATTTGTCCCCATGTTCCAACAGGCTGGAAGTGCTGGACTGAGGGCTGAAAATCAAACGTGCTCATTAGAATGGTAGGATCCTGCCCAGACACTTCTCAGAAAGGTCTGATCAAGATACAAGATGCAATATGCCTGTTTTGTCACCATACAATTAAAATGAGATGTGATTTGGATTAATCCCATTGAGGCCTACTTCAATACTGCACCGCAATTTTCACTAACGCCCCCAGGCAGGAAACAGCCCTGAGTGAATGCACTGAGTGAGTCCTCCACTGGCTCTCCACACCTCAGTCATCTCCACAATCACCAGCCTCTTTCTGTCTCTCCCTGTTGTGTTTTTTGTTTTGTTTTGCTTTGCTTTGCCGCTCTATTTTTCACCTCTCTCTTATCTCCACAGGGGCCACAGGTCATTTGGTAGGAGCTTTTTTTCCCTGACACTTCTCTGCCTTTCTCTCTCTCTCTCTCTCTCTCTCTCTGATTCTCTCTCTCACTGTCTTTCTCTACCTATGTGTGACTTTCTCTCTCTTTGAACCAATGTTATTAAAGCAGAGGTCCGTGGCAGTAAAAGTGAGTGGTGTCTTGCGAGTGATACAGCCATCCATCATAGAGAGCAGTATGTGTCTCCCGAGGCCTTTTCTCCTCTGCTGCCCGTCCGCCTTAATGAAGTACACCAATCACTCACAGTCCCGCTCTCCTGCTGTGTGTGTGGGTGTGTACGTGTGTGTGGGCTTGCCTTCCATAAAACACTGCTCAAAAACCCATTCACTTAATGCCTAATAACGCTTAGGGACTAATAATGCTTAAAAACACTCACCGTGGAAGCGGAATGAATTTGATGGTTAATAAGGGTTTATGATACAAATAATTTAGGGTCTAAAATCTGATTGAAGCTTCTGTAATGTACTCAGTACACAAAATCGACTGAACTCTGTATGAATGCTCTCACTAAGTATATAATGTAGATTATTTAATCCATATGCTGCTATAAACAATACTGTCTAATGAGCAAGGTGTTAATTATTTATTATTTTTTAACACAAAGGCATTTCCTCATATTCTGTTTTCTCCTTTCCTGTCATGTCTAACTGTGGTAAAATCACTGTTATGCAGGGTGTCTGCTGCCTTGTTGATTAAATGAACACCAGCAGGACACGCAAATGTAAAGGACATGCATTATGCAAACAGTGGTGTCAAGTACATCGCTGCATTACTAACAAAGCATGTAATTATATTTAGGTGTTTATAGGCTATTATGTGAAGCCATTTACATGCACACAGCTGCACAAATCAAAGAGAATTATGCCAATAATGCATGAATGAACAATGTAAGATGTAAATACAGTCATGCAGAGTGGAAAACAGAATTGTGTACCTGATGTCTGAAGGGTTTAATGGTTTCAAAAGATACCTCACAGAAAGCTATTACATGAAATGGCTACAAATATACTACCTGAGACATTTTTGACACATCGTAGACAAGCTTTAGGCCAAAACATAGATTTTTAAATCCATTCATGCCAGAGAGGTCCACATTGGATGTTGTAAGGCAAAGTAGTTCTCAGAATTACATGGAAACATTCAATAGCCACATGCAGATTCACTGGTGGTTTTGAATAGCAAATATGAAATGAAAAGTTGGCTACATACGTGTGTTGACATTGTGAGCCTTGGTTCCAGTCACTACCACTGTAAAGAAATCCATCAGTAAGTTTCTCTACTGTGTAACACTACACGTCAACATTTTTTTTAATGGGTGAAATTGCCCTTTAATAAAGGCTCTAGTCAATACACCAACTGTAAACTGGTGCAAACACACCCTGACCACTGCACTGCTGTGTCTGTGCACGCAGCAGTGCAGCAATGCAGCAACGCAGCAATGCAGTAGCAGCCTATGGGCCAATGCAGCAGCAGAGCTGTCACTCCAGCTTCAGTAGTGCAGTAATTCGAAAAAAGACCAGCACACACAGACACCCTGGCCATCACAACAGTGGCAGTGCAGCTAAAGCAATTAATGCAATACCTGAAGAAAAGAGCACAAAACCAGCTTGAAGCCCTGAAGTTTAACAGTAGCAGCTCACTCTCCCCTGAGTGTCTAAAGAATGGGAAGAATGTGGAGGGGGGAGCAAAAGAAATAGAGATGTTGAGGTAGAAGGCCTAAAAGCGTGCAGTATGGAAGGACATGGATGGATGTTATTTTGCACTGATTTTTAACTTCAATGAAAAACAAGTTTTGCTTTTTTTTATTATTAAAGCGTTCACTTCGTATATAGAAATTCTGCTGCAAGCGTCAAAATAACCCAAGTACTCAAGTAAGGTTCAGCTCAACCCATTAACAATGAACAGAACGGTTTCAGCCTCAACTGTGTTTTGATTGAGGCACAATAAAGGGCAGCCAATCATCAGTCTTGAAGGCTCAAAAAACAATCATATGTGAAGCTTAATGTATGTTAGACATGGGTCTGCTGAAGAGGGCCATAGAGAGAAAATTTGAGTGATCTCAACTTCATGGAACTTATGTATGAGTTTGACTTTGGTAATCCATTTATTCAGCTGTCTCTTCAAAATGAATAGAGAAGGTACAGACAGAGCCTTGAGGCATGGAGGCCAGAATGACTGGTGGGTGGCCACACACACACACACACACAAATACACATGGAGACACACACATGCACGTAGACTCATGCACTCTCTTGGAAACCTGTTCTTACTCCCTTAAAAACATTCTTCAAGCTGACTTTATTTTAAAAACTAATAAGCACTAACAGTAAGTGGTCAACAAGCATGCACACACACACCTACACACCTACACACACACCTACACACTCACACACACAGCAACATATAGCATGGATTTGACTCTCACCTCATATAGTTGACACATATAGGTGACCCCAATAAGCAGGCAAAGCCATTGCCCCTGAAATAGCCCTGGGGTTCATCACAGTGGGGCAAACCTTTGGCCTATAACCTCAGAAGCTGCTTACTAATTACTCAACACCCCCAGAACTTCTGGAATGTTCTGAAGCCCAGGGCAAAAGACCTGGAGGAGGAGCTGCCAATTTGCTCCACTAACTCATCTTTAAGTAGCTATGCACATGGCAGGCCAGCAGTTTAGAAGCAACATGAAATTTACTTTTTGTTTACTGCACCTCTAATCAGATCCACCTGTTTCTCACATTCAGATGCCCTTGAAGGCCTGATGGAGTGAATCAGGTCTGTTCAATTAGGAGTTAGTAAAGAATGTACAAATATTTGGTTGCTGTAAGTAGGGGCTTTACCCCTGGCACGCATGTTCATGTACACAACTGGCCTCAACCTGCTGTTCATGGACCATGTGTTGGTAAAATACAATATTAATTTGTGGGAGAGACACATAAAACATGGGAGGATGACATAAAAGGGTGTTGTGATATTACACATGCAGCGTGTTACATATTCTGCTCCATTTACTAATATTTTCGAGACTAATGGCAGATGTTTTGCATCAAATTTCCTCTGTCTTTTAAAACAGGTGTAAATGTATAGTTAGGAGCTCAAAGACATGTGGATGACAGGCTTTCTTTACCAAATGGCTTTGAAAACATCATAAAACCAACAGACCTGTGGCATATTTGGCCTGTGCTTCTGTGTCCTAATGGTTTAGTGTGTCGTTTGCATTTTGTGTGCACAGGGATGTGTATTAATGACATATTAATGCTGTCTGTGATACAACATACTTCTACTGAGTTACCCAGTCATGTGATGTAGGCATCTGATAAAAAATGAAGTAGTGTTTTAATACTTAAACATATTGTTGGACCCCTTTGGACCCCTCCCAGTGACCACCGCACTTATACAGTCAATGATATAAAAATGTTGTGTGAAAGCATTTCTTATTCAAATACATTATTAATGTACATCTCGTGTTGGCTGTTGACAAAAGGACATTTTTGTTCAACATTGCCTGCTTCCAAACATTTGTCTTATGGTGATCCATATGTCTGTATGTGAGATAAAAATACTATATTCATGTAAGAAAACCAAGGTTTGGAGAAATGGGGGTCAGTGGCCTTTGGCTTTGGGGGTGTGCAGCGGCTTGGAGTTTATTGACTATAAACAGAGAGAGGAATGATCTTAGTGTTTGGAGTCACTGATGGGGAACGGCTCTGACCTGATGTGGAAAGCAGCCCCAGCCGTTAAAGCGGAGCAGCCCCAAAGGACTACAGCAACACACACTCACTCCCTTCTCCTCACTCTTACACACACACTGTCAGAATGAAATAGAAGGCTCTTGCATTTATTGGCTTTCCAAGGACACAGTGTTAACCAATCATAAACATCACTTAGCCCTTCCTGACCCAGTGTGGGTCTTACACACACATGCGCATACAGATACACACCCTACACCCACCCCTACACCAGTGGAACCATCCATCTCTTTTTGTGTTCCGCCACATTCCCAAAGTAAAGATGTAAACAAGCCTCTTTGACACTCAGCTCAAAGTGATTGATTGTAATTGCCAGGACCCCTAAACAGCCGGTTTGAGAGCTGGGTGAACCTGTCATTCCTGAACTTGATATGGAGTTTCATACACTATATGTATATATAATGGAAAACATGTGCTGCTGTGTATATATGTGCATATATATATATATTGATGTAGAAACATGATTTCTGATCATTCTGAGACCTGGTACTGGTGGCTCTCATCCTAAATATTTTAAAGAAAAAGAGAATGCTTCTGTGCAATATTCTCCTTATATTGTGACAGACATTTAAAAGGCCATTGTGTACCGATGTGAAGGTAAATAATCAGAGATGGTCTAAATCTGAACCAGATGTTTGTGGTGCAAAGAAAGAGAGAGAGAGAGAGAGAGAGAGCATTCATAAAGAAGTATTACAGGACAGGGGAGACATAATTTAGGATGACTAAGAGTGAAAGAGAGACTGAGAGAGAAAAGCAGTTTATTCACAGAAGAGTAGGGAAAACAATAGAAAAAGAAGAACTATAGTAACAAGGAGAAGAAAAACATTTTGTGGCTCAAGGATTCTGGCTGAAAATTAGCTAAATAAGCCAGTGGCTAACACTGGTACTGTACATTCACTGTTTAGTTAATTAAAGGAATATTTCATATTTTTTTAACGTAATCTCTATAGGTCACATCTGTAACAAACAGTTCATTAACAAAGACTTGAATTATCTCCTTGAATAAAAAATTGCCTCTGCACTCGTCCACTGACTTTCTGTTCTTTTACCAAACAGGAATTCCTTTAAAGTGCTCTGATATATCAGTGAAAACAAACAAACAAATAAATTCAGTAGCGAGGATGACAAAAGTAAGGGGCTCCTGGAGAAGCAGATGAGTTGGGGGTGGGAGTTTTGGGGGAGGGCTGGAGAGAAGCTAGCAGCTGGAGGAGAATATTTATAACTGTGAGGCCGTGACACAGCAGAACGCTCAACGGAGACTGACTGTCACAATGTGACAACCTGACTTCACATCACCTTAACGAGGGAGAGAGCCCATATCCGCCTCGGCCATGAATCACACAATATGCCCACCTCCACAGCCAGCATCAGACCCCTACTGCTCGAATGCCGTGGCCACGGGAAATGGAAACTTTTTTCTTTTTTGTCTCAGAAGAATCACTGTCTGATGCAGTTAGACTGACTGACAAATAGTTCCCTTCTACTGAACTCTAAACGGTTGCCAGATATTCAGTTTTACAAGCAAGAGTCAAAATGTCTTCTTTTTTTTTGCAAACAGCAGGAAATTCTCATTCCTCACTGAAACACTTATTTATTTCAAATGTAACCTAAAGCATAAAGTCATCCTCATGAAAAATAAATCTACTTTAGTACAGCAATACTGGACTCAGAGGACATACTTAAAGTACTTGTATTTTGTGCATTTTAAGAAGGCACACATAAAACTATTTTTTGTATAACATATATTTTAAACCTTGTAAACATAGTATAAAATAGTATACTTGTCACGGGAGGGGGGGGCTAACCCCCAACCCGGAGCTACCTCGGAGCATGGAGCAGACAGGAAACCAGGGATCCATGCTGACGTGGTTTATTTCCAGAACAAAAAACAAGAAGAACAGAAACCAGGCTCGGGGGCCGTCAGAGAACGCCAGAACTAGCAAAACCAGAGACAGGGAACATGAGGACTAACTAACAGAAACAGGCTTAAATGCTAGAAATCAGGGGAAACACAAGACAGCTGTGAACCATTTACATTTACCAGACGCTTTTATCCAAAGCGACTTCCATTCCCTACCTACAGGGGACAGTCTCCCTGGAGCAAC
>JBBPDC010000129.1:19726108-19744722 GCA_037974485.1 Hemigrammopetersius urotaenia
CAAAATAAGAGTCCACAGAACAGAAACAAACAGAACAGGGAAAACACAAAAGCAATGGCCCTAACCGGCCACTGACCTGACCGTGACAATATTAATATTTAAGCATATTTAAAACTTGTAAACTCAGTAGTATTTTAATATTACAGTACATTATAATGCATGCACACTACACAAGTAGTTTACTAACATTAAAGTATAGGCTAAATATGCACATTTGATAGTATACTATTAAAATATATATTAAACACGCACACTCAGTAATATAGCAAAGCACATGGATTCACTTATGTCTACATTTTAAACAGTAAAGGTATGTACTTTGCATATTAAGTAAACTTTACAGGTTCATTTCTTTTACACCTTCCTTTAAAATACATTAAAACGCAATTCTTGCACAAGAGGAGTAACACAATGAATTTCAATTACATTTGATTAACACTCTTTGTCTGTGTCAAGAAATGTCAAAAAAAACTATTTGTGTTCTTTCCGCAAAACAAGACATGCAACAATATTTTTTATCTGATTCAAGTCATAATAATGTATTTTGTCTGTAAATACAGGGTTGTTTGTATCTCCTTTTTCTTGTTCTTATTAGCTTTGAGTAAGAACTTGTTGCACTGTTCTTAAAAATCTTTCCATCTAGTGTCTGGAGCAAATGTGATGCAGGCAGGCTGTGAATGGCAGCAGTGGCAGTGTGGGGACTCAGCACTTGATTGGCCGTTGTAAATGGAAGGTGTAAATGCGTGTAGGGTTTATGGTCCCTTTAAGACCCCTCCATAAAACACACATCACCTCCCCCCCAGTGCCTATCAGATTTTATTGACAGGTGTCTGTTCTGCTGATCACTTTTGCATATGCTTCATAAACCCAGAGGAGGCTTAGACACGTTGCAGCAATAATCTCTGATGTGCAAAGAACAAGATCCAGGTCCAGCTGACCTTCACTCACAGCCCAGGGCATGGACTGCTCTTTCACCGAAATTTCCCCAAATGAAAGTCCAGCTCTGTTTAAATGTCTGTTCCCTTCAGTTTCCCATGAGTATCTGTGCAAGAGACGGAAGTGAGAGCTATATGGGATAAACATATGAAAAATGCTGTGAGAACCCATTTCTTATTTTAACCCTCCTGGAATCCCCTATGCTATTTATGCTCATAAATACAGAAATGTTTTTTTGTTTGTTTGTTTGTTTTTAAATACAGAATTGCATTCCTGTGATTATGAGGGTCTGTTTTTAATTTTGCAACAAAAATGCAGGCTTATGTTTTTAACACACACACACAGAACAGAGCATTCACATGAACACACTGACCTCAGGGCTTCTCTGTCCACTTTAAATTAATGAACACTTCACTCTATTGGCTACTGTAATATATTGACTGCCCCAAGGCAGCAGTGGCCACAAGGGCAGTGCCAGTCACGAGGCCCAAAAGTGAGTACTGGAATATATCGACCTCCATTAAACAATGTTTGCAACAAGCCACTGGCCGCAAGATTGCTTTGCGACATATTTCACCCAGCAGAGCTATATTGAACACCAAACGCTGAGCCAACAAATCAGGCTCTGAAGATTCAATCGCTTTGCTTGTTCGCATCATTTAGCCTGCAGGCACGATCAGACACTTTTATTCAGTTTCACATGACAAAGCTGTAACTCATTAAAAGTAATTCAGTGGGGCTGTTTTAGAGTTTGACTGAAGTTGTTAAATCAAGATCGTTTCAAAGAATCAAATCAAATCCCTCCTTCTAGAGGTTTGCTATGAATCTCAGTTTCACAGCCAACAAGTCATTTTTTGCTAGCAATTTTATACAAGATTTTATTGCTATTCATTGCTATTCTAGTAAAGCAAACATTCCCACTAATATTGTTTTATTGCACTCAAGGGCTGTGCCTTTAGAGCATTCATCAAATGGTACGAACTGCAGCCAAACAGGGATTAACAAATATTCTTTTTTTCTTTATGTATTTCTTTTATGCATAAATGTGCAGGTTTAATTTCCTCTCAGTGGGAAGTTTTGTAGGTTTTGTTGATGGCTGCTGCCCGCGCAGTATGAGAGGAAATGAAACACAAACGTCCTTCACCTCCGCTGTTACAAGAAAAGAGGCCGCTTTGCACCGACAACGCTGTCATTGTGGCATCGGGGTTCTAGGACTGGCAGACTCGCCGTCCCTGGTGCGGAACTGGAAATGGAACAACGCGGCGATGAAAGTGACCTTCAGTAAACAAAACACTTCATGACTACACACTTGAAAAAAAAACTCGACCTTCGCTGGAGACAGGGTGGCATTGTTAAAAACGGCTGAGCTTTGCTAGGAAAATGAGCTCTATGCTGAAAAGTAGCTCTTGATTGAAATGGGTCACTGGTTTTCACTGAAGTGGCAAAACGAATACATTTTACAACAAAACATGTAATAACCTCACCAAATTTTGCTAGTCGACATGTGAATGCTATCTGGAACTGGAAGTTATTTCATCATCACAGTGACAATCAATGCAGAGCTGAATTTGTTTTCCTCAAACTTTTTTTCCTCAAGCTTTCCTAGAACCGGCGCCGTAGCGTGGCGACGTGTTGAATGCCGCTCCTCACTTCAACTTCAACTTCAACATATCCAGTGTTGTGGCCTTTGGAAGGCAGTTGTGAATGGATTCCTACAACAGTGCTGCTTGTTGGAAGGTAGGTGCGAAGTGGATCTTGGAACAACTGTTCCAATTGATAGGAATGTGTGAAATTAAACACCGTATGGCTATTTAACTGAAAATGACGCAGTCCATTGTCCCCGGGAGACACTCAGCAGCAGTTCAGGCTTAGGGTGGGCTTCAGTTTGTTGAACAAATGCACAAGTGCAGGAGCAGGAAGCTTGAGGAGAGGTTAATGTTAGCATTGTGGGGCTATTATTGGCGGAACAGATCCGCTGTCTGATATGGACTCACTTCGCTTGTGCTCTTTAAAGCTGAATGGCAGCAGAAATGTCACCCAACAATAGTACTTCCTGGCGGGGGTCACTGCATCTGACTTCACATGTGTGGGAGCCACTGAGGCTTTTAGCATTCAAAAAACACTGAAAAAAAAGATCTCAGATTCAGGTTTAGGAATAAGCAAAAGGCTATGATAAGAAACAAAGTGGACTGCATTTCTGTTATTGTCTTGACTAAAATTTTATACTTTCAGCATGCTAAGTATTTTTTAAGTGACATGTTGCTAGGTACAATTATACTAGTCTATACATTAAAAATGCCCACATGCTGTAGAGCTTATGATGTGTATTGTTAGCGCATGTTAGCATGTCTGCATCTCTGACTCAGAGTCCTTTCACGCCAATAGTAAGAAGAACTTCTATTGTTCTGTTTCACACCAAGTCATGTATTAAAGCAATATGCCAAGTGTGTTACATTGACTTTAGTATGTCTGAGACATTGACTGCATTAAAAGAAGCAGAATAAAATAATGCAATATGCTAAAATACAATATCTTCCATCCACTCTCTGTACTGCTTATCCTTATCACAATGTGTGCTGGAGCCTATTCCAGTGGTCACAGGGCAAAAGACAAACACCCTGGACAGGTCACCAGTCCACCACAGGGAAGACACACACATGCATATACACACTCACACACAGAGACAATTTATCATCATGCGTGCCTTTGGACTGTGGGAGGAAACAGGAGTACCGGGCAGAAACCCACACTGACACAGGGAGAACATGCTTCATTAAGTGTATTAGTAATAATCACAGTAAATTCTCTGCCAAGCAATGGAGTTGGCAAACAGCATAAAAGATAATTCCATGAGCAGCACAAACATTTTTCATAATTATGCATAGTAATACAGAATTAATGTACTAAATTAATCAAGTATTTTACAGTCACATCAGAATAATCCATTTCAGACTATGGATCAGACTATAATTACACAAAACAGATTACAGATGAGCATCACATTTATTAGAATATATTTCTTGTGTAATTCTTTCAGGAGAAAAAGACAATTACACAGTCCAGCCCTGGTGAAACACAACAACGGCCATCAGTGTGAGAAAGGGTCTATCTATCATGGTCGGCTAAAGTCCGACATGCGAACGCTATGGGCTTGCAGACTTTGCAACACAGAAAAAAGAGCAAGCGTGCAAGTGGCCCAGAGGACATGGGGAAGGCATGGAGAGCGATGAAGGCCAGCTTTAGTGCTGCCTCAGCAAACATGATTGTGTCTCATTCCCCACGCTGATTGCATTGCATTGGCCTCCCATCCACTGTGGAATCGATCTCAGGATCTAACCTTGCATTTAAAAAAAGCAACAACAACAAAAATGCACCTCTCACTTGTTTCTCTCTTTTTTCTCTCAAACACTGCTGTTTGTCCTCATTCCCTCCAGTTTCCCTTATTTTCTTCATCCTTTCAGAAATCTACAATCCTGTTCCTTTTCTTTTTCTTGGTTTTCATATTCATGTTCTTAGACACCCTCTCACTCTTCAAGTTACTCTTTCTGTCTGCCCAATTTTCACACCTCTGAACTCCACCCTTCCAAGCCCAGTTCTACTAATGCCAATGATTCTACCATCTACTCCATGCTGACTTGGTGTTCAGCAGCTCTTGTTGTGGACATGTTTTATGAAAAACTTTTAATTGGTAAAGAACATGTACATGTTTAAACTGATTCTTCACCCTTGATCATCCTAAGGGAGGTTCCCATACCTGGTCCTGGAGTACCTCTGGACCATTAGAAGGTCACTGAGTTCAACAAAGCAGATCCATACCTGATCTATAGAGGCTGGATTTGTAAATGTCACATCAAAAAACACGTTGTCTGTAATTGTACCCTTGAGGTTGACCTCCCCATTCCCAGAGGTCGCAGCACTTTTACTTTGCCTCCGAACTTAATACCATCAAAAAGAGGGTTAAAGAACTTTTGTTTCTCGTAAACCAAAGAGCTGTTTTGCTGCATTTCTGCACTTTGGCGTAATCTTCTGTGACAGATCCAGGCTTCCTCCAGTATTACTGTCACCATGGAAAGCAGAGCACAGAGGTGGTTTTATTCGACACAGCAGAAAGCTCCTGACACAGTAAATACAGCTCTGTCATTTATCATGGACTCATCGGAGCGCTCATAAAAGAGAGGAACATGACACCAGACTCTGATGTAGGAATACTGCTCAGCCAACACATCCAGGCTACACAAAGGAATGCCAGCCTGTCTTTGAAACCTTAGGAGAGAGAGGTGCTAAGATCTTCATGAATCTGTGATGAAGGTTTATGTGGACAAATGTCCTCATGGAAATGTTTTTTCCCTCCAAATTATCCAAAAGTGGCTTTTCAGATCATGCCCTACAAGGTTCAGACTTGGGAGGCAAATGGGACAAACGCAATCTGAAGACTTGCCAATTCGATCCGGACGGTCTGAGAATGCATCTAAAACGAATTCACTCTCACGGGCAAGCGCAACGGGCCTAACGAAAATCAATACTGTAATTTTCTACTTAGATAACCCAATTCCTCAGAGCGATTTTCTAATTTCCTCCAAGAGCATCTTCGATTATTCAATCACGGAGCCCATTCTAGGCCATCCCGGCACTGAAGCGATGGTTTTCTAATCTGTCTTGCTGTCTCACAGGTCAATTGCATCCAAACCACCATGCCAGAATCTGCACTTCATGCCAGGATTGAGCAGATTTTATTAACCACCAGGCCACTGCTCCCATGGGACATCTGTGCCAGTGGGCTCTGCCAAGGGACAGTCAAAGCTAGCCAGGCAAAGGTTGCAATAAAGTTGAATTGTCTAGACGTATAAAGCATTCATTTCTCCTGAGCCTACGCAGGGGTTTGAGGTTGACTCATAACCACACCATAAATTAAAATCCTACACATATGTGGTCTGAAGCTTGGGTGGCACAGTTTTTTATTTCACTTTCTGCATTATTAAAAATAAAAAAAGGGGAAGGGGAATGGCACTGGGAAAAAGGCAATGAGGTGTCAAAAAGATGGAGGATGAGGTGTTTATCTGGGGTGTTTCAGCCTTGGGTTGAATGCAATCTCTACTACACAGGATGCTTAGGTTGAGAGGGAACAATTAAAATGGAAAGACAAAATCATTTATCAAGCTTCCGGTTGGAGATAAGCCACCTCCCCTCCACTCATCTGCCAAGAATGAATTAATTAGCTTTATCTATGCACAGTCTTCAATTAGGACAGCCATAGCTACACAAAAGAAACCACACTGAGCTACAGAAAATGAATATCTATTAGGGTGCACACAGAAAAAATGTGTTTCTCTGCACACACAGATATGGAATGAGGTAAACTGATGTGTGCTGAAGGTTAGGTTTCATGCATTTTGCCCTGCTCGGCTATTGAGTGAGGTAAGTGTGAAATGATGCTTCGCAACAGCTGGACATTGCTCTTCACTTCTCACTGCATGGATCCTCTTTCTCTGTCAATGCTCACAAATCCTCTTTCTTTTCCTTCTCTTCCTCTTGTGGCGAAGTATGTGAGCAACTCGTAACCAGACCCTTGCATGAGATCAAGCTACCTGTTTTCATGCCACATCTGGATCAGATAAGACATCTATGGCCATCCATGCAGGTGCCGCATTCCCACGGCTGACCCATTTTACCTACCAGTGATTACTTCACTCATGCCAGACCCGACTGAGTCATAATGAAAAATGATACCAAGCAGCGACCCAACAGGAGCAACCCCAGTACGAGTTTCGCAGCCTCAGACAAAGAGAAACTTCAATCGTGGTGCTAGATTTCCATCCTTGCCCCTGGCCAGACCAGACTGATGGCTGATCCAAGTCATGTCTCAAACACAGAAACGACCAACTGCACACACAAACAAAGTCTTAGCACTTGCGGAAATGGCTGGGGCATTCTCTTGCCTCATGGGAAATCGGAAGCAGGATGATTTTTTCCCCTCTGTCGTGGTGTATGAGTGCTTGACACCATGCTCTGGCCATTATTCTTGGCCAGTGGAAACACATGGGTTGATATTACATCCCTGTTGTAATAATAAACCCGTTTCATCTCGGCTGAGGATGGATCGAGAATTCCGAAGGCACAGAGTCATGAAATTACATCCGCCATGCTGAGGGCATCTCTCCAGAAATGAAAATGAAATCCTATAGCAAACATGAGGGCAGGGCAAAGGAGCACATGGAGCCACATTACATATGTGCCACTCTGGAAGACGGCCTCGAATAAAGACGTCTCCGGGGACTTCACACGAGTGAACAAACTTGCAAGACCTTCTACAGATCAGGAAGGTTTATGGAAGAGGTAATGAAAAAGGAAACGATTTGGCAATGATGAAATGGAAACAGTGAAAATAGGTGCCAGTTTATACTGTGCCAGACGAGAGACGCTGCCACTACAGTAAAAGCAGAGAGTCGAGGTTCATTAAAAGCAGTTGGGCAAACAAAGAACCTCCGTGGAAGATCATTTTCTAAATTGCAATAGATGAAAGCTGAACAAAACTGTGTATTTGTATTCAGTGGTGAAACAGAGCTGGATTCGGTACAGGAATAAACGCAGCCGTGGTCCCGCATGCTAGCTGAGTGAGTGTGGCGGTTGTTGTTTTATGTGCGTCGATGTGTGACATCTGTTCTCTATGGCTGCTCATTAGTATTTTCCCAGGAGACAGAGGGTAGGGGTCACAGCATGGGGGTCCCAGCACCAACGAACACATGAACCTGACAAAGCTGATAACTCTGAAGCTTGGGCAGGATGGAACCTATTTTCACCTCTGACCTCTCAGACAGAGAGAAAGTGAGAAATAGAGGGAGAGAGAAGGAAAGAGAGAGCATGCCTCTGAAATTCACTTGCAACTGCTCAACTTACCCATCCATGGAGAATATATTAATTAGAGATGTTTACCAATTTAAAAATGCACTCTGAGACCTCATTCTCCTCTGTGAGAGACCTCACACGCCCTTCTTTCATTATCTTTTAGCAAATACCAGCCAATTACAAAGTTTCATTCTTTTTAAAGCACTGCTTTGCACACAATGGATTCTGTCTGAGAAAGAAATACAGACAGGCTGACAGAGGTGGGTTGAGTAGTCTAAAACCATTCTCATTAAATAAGAAATCAAGCTGGTTAATTTGTTTTGCAATTTCAAGTGTGTTATTGTTGCTGTTACATGTATAGCAAAATGTGTTGTA
Source organism: Hemigrammopetersius urotaenia (assembly GCA_037974485.1). Lineage (NCBI taxonomy): Eukaryota > Metazoa > Chordata > Actinopteri > Characiformes > Alestidae > Hemigrammopetersius > Hemigrammopetersius urotaenia. The sequence continues at coordinate 19,734,263 of JBBPDC010000129.1, forward strand.
GTACGATTATGATTAATTAAATGTTCTAAATATCCACTCACTTGTCATATAATTTATGTAATTCGTCGCCCCTACAGTACGAGACCTACAGTAATCAACTTCAGACTAAGACAGGGCTGTCAAACTCCAGTCTTGGGGTTCATGGTCCAGCACGTTTTGGTGATTTCCCTGCTCAGAAACACCTGGTTCACCTCAAAAGTTAATTGCCAGGTTTAGTGAATGTGAGAAGAACCATAAAACTGTGCTGGACACCGGCCCTCCAGGAGTTTGACACCCTGGTCTACGACAAGAAATGCGGGTGTTATGAACTGGAGCAGCCCAGACTCCTGCAGTAGCAGCAGCTTCAAAGCTGACAGGGGACACACGTCAGTGCATTCTTGGTGGCATTTAGCATTTTTCAGCCAATCACAACCTCACTTTTGGGGCCTCTGCCTTCCCAGCCAGGTTACCTGGGGGTCACAGTCAGGATAAAGCTGCAGGTCACACTCTCTTGGTGTAAATGGAGCTAAAATTGGCTAAATTTGGAGAGATTTGTAGTGTGTTACACAGCAGAGATTTGGGGCAGTAGAGGTTGTGACCTAAGAGATCGGCCCTAATGAGCATGGAGTCATTGGACAAGACTACATTTGCTTGTATCTATTGGAAGATAAACTGGAAGTCATTGTTTTGGTACAGCTCAGAATTTAGTACAAAAAATATTATTTACACTAATAACTTACACTATTTACACTAATGGCATGTATATAATAAGGCTGATCCAAACATTTAATGCTGTTGTTTTATGTTTCAGTTTGTGGTTTAAATTTATTTTGGCCAAAGAATGAGCTTGTTGTGTTTATTTGTTGTATATTATTAAAAAAGGTTGAAAAATGTTACTAGAAAGATTTTGCAGTGTCCTGAGTGTTACCATAATAAAGATTTAATAGACCTAATTGCAACATACGGTATGTGGCTTTAGAAAGTATTTAAGTGTGGGCATAAATCTGAAAGCAATAGTTGTCAATATTTGACAGAAGTCACAAAGTCACTGAGATCGTGATGTTTGGTGTAAAACGCCTGCAGTTACTGGATCTGGTGTTTGTAACCGAAAACTCCCCATTCGCAAATGTCTCCATCCACCCCTTTCTAAACAGAGTGACTTGTTCCGGTATAGAATTGCATCTAGGTTTTTCAGATCATTAAATCCGACTGCCAAAAAAGCCATAGGACATATTTGTTTATGTTTGCGGTGAAACACATTCCTTCCTATCCACTTGACTCCCAGTTCATAACTCCACAATGTAGCCCAGTCGGAATGCAGCTCCCAGTGTAAAATATATAATGATGAGTCGTAAAGCATACTTACAAGTTTTACAGATTTGGGGACAGCATAAAGGCGGTTTAGTGAATGGTCCTGTTCATGTTTTTATGGTCTAGGTGAGGTCCGCTTCCAACAATTGATTACGGCCGTAGAGTCACAGTCCAGTGGTTTTGGGCTAACCTTTGCAGTCGTTAATGGTGCCAAGCGCTCGGAGCTGGATGGGAAGGTGGCGCTGAGCATGAGTGAGCCGCAGGCTTGGTTGGAAGCCCCTGCCAGGATTCGCGCCTTCTTTTGTCACAAGCCTGGCTCTTGTTACCATTGCCCCATAGCAGCCTTGCCTCGCTTTAACAGCTGCTCTCGTTAGCTGCTGGAGCACATGCCTTACCGAGGCCCGGCTTTAATGAGATACGACTGGCCGTACGGTGTGGCTAGAAAACGAAACTTCACTGTGTTTCAGTCCCTAATCCCAAACCAGTAGGCATATCCACATAAATATGTCACACTGGGGTAATTCATGCACATTTGACAGTGTGCAGCACAGAGGCTCCTTTTGTCCCATGGGGTATTGAAAATCTGAATAGGGCATGAAAAGAAATTCAAATCGCTTTTAACCAAGGCTGGAGTATTTGCTTACAGTAAACCCCCGCCCTGTCCTGCCACAACTCTTCCGAGGCTTTCCCTCTGAATCAGACCCCAATGGCATCCAGATGCAGCCCTGCTCACGCTCGGTCAGGGGCAAAATGGATTGGCATTCGGCACGCTCCAGAACGCTCTGAGCAAACACGACCCCGGGGTGACCCTTTCCCTTACCCCTGGCCCCTGAGGGCTTCAAACAGGTCCATTAAGGCACCTCTGATACCCTTGGGCTGACCTGCTCCATTTCAAACTCGATCACCGTCCTCCTGAAGCCTAACCCACTGTTTTTCCTAACACTGCATTAAGAGGTCCACAACAGTACTGTACCTTTGCTAACACATAATATACACACATATACACACACACTTTGGAAGAGAAAGCAGATGGTAAAAGAGGCCTAGCAAGGCCTGAAATGCGGCAAAATAAAACTCCATTCGCAACAATAACCAGAACACACACAGTCACACGCACATACAGGGTGTGGGCCAATCCTCCAAGGAGCACTGCACATCCAAATGGGCTTTGTTTAGTTTACGTAGTGGACAACGTTGAAAATCAGTGCTTGTTTTCTCTAATTACTTCCCTCTGCACTCGGCTTGGAAAATGCCATGGTATCGGAAAATCAGCAAAGCTTCTGCTTGTGTGTGTGAGAAAGAGCGTGGAGTGCACTGTCATTTGTTATATGGAACAAAGCTATGGGGCATAAACACCCAGGGCTGCCATTGTGAAGTTTCATCAAATCCGTCCCATTACAACATCAGCAGCCTTGGAACAAATAATGTCATTGTTTGTGTCATCAGGAAGTAATGATTTTAAAGACATAGAATAACTCTTTAGATGTGCCGAGGAAGAAAAGGCTAAAAGTAAAGACTTCATTTTTTATCCATTAAGTGGGAAATGATCCGAATCGTCTTTTTCCTCATTCCCCCTTTGATGCTGGGTTGACCGAATGAGCAAACACAACAAATGAGCAAACTAAGAGCAGAAATCCTGCAGTTTGTGAGATCATTTCAACCGCTCTTGCTGAAAATTGTTTTACAAACTTAGTTCATAGTCGCATGTGCATCAAACACACACTCAGAAATGCAGCACTAACCTACTTTCCGAAAGGGCTCCTAGCAGTGCTTCCTCAGGCGCCATTGGGCCTTTTTAAAATTTCTAAACAGCTTTACTGTAAAATGGCTCAGCACTATCACTCCTACAGGCATGTGTAATTACCTCACACTGCGACCGCTGTAATTATCAATTCATGCTTCAGATTCCTCTCAAGAGCATATCCATTCCAGCTGTGTGGAGAGTTGGACGCTCTGTGATGCTCTAAGAAAGAATGAATACTAAACCCAACATGGGGATCATGGACTCATCTGGAGTGATGGCCATCACCGCACAATCAACTCTGCTGGACGGTCACTTCTGTCACTGGCTGGTTGCTTCTGCTGCATCTCAGTAAGCCACAACGAGAAAAACAAGGGGAGCAAAAATGCGTGAGGCGAGAATTGGAGGAATAGTTGGTATGCGGCTCAATTTAAATTTTAAAACAAACATCTCAGGCAAGAATCAGAGATCAATCAGGGACGTGATTTACAGACACGCTTGTGTCTTAAAAGGCATAACACTGAATCACAGTGAACGGCGCGATCACGGAAACAAGTTGGGTGAATTCGCTTATTTTGGCCAAGGATGTGCATTCTATTTCACTGGAGTAATTAGCCCTGATTACCTGGGTGGATTGAGCAATTAGCATGCTAAATGTAAACCAGGGCAGAAATGACAAACTAAATTAATGATCCATTCAATTTGGCATTCCATTGCCAGTGCTACAATTGTCAGAGTTTTTTCATTTATATTTTATGGCATCGCCTTTTCTAAGGAACAAATATAAAAGAAATTGATTCTATAATAATAGACACAAAAGGAACCACAATCACTTCTAAAGGAGCTGCTGTGTTTACCTTTCCCAGGCTTGATCACAGGGTCTGATTGCTTAATCACGCAGAGAGGAATCAGTCTCCTCTCCCAACATACCAGCTCCCAGGGTGGAAGTTATTCTGCCGCCGCCGCAAAATGATCTGAATGCTCATCAAGTGCTCCAAATTAGAAACCACAAGCAGCTCACAGTGCTTACAACCCCCAGAAAACCCTTCTGGCCTAATCAGACTGGAGACTTGGAGAGCAGGCCAGCCATTCTCACAGGTGAAGAGAGTGGAAGTGGTCTCTCAGGACCAGCAAGGGCCCCCCAGCTTAGGTAGGGTTCACAAATTGGAGCACCTGCCAAAAGGCATTCCACTCAACTTAAACAACCCATGATTTCCCGCTGGCCTTTACATGGAGCCACCGGTGAAGCTGTCCCAGACTTGCGCGTTCACGTGACTGCATAATTATGTGAGAGTGTGCTAAAAAGAAAATAGCCTTGCTATATACAAGCGCCAAGGCAAGCCACCAGAATGTGTGAGGTTAGCGAATCCCAGCTTAAATGGTCCAATCATATATGTGAAACCGTAAATAGATCATATTCGCCCCCGTAAACGTGACCCGATCATGCAAAAGTGTTCTTTTGGGTGACTAGGGTGACCAGGACTTGGTTTAATGAGGGGTTTGAAGACTATTTCGGTACAAACTCGCACTCTTGGAACAAACAGTGTGGGGATATCAGACCCAAGCCGAGCCAAAAGTTCATTTCTCAGAGGCTTTAATCAACTGGCTCCCGCTTGAAAGAGGGGATGTTTATCAGCAATTAAACGTTTAGAAGAATCAGCAGTTTCTGAAATCTCCAAACAGTTTTTACACTTCTTGCAGTCATGTTTACTTCCATATCCACCTAAAATAAATGACCTCTGCAAGGATAAACTTCAAGTCAGCATGCAGATGTACATACATATATTTATGTCTGCAGCCATATCTTCGAACCTGACATCAATTATTGAAAGGTTAAGCTACTTGACCCGTATGAGATTTGCCTGATTATGTTGTACTCAACATGACAGTACAAACAACTGCTCTCCAGATGGAAAGTGTAGTTCATGTTTTTCCATGTCATGTCTCAGTTACTCAATGAGAAGTTTGATCAAATGGACATTATTTACACCATTGTTTCTCTAACACTTCAAACTTTCCTCCAGCGGTCCTTAGATCTGACCCATTTTGCGTCATTAGTAGTCCCTCTAAACATGCAAACATGTTCCCTTCAGTTATTATCAGACCCATGCTGCTCAGTGCTTAAACTTCTATGGGTTTCATCTCACACCACTGTCCACTATTATCTCACCAGACAGGCAAATAGATTCCAGGTGCCTTTGAATCTGAGGCCAATCGGTGTCCAATACAGCGGATGCTATTTCTTCAGAATCCTGTAAAAAGACATAACAATATGATATAATGTAGCAGGATGTCATGAATACTAATAAAATGAATGGTAGAAAAAAGGAATACTGGTTCTAAAATAGTTCTAAGCTGGATGTAATATTCTAAGCAAAATCTTTCATGGCTAAAGCCCCTTTACATTATGTGTAGATCCTTCAAAGTATAAAAAAAAAGATTCTTTACCATTAGACATCCTCATTTACAAAAATGGTTCTTTAAAGTATCATTATTGATATCTACACCTTTCTGTGGCATCACTCCAGAAAACCCAGAAAAAAACATTAGCTTTATGTTTGAGAGCCCTTAGACTGTGCTTTCAATATGAAATACAAATGAAATAAAAAATTACATCTCAGAAAATAATCTGTGAGGGTTGGTGGAAGTAAGCAATCCATATAATCAAAGATCTGACCACTGCAACAAGAATGTGGACAGCGGAAGAATGTATTGTTTGGAACTGTGTGAGAACAAAACAGATTCCTTGTAGAGCATAGGAGCCCCATCTGACAGCCATTACCCAGCATGCTTTTCAATCCACTTCATATGGGTGAAATACTAACAATGATGGACCCAAGTTTCTCTGGCTGTTTATCGTGACAGATTCTGGCCTAATCAGTGTTGCAGAAACTGGATGGAAACTGAGCTAGACCTCGACAGACGGACACTGACAGCCACCTGAGGGGAGAGGGGGTCAACCAGACAACCAATTGCTTTCATAGGTCCCTCATCAGAGCTTGGGGGATGTGCCTACTTTCTTAAAAAATAGGCAACAAAAGGTTATCTGGAATGATACCATAGAACCACGTTTATTCCCCGTAGAACCCTCAATAGATGGTTTGTATATATAAATATAGTTCTAGACAAAAATACTGCAAAAATGTTCCTGTGCAAATTACAACGGGTGTTATAGGGAGAGATATTGCCACAGATTTCACACAAGTAGCAATCATGGAGACAGTGACAGAGCTTCCTAAAGTTCTCAGGAGCAACATTATTGAACAGCACTCCAATGGAAAAAGCTACAGAGCCATGGCAAGTTATTGTAAAAGGGAATCCAAAAGAGTACAAAGGCATTTTGAAGAGTGGGTTATTTAATGGAGTGCCCTACCATTCAACCCAGAAATGTCTGAGACCGGTCCAAATGCATTGACTTGCTGGACTTGCCCATATTTTCTAAATTGACATGACCTTCTTGGCCAAATGCTGGTCCAGCTGCAGTGCATGAATGGATTACATTTGAAATGCACTCTGATTAGAATTACATTCGTTATCTGCAGTGGGTCCTGTGGGCGCAAGTCAAGCACTGCAGACTCGATGTGGTCTACAGTCCAAACCACTAATAGAGTCAGGGTAGACATTTGTTACAGTGATGCCAAAGTGCCTGGCGTTTATATGGAAAAGGCAATTTAGGGGAGACACAAAGCAAACAGATTTGAGTCCATGGGGCACCACTAAAGGCCACTTTTCTGAACAGACTGTAAATAATACTGCGGAATCATTTTATTACGAACATTATAACCGTAAGCTTGTAGACTTTTGCATAAACAGTGTTGGTGATGGCTGCCATTCTGAGAGTTTTAGGCATCCAAAAAAGGTTTGGATGTGCCGCAGCCTGTATCACTAATCATAACCATTGTTTTGGACTTTTAAATTCTAATGACAGCATACGTTTTTTGAATGTATGTGTGGGACTGACGTGTATTGCTATAGATATGTCCTAATGCTCAGGAAGACAGAGCTGAGGTGTTCAAATATCTGTCTAGAGTAAAGGTAAACGAGCAGTAAAACTATTAGTGAGTCTTTGTGTGTGTGTTAGAAAGAGGTGTTTTGTTAAAACCCTGAAAAACAGTCATTAGCTCTGCTAGTGGGATTTATGGGATCTGGTGAGGAAGTGTGTGCGTGTGTGTTTGTGTGTGTGTGTTTTGTACATTCTGGGGAAAATGTAAGATACAACAGCCGAAATTTAAAGAAATTGACTTACGTTAACAAGATCTTTTTCAGGTATTTCTTTTCTTGTTACCAAGTTAGTTTTTTTTAAAGGTTAGACTTATTAAAGACTAATAGGTCATTAAAATACAGCTGGGCCACATCCTCACCTTGTATGAAAACAAGCGTATCTGTATGTGACCAGATAGCCTAGAAACAAACGGAGTACACCAGTGTGTTGACACAAATGGTTGAGTGATCACAGACAGGACATCAAATGGCTTCCCCAGGACCACTTTCACACAGCTCAGCTGTCTTTCTAATCCCACACCCTTCAAACTAAGCATTTTAAAGAGACGAGCTCCATCTCAAATAACCAAAGCCAGTACCTTCCTCTAGATACTACAGTGGAGTCCCAATTTGTCATCTGGTCAATGCGTTAAGACTCCCGCTTTCTTCCAAATCCCTCTATTACTCCTTTAATGGGTGCAGAGAAAGCAGAGGTAAGCTGGAGTTATCCGTCTTTGAGGCTGACACTCGCCTCAGAGACTTCACACTTTAAATAGGGACAGCTCAGCACCTCCGAGCCCAATGACCTGCACAAGGGAACCAATTAGATCCCGGGTTTCAGTGGCTGAGGATGCCACGGCCAGTTCTATTATGCTGAGCCATCATGTGATGGGATGGGAAGTTTCATTTTTTCCATTTTAAAGCAAGGTCATTTCGCTCTTTGAGCTAGATTGCTCCTAAATCCAAAGGCTGGCTCTTAGCAGTCTCATCGCTATCAATCAGAGTGGTTCACATTCAATAACAATTTCAGATCATGTAGAGCTTCATTTTTCACTGTGGCTTGGACACAGGCACTGACTTAATCTCATAAAGGCCAAGGTCAATAGTACACAGGATACCACCTTTTCACTAGTGGAAAAGTAAGCTAAACAATTTCTTAAAGATATAAAACTTCAATTGTTTTCAATGGCTAATTCTGAAGGGCAGTTAAAAGGATAGGGTCGTTTTCTCCAGACTACACGCTAAAACTCTGAAGGCAACACTGAGTGTTCGGTTAGAACAAATGATTTAAAAAATCAGTTTAAGGAACTAAGATTAAGAAAAATGTCAAGGCTTTATCCATTCAATACATTACAGTAAAAGAGCTTTCAGATGATTAGTGTTTTGTGTTGCACTCACAATGAGGTTGTGCAGGCATTGCTGCTTTGAGCAGTAATACATTACTGACACACACTCTCTGCTGATGAACAGAAGTTTGAAAAATGAACTTGACAGATCTTATTCATTGGCTGTTTTGCAAAACAAGCTCTGACTGCGTTCATTGTGTGGAGAAGTCAAAGGCCTAACGAAGACACTTCAGAAAGTGATCACACATCATAAACAACAGTCTGTCTCATTGGTTGCACTTTGGAAAAGGCACTTTGAACTGACTTTGAGAACAGTATAATATGTATGTATGTATATAGAATACATAAACCGTTACAGGTGGTTTCCAGGGGCCGTATTACAGAATCTTTCTATGTTAAGGTTAAAGTAATTTTTTTGGTTTGGTATTACAGAAGCAAATCCTAACAGAGTTTAGGAATCCTGTCTGATCTGGAGTTAGGAATCCTAAATAAGCAATCTAACATCGATGATCCACTTTTACGTCTGTTACCTAGCAACTAACGCAACACATCATCTCGCGAAGTCACTGTTACCTGCTGCCACTAGTAGCTTTATGAGGCTACAGTCTTTAACATTGTCTCATCAGAGTATCTTCGTTACATCTTCAAAGTATGGAGGTTAAACAGCATAGTGCTCTGAACTTTAAGCCAGACGAACTGGCCAATATGAACAAAAGTATTGGGACAGAGCTGTCATACAAAACTATGTATAGGGAAACACACACACACACTCTCTTTCTCTCACACTCACATACAGTCACACATGCAATGACACACACACAGAGTCACACACTTCGCTTAGTGAAAAAACTAAGCGCATTTATTAATTGTACCACAACCTGGAGAGCCCTGTGACATTGGGCCAAACTACCCTAAATAATCAGCTGGTGACAGTTAAGACAGTGGAATGGTTATCCTAAAGTTAGGAGAGTTTATTTAAGATTTTTTGAGGTGCTTCTGTAATACACTTTTCTTAATTTAGGATAGGAGAATTTACTTAGTAATGGTTGTTCTGTAATGGCTTTTTTCCTAAATAAGATCCTAAACTGCTGATACCATGGTTACCAGACGGTTAGGATAGGAGTTTTAAGTTAGGAAGTTTCTGTAATATGGCCCCAGAGCATTTCGGGCCTGCTCGGTTTCCGTGGAGACTGTGCAACCATAGCAATAAATGTCAGGTAACCGTGACATATGAGGCTGGCCCTCCCCTCCCCCAAGGCATACATGCTAATGAGGAGCCAAAAATTAGCATATCATCTAAGTCAATAGAAAAAAAAACCTTTAATACTGTGTGTATTGCTATTACCATTTTGAGGATACAAAGATACAAGTAGCGGACAGTCTGAGATATATTCCTATAAAAATACTTGTGAAAAAATACATGTGAAATGTATGCAGACAAATAGAAACAAATAGGCCAACTGTGTGTGTGTGTGTGTGTGTGTGTGTGTGTGTGTGTGTGTGTGTGTGTGTGTGTGTGTGCTGGGTGGTGTGGTCAACGACCTCGTCTTTCCATTAAGCCATGGGGTGTGTGTGTGTGCTGTAAATAGTCTTGTCCAGTCATCTTTGACATCTCCTCATTTTACACTCATATGACTGTCGTCCAATGTCTGTCCCTCTTATAGCCTTTAAACACACAGAAACAAGCGCAATAAAAGTTAAATGAGGCTTTAGGGTCAGGAGATCATAAAGGCGGTTGTGACATCGCGTCCACCTTGTCGCCTCGCGGTCGTGAATTAAGCCGAGCTCCCCAGTGCGTGACCGCAGTGAATCAGGCACAGGAAGTGCTGGTATATATGTTGTATGGCGCGGCTACACATCACACTCTGGCATTGCGCCACAACATCTGCCACACGTGCCAAAGAGCCTAAAGAATAATTACACGTCACATGTATAGCAATGACTGTAATTCATCTGCTTGAAGATGTTATCAGGAACACATGTCTCGTTCGTTCTGCCTGTGTGTGTTTTTGCATTTAAAGATAAAGAGAGAGAGAGAGAGAGAGAGAGAGAGAGAAAGAGAGAAAGAGAGAGAGAGAGAAAGAGAGAGAGAGAGAGAGAGA
>JBBPDC010000129.1:19766938-19781649 GCA_037974485.1 Hemigrammopetersius urotaenia
ATGATACGCATAAAAATGGGGATATTTTAAATATATAATAATGGGGTATCTTTAAAATATAATAATAAACATAAATCTAATGTGTACTCGCAGCTTTATTAACAGCATTTTCATACAAGTTTTTTAACTGTGCAGCCCGCGGACCGGTACCACATGACAAACAAAAGCTTGCTGCTCATACAAATGGATCTAAATGTTGTATTCTCATCTCGTGATGCCTGTGTTTTCCATGTAAAACAGAAAAAAATGTTTTGTGGCTACCTTGCAGGAGGTGGACATCTATACGGTGAAATTAGAGGACCTGACCTTCACCTCAGCGTTTTGCCTACAGATCCAGAGGAATGACTATATTCATGCTCTCGTCACCTACTTCAACATAGAGTTCACCAAGTGTCACAAGAAAACTGGCTTTTCCACAGGTTTAACCCCTCTGACAAACTCTTAACAAAGAATACCTCAGAGATTCTTAGAAACAAACCTCATGTTTATTACAAATTTAAAATCATAATGTATTATTGTATGTTTCTTAGGTCAGATATCTCCTTGGCACACACAAGAATACACTTGCAATAATTTTCTAATATTTTTTTTCTCGTATTCTTAGCCCCTGACGCTCCCAGCACACACTGGAAGCAGACAGTGTTTTACCTGGAGGATTACCTGACTGTAAGACGAGGGGAGGAAATCCTAGGCAGCATCGCTGTGAAACCCAATGAAAATAACGAGGTAAGAGGCAATGAATGGAGAGAGAGAAAAGAGAGTGGGTGCCTTGGCAGAGAAGCAGAGAGAGAGTGAACAGGAGCCAGACTGACAAGAGGAGAACAGAGTGAGAGTAGGTGTTGTGGAAAACATGAAGGTAGAAATAAAATAGTTAGTAGTAAATGGGACAGTGAGTGGACCAGTGACTGAAGCTCTTATTCATTTTCTGTCTCCAGCGTGACCTAGACTTCACCTTTGAGCTGGATTTTAAAGGGCAGCTCTGTGATGCGGCCATTTCCCATGACTACAAGATGCGGTAGGGGGTCTCCAACAGGGGGCGACATTTCCCTAAAAACTGAGCCAACAGAAGTACACGAGAAGAGGCTGAATCACTTGCTGCTGTTATAGATTCTGACCAAATAGGAGAGATCAGGAGGACAACACAGGTCCGACGTGATGTCATCATCAATGCGAAACCAGCACGAAGAGCAATAGCATCATCAGTCCTCCAGCTCTGAATACACAAGGCTGCAAGAGAGCATCACTGAATGTAAATGTCAATGAGCTTGAGAATGTCTTCGTTGTCCTTTATTTTAGCCATAAGACGAGAAAGCATGAGAGAAAGTACACAATTGAACAGTAATTCGTAAGTCAGTGTGAAAAAAAAAGTGACGCAGTTCAGTAAATATGAACACGTGTTTAGGCTCAACAGTATTTGAATAGCATGGAGAAAGATGAGTATTTAAGAGCAAGATATTTGCTTACATATTTTCACATAATTTAATGTATTCCTCATGATTAAATGTACCTAAATTGTTAATTTTGTTAATTGCTTTTTGTTGGATGGTTTAATATTGTGACTGGCATGTTTTCTTAACTGTTGCTTTTATTAAGTTAAGATTATCTTTTTTTTCCAAGATTCACAAAAATGGTTTGAAGATGTTTTTTTGTTATTATTTTTAAAGCCAATACTTGTTTTATTCAGCATAACTGTAACATTTTAAGCAACCATTCATTAGGTTTCTTGGAATTATGGGAGCTGGAAGTGGTAAATAAAGGAGACCAGTAAATGATGCTATAAATGTTTTTATATTACAGTATCATTCAGTATCATTAAGACAGAACAACAATTTAATTCTGAAAGAAAAAAATGAAATACATTTCTAGTATTTTCAAAACAGTTTGTTTGCTCACATAGATAAAGGATTTTAGTGGTCCTGGGTGCAGAAATCTAGAGAGCATATTTGTGCATAATAAAGAGGATATTCATGACTGATACAAATAAAATAATTTCCAGTTATTTCTCATTGCAGTTATGTTGGTGCTGGTAACTCTATCTTGCAAACTGCATCACAGTTAATGTTACATTAATTTGTTACATGTTACATTTGATTTCCCAAGGAATATAAAATATTTCACTTTTTTTCAAACACACCAAAGCACCACTGTAGTCTTCCAGGATTTATTCTAAACACTGAACTGATCAAATCAAAACTTTACCTACTCTTTAAGTCTAAAAAAGCATTCAAGTGCTTTTTTGAGACATGAGTGATTCTCTAATCTCTAAGATTCAATGAACCAAATATCAACTTATTGACAGAATGTGCTGAAACAGAGAGAGACTAGCCACAGATGTATTTCTAAATTACATCTAAGTTAGTCTCTTCTACCGTTACGCAACAGTCATGGTAATATATACTGTGTACAAGGGTTGAGATTTCCTGGCAATAGGCTCCTTTATATGTGCTTTTTGTTTGCATGCATAAGACCCAGGAAACACTGCAAATCCAGCAGGCGTGTGTGTGTCCATGAATTTAACCTTTTGTGGGTCCCCTTAATCTTCTCAGCTTATGTTTGAAAAAGAGTCAAACGCATTCCTTCTGAGGTTCCGTTTTAGGTTGGGTGTAGGTGTAGACAGAGCAGCGTCTTAATTACGGTAAGTCTGTGGAACCCAATACAAAAGGAACACAAACTTGTGTGTTAGTGCAGAGGTCACTTGCAGCAGGATTTCTTTTTCACTGGATGGTCCCCCAGTCGCACTGTGTTCTCCCAAACTCTGTCCTCTTGCTCCCTCAGCACTCTGAATTCAGAAAGAACAAACAGTGAGTTAAATATACATTAAACAGGAATGAGTAAACTACACATATTACAGTCGTACTTTATCTGTACAGCTTATGCTTAACCAGAGTTGGGGGGGATTAGATGTATCAACCTTCTACCACAGGGCTTTCCATTTAATGAACAATTCAAAAACAGAATTTAGCAAACAACACTAGAACAATGAAACACTGAAAACAGAGATGGAATGAAAAAGTGCAACTAAAACAAAAAAAATCCACCTTAAGCTTCTTATTCTTCTGTGTTTTGTGCTTTTCAAGATTAAAGAATAATGAAGTGAAGGTGTTCATTTGATAACATTTGTGATAATGTATATAGATACAGTGGTATCTTGACTTACAAGTTTGATTCATTCTGTGACGGAGCTCGTAACTCAAATTACTCGTATGTTAAATCAATTTTCCCTGTTGAAATGAATTGAAATGCCATATTAATCCGTTTTGGACCTCCAAAGAAGGAGGAAAAATGTGCTTATGAATAACGAATATTGTATGAAAACACAATACAATAGAATGTACTGCAATAAACTGGTTTTATTAAGTATAGTGTACAGCATTTGCTGGTCCTCTTTTTAAAATTCTCAAACCAACTGGCTTTAAACGGCTCGCCTCGTTCGATGCCTCGGTCGCCAAAGCTGCTTCTCCGTCAACCACACCATCATCAGCTTCTCCATATTTTCATGGATAGATGTTCGCTGTTTAGAAAATATTTTGATTCACCAAGTCGACTCCACGCACCCCTTGGTCATGATTTTCTAACATCATCTGCTTCTTCTCAGCACTGTCCTTCGCACTCAATTGCTTTGGACACATGCATAAACAAACCTTTGCAAAATAACTGAAAGCACAAATGCTCATAACCCAAATTTTACAAGCATTTGTGGTTTGTATCTCGAAAAGCTTGGACACTCGTAAGTCAAGGTACCATAAATATATATATATATTTTTTTTGTAAACTAAACTGACATTTTTCACATATCCCAACTCAACAGATAAAAGAAAACCACAACAAAAAATTCCCCACACCCACATCTTCCTGTGATGGGCCACACACATTTTGTGGTTTCCTGTTTCACTGCTTGATTTGGCTTTCAGATCTAGAGGAAAAGTTAAGAAAAAATATAGGTGATGTCTGTTTTATAGTTAACTAAAGTGTAAAAACCAGACATCAACCCTTACCTGGCAAGGTGTAACATGGCCTCTAGAACACTATAACCTGTATAAGCGCTGCACTCATAGAACATCAAACCGGTTTCCTGTTAAACATAGAGAGAAAAAACCAAAATGTGTGCTTAGTGTGAACAGCATGAAGAGTGATCTTTAGGGTAATGTTTGTAACTGTTTCAGACACTGCTTCTGTCAATGCAACTAAAATTGGTTGTATCTAAAGGTAAATATTGTGGTTTGAACCCTTTACCTCAGAAAGCCTTTTCCCCTCTTTAGTCGAAACCTCTCTCATACTCTCCTTGTCCGATTTGTTGCCCAGGAGCATGATGGGAATGGGGTCCCCAACTGCTTCCTGTATGCTGGAAAGCCAAGGGCGTACTGACCTAAAGCTGTCATGCATGGTTACGTCATAGATCACCACCACACCATCAGCCTTGCGGAAAAACTGCTTAGTAATACTTCGATACCTGCGAGATAGCAAAGAAAACAGCATGGTAAGATAACGTTTAGTCCAATAGTGCCTGGTGGATTTACTGATGATATACAGATACATTTTTACTACTGACACTATTACAACTAGCCATAAGGGCAAAAATATTCATAATAATAATAATAAGATAGCATTCAACTGTCACAAAATGTACTGTGAATTACTATGAAGGTGGCAACAGTATTTCTGAAAAACCTTTAAAAGGGCAAGCAAATAAGCATAATCTTCATTTTTTATGGCCTATTCCAACTGTTATTCCTTTACAGCAAAACTGTCCAATGACATATGAAACACACTAGCACATTCCCAGTATGTTTTATTATAAAATTATTTGATCTTGATTGTGATCTTGGCTGATTCTCCTCATTTATATGTAAAATTTCATTAAAGCAGTCACCTCTCCTGGCCTGCAGTATCCCACAACTGAAGAGCCACATGAGTATCTCCCAGATTCAGAGTTCGCACACTGTAGTCAATACCTTTAAACAGAGATGGGACAGCATTAGTTCTCTTCCACTACCCATTAAAGTTTCTAAAACACACACACACAGACTCAATGGATTCATCTGATTGGTATGGATTAAACCTAAGACTAAGATGGAAAGTCAATGGTGAATCACTGTTCAAAATACAGTACTGTGGATAAGTCTTGAGCCACACCTGATTTCTTTATATTTTGCTTTGAACCACCTTGTTGGTGCAAAAATACTATTTTCTGCCTCTCAAACTTATCATCGGCATATTGAGCACATTAAAAGAATGGGAATAAACGTGACAAAGATACAAGATGCCTAGATAACGGAGTTCAGCACCAGTATACTGATCACCACCTAAATATCTGGACTCCTCTGCTCCTTTTTTCCTCACTGGTTCAGACCTTATGTTAGATGTGCTTGGTTATACTTAAACAATTCATACATAGGTCACTGAGTGGATTAATAACCTAAAGTCATTCCTCTAAAACTAGTAAGGTTAAGGGACTGGACTGAAAACGAGAGCCGTATTAATAATATGAGACACTCTTTCGAAGCAGTATATGAAGAAAAAAGAGGCGGCTTAAGACTTTGTCCCAGTACATTTTAGGCATAATCTGGAAAACTGGCCCAATCTCTGTAAAAGGGGTATCAAATGCAATATCAACCAATGACCACAAGGAGGCATTATTCAGTAAGATTGCCCCAGTCGAACTTCATCTGTTGTATGTGGATTCATATTTAGGACTAACAACAGTTTCACTGATGAATTCTGACATAATCTGTTGGAATGTGAACCAGTACTCAGGCGGAGAGTGTGTGACTTCCCAAGCCATCTCATGTGATACCATTTCCCCCTTTCTCTTACAACAGTGAAAGCACATGCATAATTAACACAATTATATAGTGAAATCAAAAATATGTAGACAACTATTTTGGAAAAAAAATCCTACACACTGCACTTACGCAGTTCATACAATACGTAAAATCAGTTAATACTCTACTGTGAGCATATCTCTGAGCAGTGCCTTATTTGCTCAAAAAACCTACATTTACATAGTACTACACACAAATATACAACAGGAGAACACTACTTTAAGACAGCAGTGTCTTTTTGGTTCCCAAATTAGATGTGTGACAGGAAGCGTGGTAATGGTTAGCCACTTTAAAAAGGTGTAGACCCTTTGTGGTATTAAAAAAAGGGTCTATAGCCCATTTTGTTTTCATCACTGAAATGACATAGGGGTAGACTAAACTTATATCCAGAAAATAAATTCTGAAACCCTTTCCTGAACACCCCTCCCCCATGCACACTCTCACACACACCACCCTTTTCCACATCACAAGTCTGCCATGCACACTGTAGGTGTGGCAGAAACTGTCTGTATGCTAAAACTGACCCACAGTGGCTGTGGTGGCAGAGTGGAAATGTCCATCACAGAAGCGACGCAGCAAAGCTGTTTTGCCCACACTTGAGTTGCCCACTAGAATGACTTTAAAAAGGCGCTCTGGGGAAGCCACGGCACGCTTCTCTTGACCCTGAAAATACAAGCATGAAATGAATTATTTAAAACCATTTAAAATGTATTATAGTGTCATTGCATAGAGAGAACAATCAATTATTTATTTGGATTTTGGGGATAAATTGATTTATTAAGCAGGGTCTCCCACTCTTTCACCTTCTGCATGGTCTCTTTGCCTACTGGCTGGCCCCTGGCTGAGGAGGGGACCATCCCTTTCCTGCCTTTATGTTTAGACAAGGGCTTCTTCACATGAGCTGAGGCCGGCGAATGAGCAGAAGCCAGGGAAACATTTGAGGAATAGATGGGGCTCATGTTCAGGTCAAGTTGGGCTTCCTCTTCTTCTCCTCTTCTTTTCTCTTCCTCACTCAGCTGATGGAGAAGTGGATGAGCATCTCCTTGTAGCAGGTGTGGGAGGTGGTCTTCCTCAATGGAGATCACCCGGCGCAAAGGCCAGCCCTCTGGGGGGGCATCCTCCACATCTAAGCCAGGAGTCACAAACACTGAGCCCCCATCTGTAGTCTGCTGGGCACCAGAGGTCAAGCGTGCGCCACAACCATTTGCCACACTGGAGTGCTTCCTGTTCGAAGTCAATTCTTCTGGACCAGACTCCCTTTATTCAGAAGAAAGAGAAAAGAAAATGATGGTCTTTGTTTTTAACTGTTGAGAGGGAACCGTTCTGTAGACCACCTTGTGTTGTAATTATACCCTCTTACAACATAAAGTGGTCTTAGGCAGCAAAGAGCCAGCACATACACTGCCTTCACTCCAGTCAGGCATATTAATACTGAGAATAATCGCGCACCTTTTTGTAGCCTGTTTTTTGTCAGAATTCTTCATTAGGATTGAGGAAGGACGCTGTTTTCGGGAGAGTTTCTTCCATGAGTTGCTCCGTTTCTATAAGGAAGCAGAATTATCAAGAGGTCTGTGAGAAATGCGTAGATGTGTATGCAGTATATTATGTAAAAAATATTGACACTTACTACAGAGTTGACATCTCGCTCATCTCTTAAATGTTTATTCATTTCTCTGAAAGAACACCCACAGACTGTGAGACAAGGAGTTACTGAAAATATGTATCTGAATCTTTATGTGGTCGGGGGGTTTACCTGAGTAGGTCTAACTGCTTCATTAGGCTCTGCTTCTCTCTCTGCAATCCCTCTGTGATTCTGTATACCTCCCTGTGTGACAGAAAACACATGCATGCATGTGTGTATACTTCATGTGTGTCAGCAAAACAAAGAGATAAAGTAAAAGTACATGTACGTGTGTCTGTGTGGGTTTGTGTGTGTGTGTGTGTGTGTGTGTGTGTATGTGCACTGGCTTACATTTCTCTTTCTTGCTGTAACCTTGAGGCCTTCTCCTGTAGACCAGCCAACTGCTCTTGGGCCAATGAGAGCTCATGACAGGTGTGCTCAAGTTCGCGAGAGAGTTCATCATTGGTCATTTTCAGTTTTATGTTCTCCACTCGACTTTCCTGCTTCTCACTGTGCAGCTCTCGGCACTGCCGCTCCAACTAGGGGGAAACATCATAAATACAGTTTTTTTCCCCAAGTAACCACTACATAAGTACCTTTCTTCTACAACTTGCTTAGAAAAAAGGTGACCTATGACATGGATCTATATTTTGTATTTTTTTGCAAACTATAAAAAGTAGGCTACAACACTATCTACAGCACCCACCCTCCTTTGTTTGAGAAAGAGCTGCTCAAGCTCCTGCTCTTTGCTGTTCAGTTGCTGTTGCAAGTCCTGACTGCGCAACTCTAAGCGCGTAGAGTCCTACAGAGAGAAAAAAAGTTGGGGCCATATTATTTTAAACACATTTATTTAAACAATTAACAAAATTCTTGTAGTGTCCACAGTCCGTAATCTAGGCTGGATATATAGGATGCGTAAAATTTACAGAAGAAAAAAAAGTCAGTTTTTGTGTATTAAAACAGTTAAAATGCTAACACGTTGAAAGCACACTGTGTCTGAATGAACTAAAGGGGAATGCAGACCACCTTGAGAAGCCGACGATCCTTCTCATTTTTCATCTGTTGCTCCATTTCCTCATATAACCGCTGGATTTCACTATCATGTGTTGCAGCCTTCCTGTAGAGAAAGGAAACAAACAATCCTCTTTTTGCTATTTGCTTCTTCTCTGCTTCGTAAGTTGTAAGTTGCCAAAGGCTACTGCAGTTATTTCATGTGATACATATTCATCCAGGAACATGCACACATGCATGCATGTGTCATTTGTTAAACAAATGAGCTTTTCAAGTAAAGGCATTCTAGAAAAAAGAATGGTGCTTTGCACCACAAGTTACAGTTCTGGGAAACACTAAACAGTGACGTGCCTCACATCCACTACTTAAGCTTTACATTTATCTGGTAAAACTAAAATATCTAAGCAACACTTTAATCCTGTAAATCATAACACCACTCCTTGTTTAAATACACAGAAAAACACAAATAGATCATTCAGTTGTGTTGATTGCTACTCTAACTCCTAAGCTTAAGGTCACTGGGCATGGATAAAAAGCATTCTATAGAGTATTATAACAATCTTTCACTTTGAAAAAGTAGATCACTGTACAAAGCAAAGCAGCACAGATGGAGGATTGCTGGGACAAAGGGGAAACAATATTGATTACATTTTAAATTTGAGAGAAGCATCACAGCAACATAAAACCCATGACAAAATGGTTCACTTTGAGCACATAAGTAGATTATAACACTGTAATGCTTTTAAAATCTCTTTAATATAAGGAGTACATATCATTTCCAATGTTTTACTTCGGTTCATATTTTGTCGCACATTAAGTCATTTTGGAATAAATATTTTAAGTTAACACTTCTGTTTACTGAAATGACATTGTATGAGAGTAAATCTAATACTGTATTTAACCTCATTCTATAACAAAGCCCAATACTATAGGCCACTATTGGCAAGGCAGCTTAAACACATACAGAACAGAGTGATGTTTGTGTTAGGGATGATTCCAAACAGACCAATCCATTAGAATCATGAGGTTATCGATTACTTTTATTGATGTACGGTTTTCTGACTGTTTTGTGTTGCAAAATATGTATTTGCTGCTAGAAGCTGACAGAGGAAAAGAACCAGTTCAGTAGATCCAATGTGACTTGTAATGTCTGTAAAATATCCATTTCAAATCA
The DNA here is from genome assembly GCA_037974485.1 of Hemigrammopetersius urotaenia. Taxonomy (NCBI): domain Eukaryota; kingdom Metazoa; phylum Chordata; class Actinopteri; order Characiformes; family Alestidae; genus Hemigrammopetersius; species Hemigrammopetersius urotaenia. Next base: position 19,776,567 of record JBBPDC010000129.1, read on the forward strand.
GAGTGGAAACACCAGCAATATATTAAAACACGGCCTAAAATTCTAGGAATGCCATGTATTTGACACTTTACCCATGAATGCCACAGCTTTGCAACTGAGGCACGCCTAGCACGTCTATTACTCAGGGTAAATATTAATAACATAATAACATTAGCACTTGCAGTCTGGCTTAGCAGATTTTTTCTTTGCCATAGAAAACTTACATGAAAACAAATGCTGCTTTCATGCTTGTTTTTCTGCGGAAGAATTGTTGATTTTATGTGCCAGTTTTATATCTGTTTCAATCTTATTCCCTTTTAAAAATGAGTATGGTAATTCTGCTAGGTATAAAAGACTATTTTAGCTAATGAAGAACTGTTGTTTGCATCAGTCAGTCTTACTTACTTACAATCAGTCAGTCTTACTTACTTCAATGTTATATTATTTTAAGAAAAGTGGTGCTGTAATTTTAGCATGTTTAAACATTGTACATTGTGTTCAGTCAAAGTAAAACCGAGCAGGAATCATAAAGGGCATCGCTAAAGAATCAGAACGATTAGCAGAATAATTAATGGCACTGGTATCAATAAAATCTTATCTGTTTCCATCTCTAGTTTGCAAATGTGGCCACTGTGCTAGTCTTACAGTGCCAGTTTAAAGTGCAGTGACATTTTCTTGTAGCGATAGTAAAGGTCATAATTACAATGTCATAATTCTGAGTATCCAGCAATATTTAAAGAAATATACTGACATCATACACTAGAAGAGCATCCAGGCAGCAGACTGAATTTAAGAAAATAGGTTTAATCTCAAAATGATATGGGTCTGTGGCAAACTACAAAATGTCTGCATGATTTGTAATATGTGTATTTCAGGCTGAATTTGTCCTTAGAGTGGATCAGATCAGATTTGTATTTTTCTATCCCCATTACATGTTAGACCTCACAAATCTGAAAGAAATTAAACATAGTATCCTACTTTCTAAGTGCACTTTCCATCTCCTTTCTCTCCTGTTGGACTGCTGTGATTTGGGATGTGACACGGGCCAGGAAATCTTCAAAGTTATAGAGCAAGTGAGGCTCTTCTTTTCTGAGTTGAACCCACAGACTGTGCACTTCACTGGGACTAGAGAGAGAGAGAGAGAGAGAGAGAGAAAGAGAAATGTTATTCCCTGCTAACATATTGTCTAATATGTGTCAATAAATAATGTACAGTGTCTGATACTGTCAAAATTGGCACACAGCACTTACTCCTCAAAGACATTACTAGCACCCAGGCTGTCCATCAACATGCGAAAATGTCTCTCTTCGTCATCATCATCATTTCCTGCTTGGGGCTCATCCTGATACAGAGCTTCTGGAAACTTCTGTAAGAGATGTGTGGTCTGACCCTCGACTTCACTCATTCTACGTCCATTAAGGAACTTACCTGGGGCAAATAGAGGAAACACCCCGAGGTTCATCTTTGCCTTTCTCAAAATCCAGAACTCTGACAGACATGAAGGATTAGTCCTTTTGAAAGCATGTGTGAGCATAAAAGACAGTAGTAACTACTGTACAGCTTACAGTCTGTATGCAAACTCACTGAATCCTGAGGAGAATTCTCCCAAAGTAAGGTAACCATTTCTGTCAGAGTCCAGCGAATCAAAGACATTCTCCAGCTCTTCTGCAGAAAGCGGCAACTCGCTGTGCAGCTTCTGAAAGAAATGAATCACAAAGTACATCAGGGCAGCACAGAATATATGTAACTGTAAGTAGCCATGTTTCATTTCATAGGCCATGACAGGTTTACAAAATTATAATAAATGTGATATTCACACGTTTTACGCAAAACACTGCAAATGCAAAGCCTCCAGCTTTTTTTTTTAGATGACCCCACAGACCTCTCATACACCCTCTTCTCCCTCGTTCCATCAGGCAAAGGGTTCCGCACAATACAGGCCTCTACACTCAGAACGAGAAACAGTCTTTTCCTTCAGACTCCTCAGTCAGAACTGAACTGAATCATAAACCTCACTCCCACACACACGCACATCTCTGAACTGAACTACTTCGTTCTCCTAACACAATGCAAACACACGCTGAACTGTTCTGTTGTAAACAAACAGCCTACATCCCCACTGTCACTGTAAATGTACATATTATTTATGATACACTGAATCTGCTATTTCATTGCACAATTATGTATTGCTCTCTACCTCTGGTTTGTATTTTCCCAAGCAATACTCTGGTAGAATACAGTATCTGTCATAATATTCTATTCTTTCAAACTGTGCTGTAGCTGTGGACTGTAACAAATGTTGTCTTGTCCTGTGGTTTGTTGCTCTTTTGGTTTTCTTGCACAATCTCTCCTGCTTTCTTTGCACTCTGTGTATTTTGCCATGCATGTATGTAGTCTTGTGATGTTTCTGATTTTGTTCTTGTGTTGCACCATGATCCTGGAGGATCATTGTTTCATTTTACTGTGTACTGTGTGTATACAGCTAAAATGACAATAAACCTGCTTGACCTAACTTGACCTAGCTTTCTGCTCTTTGCATTAGTAAACATTTGCATTACAACTTGGTCATCTTCTCTTGAAGATAAATTCTTCTAAACACACACAACCAAAACTGCAATGCTGAAATACTAGAGAGTCCAAAAACCTTCATTATACAATCAGGCTAAAAGCATTTCTTTAAAATCTCTGTGACCAACTGGCAAAATGAACTGAACTCATAGTGTTGCACACAACATAGGCCATTTCTTTTCATTCTCTCTATTTTAAATACTATATTCCTCACTGTCTGATCCTGAATGTAACATTTATAAATCTTTCAAACTAATATCCAGCACTTGGTACTGCAAGTGAAAGTAAGACCATGAGAAGACAACTTTTCCCAACAATATAAAAGGTCTGAAGAGGTCAGAATCTCAATAGCAGCAGCATTATGAATAGGTTCACTGAGCTGAAAGAATGCAGCCTAATCCTCAAATTTGGGCATGACTGTCTGTAAGCTTTTCTCAGTCTGTTGCATCTAAGTTTACTCTGAATCATTTTAAACACATTCTGAATGTGCACGCACACCAAAGATGTCCAGAGACATATTTTAAAGCTGTGTACCAAAATGACCAATATGGAAAAGGGAAAAGAAAATGATAGTTCACCCTCATATCAGTGCGTGTTATGTAGCCTTTGCCCTCGCTGTCACAGATCTGGAAAAACTCCTGGGTCTTTTCCAGGACTGCGGTAGACGCCAAACTCGATTCCTTTCTCTCTAAGCCCTTCTGCGGCTGTGGCTGAGCCTCGACCTGGGCCTGGCTCTCTTTGTTTTCTGAGCTTTTGACATGTAATTCAGACATGGTTCTCTCTCCAGTCAAGTCAGTTCTGTCCACTCAGAACTGACTGCAGGTGGAAGGTGCAGATAGTGGAACTCTTACAAGACCCACAGCAACAGACAACAGAGAACCATTGAATGATGTTAAAGAGCATAATTTCTCATTTTGCTGTATAGCTCTTCTGACCTGTAGCAAAAGAAAAGAGCATGAGTTTTTGGTCGTTAAAAGTATTAATCGTGAGAACATGAAAACCTTGATCTAGCATCTGAGCATGATTTATTACCAAGTATGAGTGTGTGGAGAGAGGGGTGGTGTAAGCAGTATAAATCCCCTTTACTAATTCTTCCAAGGTCTACTCAACATATTCCATTGTTAAGACCATGTGAATGTGTAGGCCGTTTGTCTTCTTGACAGTTTTCAATCAGGTTATAAAGAAATGACCGTTGGAAAGAATGCATAATCATCGGTAGATTCTGAGCTCATAGGCATCACTGATCTAATTTCCTTCCTGTTCTGTAGATTTGTCAAATAACATTCTTTTATAGATCATGGTAAAGATGTAGAACAACCCTGCCTAAGGAAAATATGCTCATGTGCTACTGCAGTCTGGACAGTGTTTAATTACTCAAAGTCCCCCCAGACCCACCTTTTATTAAAGTTATCACAGAGGTAACAGGAAGAGGTTTTTGTGGGCAGAGCTGCTGGATTTCCTGCAGTGTCAGAAGAAAGTGTCAGAGGCTAAAAGAAGAAGAAAGACTCACTGAGAAAGAGAGAAAGAGGGAGGGCGGGAGAGAGAGAGAGAGAGAGAGAGAGAGACAGACAGACAGACAGACAGACAGACAGGGATAAAGAGAAAGAGGGAGGGAGAGAGAGACAGAGAGAGAGAGAGAGAGAGAGAGAGAGAGAGAGAAAGAAAGAGAGACAGACAGACAGGGATAAAGAGATAGAGGGGGAGGGAGAAAGACCAACAGAAAGAGATTGGGGGGGGGGGCAGAGAGAGAAAGAGACACATAGAAAGGGACACAGAGATAGAACGGGATAGAAAGAGAAATAAAGACAGAGAGAGATAGAAGGTTACACAGGTAGAGAGAGGTAAACACTCCTCTGGTGGTACAATGAGAGAAACGTGGCTGACATTTGAGTAAACTCGCTAAACAAGCCCATAGTTGCCTGAACAAGTTGACATTTTGCCTAGTTACACCCAGATGCCAAAAGAACATTAACTGAAAAAGTGGCTGACCACAAGTGCAAGAGATCTTCAACGGCACGTCACGCCGAGTAACAGCTCAGAGTGGAGACTCACCTCAGAACTCACCTCAGAAGGAGATAAAATCGTCTCAACGCGGTCTAAACAGAACGCCCAGGCGCGGAAAACATCGCTAAGCTGGTAAACAACCCTCGTATTTCCGTCAGTTCAGGTGATTTTATCTCTAAAGACTTTAAACTGCCAGCTTCAGAGCTCCAGTTCAGAGCTCCGCCAGCGTGTTTCTGAGAACTGGCGCTCGCGGTCAGCCCGCATCGCTGTTTCTATAGTAACAGACCCTACCGCCCCCTGCACAGTCTGAGTCACATTAAAGACCCTCTGAGCGGGACGTCCCGCAAACCTTTAGTGGAACAATTAACCTCAAACCACAGGCAGTAAACTTTTTAGAACAGTAACCTTTTCAGAAATAAATAATTGTAAAATACATTTTAAAACCTTCCTAGGTAGTGTGTGTGTGTGTGTGTGTGTGTGTGTGTGTGTGTGTGATTACAGAATGTGAATAGTTAAATCTACGTATGTTTTG
>JBBPDC010000129.1:19781749-19797867 GCA_037974485.1 Hemigrammopetersius urotaenia
TCTCTCTCTCTCTCTCTCTCTCTCTCTCTCTCTCTCTCTCTCTCTCTCTCTCTCTCTCTCTCTCGTTCTCTCTCTCTGTTTGTCTCAGTGTCTTATCTTTATCTCTGTCTGTCTCAGGATGCAGTCATGGTTGGCCTGCATACATGTGGAGACCTGGCTCCCAGCACTCTGCGAATGTTCGTAGCCAAGCCGGAGCTTCAGGCTGTTTGCAGCGTGGGGTGCTGCTACCATCTCTTGTCTGAAGAGTTTGATCCAGACGGACAGGGTGAGTGCACGTCCAGCGCCACCACACACACCCATGACTGTTTTCAATTAATGATCCTCACAGTTACTGCAGGAGCTGCATCAGTTTTGCCACCAACAAAATAACAACAACAACATCATTATGTAAGCTGGCCAGCAGGGCTAAACTGTTGCTTAACTGCTGTGACCTTCAGACTGAAAAAGAAAAAAATTGGTTTAGTGAAGTAGTGGGTAATACTGCTGCCCTATAAGCATCAGACTAATGCTACATTCATCGACATCTGTAACATGAATAATCTGTAAGTCTCTCTGGACAAGAGCATCTGCCATGAATTTAGAGGTACAAAAGAAGCAATGGCTGTGTTAATGTGCGTTAAAGTGCAGGCCTGTGTCTGGTCACGGCCAGTCAAGTTACTATGGTAACAGTCCCCAGTGATGATTTACCTGATTAAAAAATATATGATTTGATTGATTTAGTTAATGCGAACCATGGCAAGTAAAAGTGCAAAAATAATGAAGCTGATTCTGATTTCTTGACAACCAAACTGACCGATGGCCCCTTCCGCTCCTGCAGGCAGGTATCACCCCTGCAAAGCACAATACAGCACATCCTCACACTAGAGTATCAGATTTCACACACACAACTAAACAGCTTTGGCTTGCTGGAAATCACTGTCATGTCTATGCTCTCAAACAAGCTAGACTAAGCATTGAAGGGTAAGGTTTGTATGACTTTATTGTGTACTTTTATTTGCCAAAGATTAAGCTTTAAATGACATCATTACTGTGCCTCAATCCACATCTGCTTCAAAGTTAGAGTAGTAGAAATGGAGGAATGATGGTGGTAGTATTCACAGAGATAATAATAACAATAATAATAGCAATCTTTTTTTTCTGTCATTTTTATTGCTGAAGCTGATATTAGTAGCATGTACATTGGAGCTTTATCATTGTCAAATAAAAGGTGTAAAAAAGATAATCCAGTTTACATTCCTTTATATTTATATTTTTCTGACGTAGGATTACATAGAAAAGTGCCATAAATTGTATTAAAAGATGACATTGAGGAAAATTTGGATTTGTGCAGAGCAAATCATTCTTTAAATGGCCTTTTAATGGAGTGTCCTCCATGCAAAGTGGATCTAAAGTGCAAATCTGGTTTGCGTGGTCAAACTGTAATCTCTTTTCCACACAAATCTTCTGCAAGCAAATATTGATTGTTCTAGTAGTGATTAGGTGTGTGTTTCTTTTTGTTTTTTGTTTTTTTTGGACTTTCTAGTGTGAAGTAACATACACACATATATATGTACACACACACACACACACACAGATGGTCTGACCATAGTGGTCTGAGAAAATCTTTCCTTCTTCAGTTGGACCCTGTCTGAATGACGACTTTAACACACTGTGCCAAACGCATAAAACACACATGAAACACACACTGTGCTAAACACATGAAACACACCAGCACATTTCTAGCTCTGTGCCTCTTCCCGCAGCTGCTTCAGAATTAGGGAGCGTTTAAAAATTACTGTAGGAAAAATGCTGCAGTTATTATTTGTGGTAAAACTAGAATCTTTGTAAGTACTGCTAATCTGCTGCTGCTTCTGGAAACGTCAACAATGAAGTCAAGGGAGGTACCAGCATATGTTCCTACAGATGTAGTAGGGATGATAATAGCCACAAATTTTCTTGTAGTAGTTTTTAGATGGTCCCCTAGCCTCTAATTTGAACAAAGCCTTCAACTCGCTGTGACATTGCCCTGAGACCACAGGTGTCGTGAAGATAACATCACCCACATGATGTGATGTGCAGACACACTGCCGGTCTGTGGTGTGTGCGCGCGCGTGTGTGCGCATGTCTGCGAGTGTGTGTATGTGTGTCTCCCTTTTCTCCATATAAAGCACTTTAAAGCAAAGTTCAGTCCTGTGCCAACATAGACCCTCAATATCACATATCTCCCTCACCATGCTGCCTCCCTAAAGACTTCCAACTAGCCATGAGGGAACATATGGTTTCTGCCGCATGCAAACACACACACTCGCACACACACCGAGTCACTCAGTGGGGACTTGGAGAGCTTAGACAGTTGAAACTATTCAGCAGTGCTCTCTCATGCTTTATGAGTCTGTCCCACACCAGTGGCTCATTTGTCACTTTCCTGTAGACCATGGGGGAGGGATTATTACATATATTCCCAGCCAAGCAAAGAAGTATAAACGCCCTTAAAGGGGTCAATACATTACATGTGACAGGCAATAGAAATACCAGACCATAATGGTGGACCTCCAAAAACGGTGCTTCTTTCAAAATCACTTAAGAAAAAGAAAGGGGATACTGGAAAGCAGACTTATAGAATCTGTGTTTTGTGAGCAGAAATATGATGAAGTTGACCCCATAATTGCTATGCCTAAGGTCAGGCCCTTTTCACTGGAGCACAGGAAGGTATCCGTTTCTGTTTACCCAGTAAAAGGTTCTCATGACACTATGGAATATCATTAGGTCACTACTGGAGTATAACCAAGTAGTATAGCATGGTGAAATGTGCAAGACTGCAGTTCTGCTCTGTGCTTCTGTATCACACAGTGCGTTTTTGGTGCTATACATGCTGTCTTAATTTGAAACGTTTCTGCATAAATAAAGAGTTTAATGTAAAATGTTCTGTTGCAGAAAACCCCCCTGACAGCTCACTGCAAGGTTGATGGCAACCAGACATCCAAAGCACTCCTCTAAAGGCTACCCTACAGAAAGTCATTACATGGGCTGTAATGACCCTGTCTGACACCTCAAACATTGTTCTGCAATCGTTTTGAGAGAAAGTTTTTCTAATCAATTTTTTTAATCAATTTTAAAACGTAGCAAGGTAAATGCCACAAGGGCTACAAAGCAAAATTGTACCCAAAGACCACTACCGACATTATATACAATATTACAATTTATAAGACTGTTCATAAGAGTTCATTAGTTGTTCTGTATAGTAAGTAAATTGCTATATTTGTGTTGTAGACATTGCAACATCTGGTTCCTATCACCACCACTGTTGATACATTTCTCTTCAACTGTTAATTTCACTGTTGGAATTACAGATACTGTTAGATCTATAAAACTGACAACTATAGATCTAATTATGTCATAAAGACCAATTATAAAATGACAGTAAACCACTGGATCATATCGGCATGATAATAAACAGCTGATTGAATGGTGGTCTACTATTGCACATATTCTCTAATTTTACAAGCTGAATTTTCCTCCTTAGATCATTTTTGCAAATATTCGTTCTGACAGATTTAGAAAATCATTATCCATTTTAGCAAATCTACCCTATAAGAACACTTTATAGTGAACAGTTACACACTGTAGTCAGTATGTGTCTGTAGTGTGTAATCTATTTTTCGGCATCATTTGTTAGCCCCCGTTCCTCAAGAGACAGGGCCCCCACAGGACCACTTCTGAACACCTATTATTTGGGCAGTGGATCATTCTCAGCCCAGCAGTGACACTAACATGGTAGTGATGCAGAGAAACAGACCTTTCTGTTAGTTTCTGAGGCAGAAAATAAAGATGGCATAAGAGCTTTTAGTTAAGCCATCCTTTACCGAGAGAAGCGCAGGAGCTTCATCTCTACTCAAACCACTTACCCCCAATCAGAGAAGAGCTGCTGCTCCTGGAAAGAGCCAACAGCAACAGCGAAAGAGAATTAATGAGGCTTTCCAGAGCATGATGCCACTGGTATTATTTTCAATTCAGATTCTCTCCAACCTGGAGAAAGCCCTCTTGAGTTGGCTTGTAATCAGATTTTTGCCTAATTGAAAGTGTCATCTGGTGACATTATGTTCAGAGGTGTAACAGACTAGTACACACACACACTGGAGAGTGTCCAGCTCCAAGCCCAACAGTGATTGTGTGTCCGTTTGCAGTGTGAGGTCTTGCACGCTATTGGGTCAAAGGAAAAGCGCTGGTGTTTGTGTTCTGTTAAGCATGCCCACCCACACCACACACACACACACACACACACCCCACACACCACACACTATTTCACACACTTTGGGTTTGTACTTGGCTCTGGCTCTTGTTCAGCCTGGCAGGGTTTGGATTAGCATGGTGGTTGGTGTAAACAGAGCTTTTGTTGCATTAGGAATAAGGCCTAAACACTAAAGCTCATTTGACTAGAAGCCTGACTAGAACATGTGGTCTGCAGGCTTGTGCTCCACTATAGTGTGGTTCTTTAGGCAGTGAAGCGGTGATGAATCTTGATCTAAGAAGCATTACAAGGCCTGTAGTTTCAATCTGACTGGCAGAGCCACAGTCAAAGCCATTGTAAATGACTCCGTATTAGTTCATTGTATTAATACAATGTAGTATCAGTGTTTTTTGGTGCAACCGTATATCAGTATAGCAGTGCCAATTATCAGTATGCATTTATTTATTTATTTATTCATTCATTTGTATGTTTTTGTTGGTGTATTTTCTCTACATTTATTTTGTGATCTATATGATAACATTGTTTCTGAGGCCCACAGGGTGGTGCAGTATATGTCACATATCAGTTGAATTTTGTATTTATGCTAAATTATCCTTTGACCATTATGTTGCTTGACAACCACAAGCTACTGTTAACTAGCTACTTTGATGTGAGGAATAATCATTTATTGCATATTATTATATATTTTGAATATAAATGATTTTTGGAAGATGGGTGTACTTTATTATATTTTATGAATGTTTCATAAAACCAGTAGAACACAGTAGAGCACTTGTATTACAATGATCTTACAACAGTTAAAGGGCCTGCACTGTTAACCACAGTAAAATCACTATGAAGTGATTATACTGCTTTATTTTACCACATCTTTATGCACTAAGAAATGTAAACTGTTATTTGGACGTTAACATATATTCGTGCTATTTTTTTCTATTCAGAGTGTGAGAGGGGTGTGTATGGATTTCCCATGAGCAGATATCTGAGAGAGCAGGCTTGCTTCTGCGGGCGAAATGCCAGGATGTCGGCGTGTCTGGTAAGAAAAATGAGCCAAATAGTAGACTATTAATTTAAACTTTAGTTTGAAGTTTTGATTCTCTGGATCAATGTAATTGTCGTAGAGCTTGACGTGGTTGACATATCGCAGGGATGGGGCATAAGTTGGTCTCCAGCTCCTCATTATTTTCTCGCCTGTTGTTCCTAGGCTCTGGAGAGGGTGTCGGTCGGAGGAGGGGTGAGTGACTGATTAAGTCGTATTCATGCCTCGATTTGCATATAAAGAGAGGTTTTGCGCAAGAGTTGTTTATACAGCTGAAAAGAATATGCAGACCATGTGGAATACCAATACTTCAGGAGGAGAGAATATGAGTGTTTATCTGCAATTAGACGGGCAGTTGTGTTACTGCATAATTTAATCAGATGTCCAGATCCATTTTTTTGCCTGATATGTGTCCAAACAGCATAATGAAGAACATCAACACTTCAGGTTTTAAAACTGTTCCCTCCCCAGTACATGCAGCCAATAAACAGTGTGGGTATTGAGAGGCAAACACAGCTTGTTTTGTATTCACTGTTATTGTGATGTTACTAAAACAAATGCATTTACTTATATCCACCTATTTAGTCTAAAATGAATTAGCCCACCCATTAACAGAAGTTATTCATCATAAAAGAGGGGGTTTTCAGTCTAGACTACTCTTTAAATGAGACATAATGCAGATCAGCCAATCAGAACAGACCTCATTTACAAATGAGTATGAGTAACAAAAACAGTCTGTTTATTTCTAGGGGATAAAGAGGGCTCATGTAGGAATGTATTATGACTGTTTTGGTACATAAAATGTGGGCATTGTTTGTTCATGCTGTAAACAGAGTGCAAAAATAATGAACAAAGGAGTGATAGTGACTAAAGGACCCCTATTGGATAATTTGAGATTGAGACTGAATCAGTTAAGATTGTGATACTCTGGGTCAGGCCAGGACATCTCCGATTATTGTGTGTATGTGTGTGTGTGTGTGTGTGTGTGTGTGTGTGTATGTGTTTGAGTGAATGATCACAACAATCATGGAAAAATATTGCATGATCTGTTTTGTGGAGCGAAGCCGGTTGAGGGCTTTAGGTGGAGTAATGTTTGAATGAAAACATCTTGCAGGGAAACACCTTGAGAACAATCATAAACAGATGTGAACATTTAAACACGTGAGAACATTGTGAGTCGCTTCCTATCAAATATGTTCCACTTATGTTTTTCATCTGTCTATCACAGCTCCCTATGGAATCCCTCTTCTATAGGGCAGTCCTTCATGTTATTCTTCAGGATCACTATGATGCGCATAAGAGGTACCTATTCTCATTATTAGATCAAATAATAGTACTAATAGTGACCGCTCTGGATCAGTATCGCTGGATTTAGTATCCAGTCATATAGTGCTCCATTGCAGGTTGCATACGATCCATTCTGTTTCTCTGCCGTGGTCATTACGCTGTCCTCTCTGAAGCAGTTTTTTTTTTGTTTAACGAAACAGAAACACACTTCCCCTGGTGTCCCTGTGGAGCAGGGTCTGGTTCAAACACTTAGCCTTATAACCCCTTTCCACCAGATCAGATAACATATCTCAGCACCATCACTGCCAGCACATGACCTCCTCATTAGTCCAAACAACACCCTGTTGTTCCCTTTAGGATGCAGTGGGCTTTAAGAAGCAGTGCTAAAGTGCTGGGGGAGGCTCACACGCCCCAGATATTTGATACTGACCTCACAGCACAGTTTGGGTCCTGAAGTAGTGTTGACTGATGCTTATGAGTGCAAGCTGTGAAACTGAACAGAGCATAGGCATTGAGTTTGGCATGGTATCGTTTTTGACTCTTGGAGGGTTCGATTTACTGATGCAATATGCCCATGTGTTACGCACTAAAATGACAGAAGTTTGAGCAACTAACAGCGGCTACCAGGCAAATATAGAAGCTGCAGAGTCTCAAAGGTTTGTTTCTGGAAGACTTTCTCCTACAATGGCAGCAGAGATAATAGATGAACAGAGGGACGAGCATCAAACAACATAATTCATTATTTCAGCTGTAAGGATCAGATGTGTAGGAAGACAATATGCACTTGCAGTCCTTTTTCTATCTTTTTTTTAAGGAATAGAACACTTAAGATATTGAAATTCATTAATTTATTAACACTGCTGCCCCTCTGTCACTGAATGTTTTCTGTAATGTTGTGGTCTTTGAAGGCTCTGGTGTTTAGCTGCAGTTCTTAAAGTTAAATCTTTTTAAAATTATTTTTTTAAACACTCTGCTTCACAAGTGTGCAGTTAGTTGGCAATTACTGTGCAAAAGTCTTAGGCACCTAAGCAAATTGCTCAAAGCATCCTCGATGCCTCCAGCTGTTGCTTGGATTTGTGAAACTCAAACAGCAGCTCCCGCTTTAATTAACGAGGCACTGATTGATTTAAACCAGGTTTCTGATTGTAAGCACAAGAAATACTGGGCTTCCACAAGGAACAAATATATTTACTGTACACAGAATCACTATTTACTGTAAAATGTTATTTGTATTTGTTAATTTTGATTTTATTTAGTATATTAATGTGAAAAATAAATACTCATATAAGCAGTATTTAAATATTATATCACAGGTTCCTAAGACTTTTGTACTGTAAGTACTGTACCTTCAACTGAACATTAATTTCACATGCATTGTGACTCTTCATGGTTTATTTTGCACTGCATCTGTGCTCATACATACATTTGTAAAAAAGGCGAGGCTGCTGTGTGTTGACTGGCTTTTTTACTTGGCAGTGAAAAGCGCGTCGGAAATGTTTATTCTAAAGCATCCTCCTTCGTGGACTATGTGAGAAGAGCACTCAGGAAATTGGACCTAGATGACTCAAAGGTGAGGAATGCAATGAACATGGATAACCTTTTTTCCTCTTTCTAACTACAAATAAATATGATTTGGTTCCAGTTTGTCCCTTGAAAGAATTTTCATTTGAATAAAATAGATTAATCCTAAAGTAGGAAAATAAAGACTTGTGTTGATGCAATATGTTCAAATGAATTCAGTGCATTCCTTTTTTCCTGAGTGTCAGATATTATGACAGGGATTATGCGATAATCCAGGGAATTTTGCTCTGAACACCTGAGGTTTCCCCTAATGAGCTTTCACGTGAACACGCACACAGATGCCTCTACATTGTAGCATGGCTCGTGTAAACTCGCTTCACTGCACCCAGTGCTGGCAGAACAATAGCCCATTTAGCTGCAGGCGGCAGATAAGACACCCTTAAATAATTAGCGAGCTCAGTGATTCAGTCTAATCCTCTGTGACAGTTTTGTGAATGTGTCTCCACTGTACTTTGAGGCCAGGGTGTTTTTGCTTTGTCCTCCCCATGTCTTCGATTTTCAGAGGTATCATCCTGTCCTCTCACCTCTACCATTTCCTTTCTCGTTTTGTTTTTCTCTCCAGCTCTCTGACAGCGTGATCCAGGATTACCATGACCTCTACAGCCCTAGGATGAACGAGATGGTGGCCTTCAACATGGTGAGCACCCTTTCAGCATTCGCAATCTAAACTGTATGCAAATATATTAGTTTATCTCCGTTTCCCTGCAGCCGACATGGAATAAATGGCTAGGAGGAAAGTTACAGATAAATCCTGTGTTTTTATGCGCATGTGAATGATGAGCAGCAGGCAGCTCAGAAGTTTTCTGATGCAGTGATGCATTTCAGACTGGTTCATTGTTTAATGCTGAAAAAGTACTTGCATTTTTTAGCAAAAAGGTTGATTCAGATTAAACCTTGTTGGAACTAACCTGTAGTGGGGTGGAGAGGGTGCATAACAAATCTGGCTTGTCAGTTATTCAGCAAAACTCTTAAATATATTTAAAAATAGTTTTATGTTAACAAACAATTCAGTGATCTCCTCAACCTAGACTTGTTACAGATTCAGATCAGATTCCACTATTATCTCATCCAGCATTTTCTACTAGTGTCATCCAGACTCCTGGCTCAGTATGACACGGTTGTTTTCTCCCTCAGCTGAAAGTGGCGTTGGCTCCCTGTATTGAGGGACTGATCCTGCTGGACCGACTGTGCTACTTGAAGGAGGAGGTAATGAATCACCTGTTCTCAGGCTGTATACTGAAGAACAAAGTTAATCCGTTTGTTTGGCTTGTCTTTACCATTTGCAGACTGAAAGACTTTGGTACCCTTGTCTGTATAGAATATAAAGAGATGCAGTTCACAGTGTGATGACTTTGGACCACGGTGCCATGTTTTTCCAGTCTTTTCCTGCTAGTTGCCTTCGGGTGCCAGTCCGCGGCATTGTCAGGGGGAGGATCTGTTTCAGTACCACAATGAACTTTATTCCCCGTATGCTGGCTCTGTGTGTGTGTCAGCCTGTGTAATATAACACTGAAAGACTTCTTAATCCTCTTGTAATTAGAGGAAAAAAGAGCCCTTTGTAAGCTTGACTTGGACTATTGGGAAGGGTCTTTGTTTCAGGCTGAATCTACATGCTTTGGGATTACAGCACATATGTCTGTAATCAGCAGACAAACCCAAAAAACTGTGAAATTTCTTGATGACGGAATGTATTTTCCATTTTCGAAGACGGTTTGAAGGACCGTTGCAAGCCATTACGAAGCTGCACTACTGTCTTGCTATGATGCAACATATTACTCAAAGATTTATTTGTGACTTTCAGAGGCGAAGACTTTGCCTTGTAATATTCTTATTAAAATTGAGAGTGGCTTCAAACTCCTCAGAGCCCTCACTGTGGTTTTTCTTTTAAGACCACCATTCAGTATGCGCCCTCCTCGCGTATTGTGAAATGTTTTGAGTTCACTGTTAAGTGAACAGTTAAGTTTAGCCCGATTTCTCATTTATTGTTACAAGACTCTGGTTGAGTTATAGCCGTGCAGCTGGCAGTGGCTAGGTTAATTCCGCAAGTCTATTCATCCTACAGGAGTTCCGCAGTTTAGAGTTACCCCTCCGTTTCCCCTTACCCTCACACGCTTTGAACACAAAACCCCCTCCCACACGAGGATGTCAGTCAAGAACATGTGGCTAAGCCAGTCATGGGGCGATTTACATAGAAAACAGAAGAGTGAGAGAAGTTTTGATTATATGTGAGGATCGTTGGCTGCTGGTTTCTCTGGGGATCTCTAATATATGGTCTTCTTGCGTTCACTTGGTGGTCATATAGGCCCCCGTGACACATTAACTCTGTATGTTTGCCCACAGATCTCAGCGGTATGCCTTTGTCAGACATTAAAAGAGCTTGTTGCTCAAAGATTCTTGATGACAGACATGTGAGCTCCTAGTGTGCATATGGAAATTAGAGTCACACCAGACCTCCTGGCACTTCTCCGCGTATAAATCATAAAGCTGTGAGGCGCCGAGCCTTTGAATATATGAATGTGTGCTTTGATGAGTAATTATGGAGAGCTGTGTAATAAAGGGGTCTGTTTTCTTCTGAGCCTAATGCGATAGCTAATCCAAATAGTCGTCTTCACTGTTGGATATACTGGTAATTACACTCGAGCTGTGAATGGTCAGCGTGATTCTGATCATTCCTGGTGTGCACATAAGAAGATGACTGTGTTCAGACTGTATTCAGGTATTCTCAGTGTGCACAACTGAAAACAGCTGGAAAAAATGCTCAGTATTCTAGCGTATGTCACTAAGCAGCGGTTACAGATATGGGCCTGTAGCAGTCATATGCATATCATCAAAATGTGAATACCCTATAAATGCTTAAATGTTTTGGCAGGAAAATGTGCCCTACTCCGCCCTGGTGCAGCTCTTCGACCCTCTTCTGTCGCCCAGATGTTACGCTGTCGTCGGAATAAAGAGATGTGGAATTTCATGAAGACCAACAAGACCACAGCTATGCCTTTTATTTTTTAAACTTTTAAATTATATTGCTCACTTTATATACTTATGTGCTATTGTGTCCTAATTACCATGTAAGACTATAAATCTTTTTTTCACATCTGCATCTGAGTACTGATTGAGTAATGGTGGTTTGTAAATCACAAACAAGTTATGTGGTTTACATTCCTTACTGCTTTTATAATGTCTATTTTCTCCAAGGACAAATGACTGAATTACATCAGAGTATAGGATTTAGACACACAATGCAAACAGATTTTAGTGAGATGGTAATGCACAATATTATTAATAATAATAATAATAATATTGTTATTATTATTATTATTATTATGCCAATAATATCATACTAATATCATAGCACTATTAATAATAACATTGTAAACATAATGTTAAATGCAACATTCATGCTCTCCTCTAACAAGATGTCTAAAAAATCTGCATAATTCTTGCTAATTATGCAATGGCTGTAGCTAGCATGTTGGCTAGTAAACAATTTCAGTGACGATATGATAAATAGTTCTTTGAAATTAATATTTTTATTTTAAAATGAGCTGTTTTGGCTACAGAAGTTATTTCTGCATGAGATTGGGCCGAAGATTTTAATGTTAAGGTGTAGATCATGGATCAGTTAGCCAATGACAATCATCAAGGGACACTAAAAAGTTCCCAACATCCAGAATTTCAGAATTCTGTGTGTTCCATAGTGTTTCAGTAAATATTCTGAGATTAGACTCCATCGTTTGATTAGGGGAGAAGATAGGAGGGGGTGGGGGGCATATTGGTATGGGTAGTTTTTTTCTGCATCCTTCATTAGGTTTCTTGAATCCTAAGCAGCACCGAATCCAAACTGACTGATGATTCCTGCGTCTGTACTGAGCAGCTTTTGAGCAAACAGCCAATAGTGTTTGAACGCACAAACCCGATCACCTGAAACAGAAAAGGCTGATTTGAGCATTACTGTCCAAAATTAAATGATATCTTCAGTACAAGGGCTGGTCCACAAACGAGTTCTCATTGATAAATTACAACAAAGTCATACTTATTAAGCAGATCATCAATATTAACCACCAGCTCAACGTTGTTAACTCAGGCATGCAGAGCACTGTTTACCTCACATTCCGACTTATTAATAACCTAAATAAGCTCCCCAAGGAGGTCACTGCATTGACCTACATGAGTCATGAACATGAAGACGCCTCCCATGGATCTTCATTACAGTGCAGGGTTGGGAGCACGTGCTCCAACTATTCTTTGCTTAGTTATTTTTATGTTTTAGTTATTTTTATGTTGCGTCCCTTGTGATCCGTGTCTCAATTTAAAAGTTTTG
Organism: Hemigrammopetersius urotaenia; assembly: GCA_037974485.1. Taxonomy (NCBI): domain Eukaryota; kingdom Metazoa; phylum Chordata; class Actinopteri; order Characiformes; family Alestidae; genus Hemigrammopetersius; species Hemigrammopetersius urotaenia. The sequence continues at coordinate 19,794,200 of JBBPDC010000129.1, forward strand.
CACAGTACTTACACAAAGCTGGTATGGTTTCAGTTATAGCACTGAAGATTTTTTTAATGTACTTTTGCTCTTTCAGGAACATCCTGAAGTGTTTTTAATGCAACGATGGAAACCATTCCTATTTAAATTGTAATATCTGACTTCATGCATTTTTATGGCATAATATCTTGATCTTTTATTTGATTTACAGTGAATATTGCACTCTAACCTCTGTGTAGAAAAAAAATCCTAATAAAACGCATACAAATACTTACTGCCCACCTAAATACTTTTAAAACAACTTTCTGGCTGACCTAAGCCAGTACTATGAATGCTCTGAGCGTCAAAGCCTGGCTGTTGGCCAGTGTATGCACTGTGTTTTGGCCTGTGTACTATGTGCTGTTACTGTCCTGGATGAGTCGTGCTGTTTCCCCTGCTGCTGCCATCATCACACTCATTTGTCACGCTGCACTGCTGGCTGGAGCTGTGTAGGCTCACACATCTGTCAACAAGCACCTCAGACGCAGATGTGAGAGAATGGAACAGAAAGATGCCATAAAGGCCTCTGTTGGACGCCTACGCTGAGAAAAGGCCTTGGCTACTGCTAAGTTCTGACACATCACACCTGTGCTGTGCAGCCCTGCCTGCTCATCTGTGGTTCTCACTGCACACTTCCAGCAAATCACACTGTAGACTGCATCATCCACATCCTGTTGTTCTGTCTTGGGAATTCTCTGCCAAATACTAGCACATACATGCACTCACACACACTCAAGCTCAACGCCATGCCGCAACAGGGATGTGGTGCCATTTCCTGAACTGTGGCTAAATCTGTTTGAGGAACACGCCCAGGATGTGATGTTATGATGCAATCTGCAGAATCTCAGGGACTGAAATAGCGAAGCGGTGGGAAATGCGCTCTTTCATCTTTCATCTTCCTCAATTTGTGTTTTGGGAGCTCTGTCATCACTAGGACTGTCCTGCGCCACACATGAATTCCGCTTGGAGACTGATTTCCTTTTCCAAAGCAGCAGCCACCATCCTGATTTCATTGTACAACTTCTTTATTTAACTTCCTAAACCAGGCCTCCCCCTGTAACCTGCAGTCTGGGGGCCACATGGCTCTGCCTCTTTAGTATGCCTCTTTAGTATTACTGCTCATTATCCCCCCCCCCAGAGTTTATGGTAGAAGTCATGCTTAATGGAATGGTTCACCAAAAAAAAAATCTAATTTACACAATTTACCCTTTCCCCATATATACTTGATCAGCCAAGACATGTTTGGCATGAAGTTTGCTTTTTAGTCTTGGACTGAAGCGATAAGGCTAATGAGGCTAGAAGATACTGGATTTCTGTTATGTTGGACTTGCCTTAACTTTTATTCATTCAGTTACTTTTTTCTGCTAATTTGAGCAAACTGTCCAAATGTTTCAGAATTCTTGCACATGACTGCATGTGTGTACATACATACATAATAAAAACACCTGGCATAATGTTTTATTGTCTATATTCCATTATATACAGATATGGTAAAAGCAAATTGTGGGAACATTTTGAGGCTACTTTCTACAATTATAGCCATATTCTGGTGAAATGTGAGGCTTAGTAGAACAGTGAATCATTTCTTAAAGGTCCACAACTGAATCACTGAGATTCAGGATAACACACAACCTCAAGTGTTTCAAAGGTTCCCAAAGGTTTTGAATGGAGCTCCATCATTCCATACACTGCTGGGGGGCTGAACGCCCCTCAGGCTGATGCCTGGCATTGTGCATGCTGACCTGCGGCTCGTGCAGCTGCTCTGGAGCATCGCTTTTGGCAAAGCTTTTGTATGGAAATCAACAAGCTTTGTGCTCGCAGCTGAACTTCAACAGTCAACAGTGGGTGCGCTTCAAAGCTGGATGGGTGTCTGTGCTTGTGTACATATAGTATAAACCTTAAGCTGAGCAAGTCAGAGATAATACTGCAGTTTAAAGAGTTAAAAACTTAGGGTCGTGCCCTGTGTGGTCTAATTATCCGGATCTATGCAGCACTGCAGGGGAGCTGGACAGAAAGGGAGAGGCTGCGGCCGGTGAGGCTTCCGCACAGAGGAACCAGAGGAGGAGGAAGTCTAGGGGAGCCATGTAGCTCCTTATCAGGCATCAGGATTTTAAAAAGGTACCGTATGAGAAGTTTAAAAAAAAAGGAAGTTGGAAGGAAGGAGAGGTGCGATTTATCTTTTCCATCAATGACCCATCATCAGTTAGGCCAAACAGGATGCAGGGATGTTAGGCACAGGCTATTTACAAATCCCCCCCCCCACACACACACACCCGCCTGTCCCTAAAGAGCCATGATAAGTTCCATCTGAAAGCAATCACCCGTCCAGTGTGTGAACAGAAATTCAACACATAAACACTCCCCCTCCTTAGCCAACAGAAATGAGAATAATATGACTGAGCCTAATCTCTTCATCTTCTCTAAGGTGAGTTCTGAGTGCCCTTTCTTTGCTTTTCTGCATAAATGAGCACATGCAGTACTACAAGAACACCTCCACAATTTCAGCCTTCAATAAGTTCCATATGGCAAAGCTACAGTTCACTGATGTTGAATCATTAGAATGTCAATAGTCGACTTAACACTTTCAGCATGATTTTGCAGCCTACGTGTTTTCCACCATCAGGTTTGATCCAGTTTCCTTTCGCTGACAGACAGCAGAACCCTATCTCGTGCAGTTTTGGAAAGATTGATAATAATAATAACCACTATGATTGCGCTGCACTGCGCAAAGGCATCATCCTGTTTCAAATCTAAACACTGTTCATGTCAGAATGTTCCAGTCGTATAGCTGTTGTTTGTGTAGATAGCAGATATGAATTGTTTACAGAACGCTAGTGGAATGATTCCCATATTTCAGTCCTTTTAATTATGCTGGAGCACTGAGAAAACACCTCCCAGTAAAAGCGTATCACGCAGTCAGTAAAGCTAAATCCTTATTTATACACTGATGTACTCAGGCTTGGGAAAATTAGGTAAATCAGAAGCCTGCTGAAAGGTATCTGATAATCATAACTGAACTCTTGAATTAGTGTTGATAAAAGGTTTAGCTTTGGATTTATCATTATGTTTCTTGTTTTTTAAACTTCACATGACCCTTCATTAACTGAAGACCAGGCTGGAGGGTTGGCTGAAAAAGAGAAAACCTACTAGAAGACCAGACCAGAATGTTTTTGGATGAAAGTGTACCATTCCAGTGATCTACTAGAGCATTTAATCAGAAGCGGTCGTGACCTGCAGTCCTGGAGGGCTGATGTCCAACACAGTTTGGAGCTCTTAAAGGAGAATTCCATCTTTAAAAAAAAAAAAAAATCAGACAGTTCTTTCTAAAAAATGTCAGTGTGACCAAATCAGAATTGTTTCCTGTGATAAGAAACAGATAGGCTATCTTAAGTGTTTAATGTCTCTCTTACAGAAAGGGATGTGGAATTGTTATGAACACTTTTTCTGATGACATTGTTTTATGTTCGTTTTGTACGTGTTTTGACCTAAACAACCTTTTTAGAATCTATTGTTGCTGTTCTAAGGCAAAATGTTGTTTTTTTCAGCTTTAGCACTATTTTACCACCATTAAAATTAAATGTAAAAACGCAGATGACACATGAAGTCATATCCAATTGAGTCATATCCGGGGGGGGGGGGGGGGGGGGGGG
>JBBPDC010000129.1:19812623-19824092 GCA_037974485.1 Hemigrammopetersius urotaenia
TTTCTGCATTCATCCCATTTACACACACATTACCCCAGGTTCCATTGTAGAACACTTCCAGATTCCCCTCACAGCCCTCAGTGAGTCTGATCTCTTTAAACTCTGGTGGAAAACACATGCTTTACATTTCACAGAAACAAACAAGTAGAAAACATCTCTCATTATTTTTATAAAAGCAAAAGTATGCTTTTATGAAATTATACATTTCTATATTTCACTCTTTTCTAATATGATCTGAAGTCCGGAGATTTGATATCAGCTGCATATCCTACCTGAGCACATAACCCCTACATCGTCCTTGTGTCCACATTCATTTTCTCCACATGTTTGAAAGCTGCAGTTCCACAGAGACGTCTCATTTCCCTCACACTCCACCTCATTCAGCCATATGCGTCCAGATCCAGGACCAAACCAGGCTGGTACTGGGGCACTGAGGGCCACTCCACACTGCAGCTGTCTGCACACCACCTCTGCATCTCTAATATCCCACAAATCATCACTCACTGTCCCCCATGATCCACTGAGGAAAACCTCCAGTCTTCCTGCACAGTCTCCTCCAGAACCAACCAGCCTGATGGACCTGGGGGCTAAATTACACATACACATATGGGCTCATACAGAAAAAGAGATTTTCAGTTTAGAAAGTGAGCATTCCAAGATCACCTCTAAATATGTTGGTTCTTGATACATTTATTCATTACTAATGATAACTGTTTTCAGTAAGTCTACTGAATACCATTCAGTTTTTATACTGAATTGTATATATTTAGGAGGAATCCAACTTTTCTTGTGGGTAACATATACAAATATACCTTATAGCATTAAAACAATGAATCTATTGCATTTACTACTGTTCACAGTCCTTGCCTAAGGTGAGGGCTGAAAAGGTCCATGAGTCAATAGCAACCCCTAGTGGTCGCAGGCAGTGACTGTAACAATTAAACTCAAATCAATAGTGAAGGTTTTTTATGTGTGTGAAGAGAAAACAAAGAGCACTGTAACACATGGTAAAAGTCAAATTGACTTTTAGTTGACTTCAAGCACCTTATATAGGTATATATATTCAAGCACCTTATATAGGTATGTTATCTTCACGTTTGGGCTATAATTTATTGGTTATCTGACAAATATCCTGTAAACGGATTTTGATATACAGCTCTGAAAAAAATTAAAAACTTCAGTTAAGTTTCTCAGGTTTTATCTTTTATAGCTGCAAGTATTGAACCATATTTCTCCTAATTACCAAATAGAAATATTGTTCTTTAAAGCATTTCAAAGGAAATACATCAAAATAAGACAATTCTTAAAAATAAGATAAATTATAGTGTGTACAGAATGGCAGTAATTACCTTTGACGAACGTCTAGTAGTGTTTTGCAATATAACTGGTTACATTGCAAGAGGAGAGTGTTGTCTAAAGCTGTGTTTTTTATACTTTTCCTTTTCTTCTGGAGCCTTAGTATTAATCTAGCTACCAGATATTATTTCACTGTGAACAACGCCAAATTGCCCTTGTTCCATGCTGCAGTGGGCCCTCTTCTGTTCTTTAGATATTGCCTCACAACATTGTAAAAATTACAATATTTAAACTTAAAAAGAAATTAACTTGATTATTTTTTATGTAATAATACGTTTTATGGTGTGCTGATTATTATCACAACTATAATATTTACCAGAGCAGGTGATTGACAGTTTTTTTCTGGAGCTGCAATTGATGGTTTGTGCTCTGCTGCAGTTCACCAGATGATCTTCACTTCCAGAGCAGTGAAAATCTGTCACACATGTGTGATTGTGTTCAGGACTGGAGGAAGAGGAACTGGAGAAGTTGAGCACAGAGCCACAGCCCAGCTGTCTGCAGACCACAGAGGCCTCAGACTCACTCCAGGAGTCCAGCACAACTTTCCTCCAGTCCTGCATGAAGTACACCTCCACCTCCCCCTCACACTCCATCCCTCCAGACAACCGCACTCGCATCTCGTGAAATGCCAAAGAGGAATCTAAAGAGAATCGCACAAGAAATTATTCTATGTATAAATAACACACATTATGCTTTTAAGTTACATAAGGCCATAGTCAGAATTGAATCAAGCCCATATAGTGGGAGCTGAATGCCAAAGTTATAGATACGTAAATGCAGTATAAAGCAGTTTTCAGTGTTCTGTCCTTTAAATCCACTGTCTTTTAAATCCGATCAGTAATTATGTTCCTTGGATTGCAGTACATTAGACATTGGTCAAAAAGCAAAATATGTCTATTCTGATATATATTTAAAAATAAACTTTCCATGAATACCGCATTATATCAAATAATCATTGTAAACTAACGAGAGCTTCCAAAAGCAAATCAGTCTACTGTCTGCTTACTTGTGAATTAATGAGTAAATGATGTACACCTGGACATAGCACAGCTAACTAGCCAACTGTCTTTTAATGTTTAAACCCCTAAAAATATAGAAGTCGTGTATAAAAATGTACCTGGTTTGAATGTTCACACCTTCAATTTAAACCTGATGTTCAGCTGGTGTTTATTATTTAATTTAAATCTAATATGCTGTGTTAGTTTTGCGGACATCCAAATATGTATGGACCTGACTGTAGTTCTGATGTAAAATCTAGTGCCTGATTTAAAAATTAATTAACTTTTTTTTTTAATGGACATTTCTAATTTTTGCTTGTGGCGAGGCACAGAACATGCAGAGGCACGAGGGCCAAAACACAAGAAAGCCTGAAAGATGGATTGAGTGAGGGTGTGCATGACGGATAGTGTGATGGCTGACAGACCGAAGGGGAAGAATTCCTAGAACTTAAACATAAAAAAGAACTCCGACATGAAGCAATAAACCAAAAGGACTATCACTTTCACATGAGCACGGGACAGCTGACAGAACACATGAAACCTGGCACCAAAATAGATCATTTGAACTAAAGAGTCCCACACATAAAACCGAAATAATAGCGGCCTCTAGTGGCCACTGTTGTTTTTTGTGACAGACACAAGCTTAAAGACAAAAGAAACACAGAGAAGGCACGAGGGCCAAAACACAAGGAAACCATAAACTACATGAACGATGAAGGTATGGTGAGGGTGTATGATGGTGGATCGACATCACGGGTTTAACAAAGGCACTTGTAACATTCTAGGACAATAACCAATCCCTAAACACAATTACTTTCACGCAAACATCCCACAGCTAAGACTGAAATAATAGCGGCCTCTATTGGCTGCTGACCGGGAATGTCACAATTACGCTGTTTTTGACAGCGTATTTCACCCATTAGACCTATTCTGCTTTATCTGCTTGAATTTTCTAGTTTCTTAGGGTTTACTGATGAATGCTTGTTTTAAAATGAGAAGCCTGGAGAGCTGAAACACTCATATGTGATAAAGATCTATATAAAACGTTTCCACCAATCAGGAGCATCTAGGTGTAGATCATGCCAATCATCTGTTTGTACCACCAAGAAAAACAACTTTAGCACAAATGGACAAGTTTACTGCAAATAAACTAAAGCACGTTTTGGACTCAGGCAGCCAACTCTGAATACCCTCCATAATTAGGTTTCTCCAAGAGCTCACCACTGCAGATGACTCCACTATCCTGTTTATGAGAGCATGCAGTTCGACTCCATGATGAAATGGGACATTTTGACAGGTGTGTTTCGTTCCCCTGACAATCAAACACATCAGCCCAGATCTGTCCACTCCCCTCTCCAAACCAGTCTGACCCCAACACAGCCACAGCACTCCCACACTTCAGCTGAGCACAGAGGACACTGGCAGCTCTCATATCCCAGCTTACATCACACACTGTGCCCCACTCACTGAGGTACTGGAGCTCCACTCGACCAGAACAGGAGTCAGAGCCGTTCACCAGCCGAGCCTGTGTGTGACCTGAAATCACAAAGAGGTCATTAAAACAGCAAGTAAAGACAAAGAATCTACACAATGAGAATAATTAATATTAAATATTGGAAAGCTCAAATATTACTTAACCAGAACACACAAGTCCCACATCATGCTTGTTAGTGCAGTTATGTCTGAGTGAAGATGATGTTGGACAGAAGTAAATCTGAGATTCATTTCCTCTACACTGAAGCTCCTCTGACCACACCTGACCCTCCCCTCTGCCAAAAGCAGCTGCTCCCAGCACCTCCACAGGATGACCACAGCCCAGCTCTCGACACACAACCTCTGCATCCTGCTGGTCAAAGTCAGCATCACACACCGTGGACCAGGTCTCACCATGAAGAACCTCCACTCTCCCAGAACACTGATAAGGGCCGTCAGTAAATCTGGCCTTTCTGTGACCTGTGTGTAAACGGACAGTTACTCAGAGGTGTACAACAGTCTAATATTTTTTTTCTGATTGAAAGTGCTTTAAGTTAACAGGTATTGTCCAATTACTGCATAGTCTCAGTATTCATCCCAGGGTGCAAATTCAAAGAATCAAGAAAAGGAAAAAGCTTTGGAAAAAACATCTTTCCATAGACTAACACCACACTACAGTACAAGAACAATACTGTGTCGAGAGTGTATGTAGACCATGCTTTGGTTGAATCTCATGAGAACCAATAACTTAAAACACTTACATTTTTTTGACTAGCAAACTAGCTAAATGTCATCTAATGGGCTTTCCAGCCAACAATGTTTGACTGAAGAACCTCATAAAGAGCGAGGGAGTGTGTGAGAAAGAGAGAGAGAAAAGAAGAGAAGAAAGTAGCTTAGATAATAAATGGAGAGGTGATTGTGAATTTGTAACTGGGCTTATCTATTAGTTGAGGGGCTTTGATGTGTTTTTATATTAAAAAATATGTTTTCTGCATTCTTCCAGAAACTGGAAAATGAATAATTTGTACATACCTGAACAGATAATTCCTGCGTCAGAATTATGATTACAGGTGTGTTTTCCCCATCCCAATGATCCACAGTTTTTCAGTGTAGACTCAGATTCACTGCAGTACACATTACTCATCCAGATTTCTCCAGTCCCTGGCACAGTAAAATCAGCCCGAACTGGCTTCCCACAGCTCAGCTGTCTACACATCAGGACCAACGCCACTGAATTCACATTATTACCACACACTGTTCCCCACTGTCCTCTATGAAAAACCTCCACTCTCCCAGCACAGCGACTCCCACCATCCACCAACCTCACACTGTCTGTACAACACAGAGAGAGAGAGCAAGAGAGAGAGATGATATAATGACTTTATCTATGTAACAAGTAACAATCTAACTAAATAAAAAGTACTTACCAGCACACACCAGTCCCACATCATTGTTATGTGAACAGTTGTGTTTGAGTGAAGATGATGTTGGACAGAAGTAAATCTGAGATTCATTTCCTCTACACTGAAGCTCCTCTGACCACACCTGACCCTCCCCTCTGCCAAAAGCAGCTGCTCCCAGCACCTCCACAGGAAGACCACAGCCCAGCTCTCGACACACAACCTCTGCATCCTGCTGGTCAAAGTCAGCATCACACACTGTGGACCAGGTCTCTCCATTAAGCACCTCCACTCTCCCAGAGCAATGAGAGCCACCAACAAGTCTGACCTCTGAAATAAGAAAAACATTCTTTAGCTTGTATATAAAAAGTTAGGGATAATCAGCTTTCAGATGAAATATCAGAATTAACCTAAAATGTGCTAGAACCTTTACAGGTGAACTTAACGTGAATGCGCATATCCAACTGTTCAGTGTTCCAGTACTTTCTGTTCTCTGACAGTGAGCTTAATGACAAAATTCACAACAGATGTCTGATCCATGAATCAACCAATACATTTCATGGTTCAATGAGAATTAATATCTAAACAGTCCTCCGCATCATGCTGTTCACATTTTGACATCATAAGGCCAAGATGACACTTAACAATTGATCAACAGTACCTTGCCATTGCAAGGTTTCAAACGGGATGTTCTCAGACGAAAGTGGCTACTGAGCTTAGATTGTCATCAGCAGGTTGCAACAGAGATACAGACACTGGAAGAGTCAGAGAAAGGCATAGAAGTAGACGTCCTTTGGCCACATCCCACACTGATGATCACTTCATTGTGAACAGTGCCCTGCAGAAACGGATGATGAATGCCACTCCAGGCACATTTAAGGGAGGTGAGAGGCACCAAAGTGTCTGCGTGCGTCTGCATGCTAGACAATCTGCAAGGGACCACACGACCAGCCAAAGGTGTTATCGTCCTCAGATTCACATTGAGCAGTAAGGATGGCCACCAACGATGTTGGAGATGTCAAGGAGAGCACTATGAATCAGCCACTGTTGTCACCAGAATCTTTGGTGGTGTTACAGTGTGGGCGAATGGTACAGCGATAAGCCCATACTACTTGAATAATATCATCAATCCAGTCATAGTGCCCCTGCATAAACAACACAGGCCTAATTTCATCTTCATGGACAACAGCGCTCCAGCTCACCAAGGTGGCATCATTAGGGAACGGCTGCTGGAGACTGGTGCACCTCGAATGAAGTGGCCGACATTGTCTCCAGACCTGAATCCCATAAAAAACCTATGCGCTCAGCCGAGTTGCTGTGTAGAGGCTCATAACCCGTACCCCAAAACTTCAATGACCTGAGGGCTGCCTTTCAAGATGAGTTGGATGCCATGCATCAGCAGCCTAAAAATGTACTTGTGAACAGCATGAGACATCGTTGTAATTGATGCTCAAGGGCACATGACACGTTATTGAGACATTGATATTTTTTGTTGTGGTATACTCACCACTGTTGTTGGCTTTTGTTTCAATAAATTGTTAGAGATGAGGAAATCACCATTGCATGCTTCTACTTAAATGCCCTACTTTCATGATATAGTAGGGCACTAACGATTTTTTTCAAGTCGACATATTCATCAACTGAGGAGGTCAAGATGAGATTGGGAAGACCTGCTCGTATGCTGGTCAGAGAGACAAATCAAAACCCCCATTTGACTGCAAAAAACTGCAGGAACATTTAGCAGACTCAGGAGTGGTGGTGCACCATTCCACTGTGCAGCAATGCTTACACAGACAAGACCTTCATGGAAGAGTCAGTAGGAGAAAACCTTACCTGGACCTCCTTAATAAAATTCAATGCCACAACCAGAGTTTATGAAGTGACTATAATAATTGGTTAAGTCCAGGAATGCTTGTCAGCGTAAGCCAATCAGAGGCAGAGATTGTAATGCGTACACAAGCACTCACAGAGAGAAGAAAAAAACACGACTAGTTGACTTCTCTCAGGGGGGCGTCAACTTGTGCCTCTGAAGTCAACTTTTGTGTTAATGCCCATGTTTTGGGAGCATTTTGGGGGGCATATTTAGGGTTTAAACTGTAAAAAGCGGTTAGCAAGGCAATTAGACACCTGAACACTGCTCAGCGCCGCTCCCAAACATGAACAACCAGCATTTTTGGCATTTTTCTGATTTGACATGGGATGCTGTTTAAAAGTTCTGCTTGGTCAAGAATGAATTAGTGAAATTAATTAGTGAAAATTCTTAATGTTTTTGGGACCGGTTGTGATGTGCAGAGGTAGGATTGGTACAAAGTTAGTAATCCTATTCGTCTTCGATTCTACTCCGCATTATCTTAAGCTTAATTATTATGGCATGTCTTTTTGTTTTTTTTGCTTACTGCATAGTTCCATGTGTTCCATGTGTTCCTTGGTCATTTTGTTTGTTTTCAATATCAAATGTTGAAAAAAATAAAAACTTGGAATGAGAAGGTGTGTCCAAACTTTTGACTGGTGGTGTGTATGTATATAAAACCAATAAAATCTAATTAAGATATAGCAACACACCTGAGCAGATGACTCCAGCATCTTTAGAGTGATCACAGCCATGTTTACCCCACCCTGCTGTTCTACAGTTCTTCAGTTTAATCTCTAATTGACTACAGTCCACGTCACTCATCCAGATTGGTCCTGATCCTGGTCCAAAGTGAGCATCACTCAGTGCATCTACAGCCTCTCCACAGCCCAGTTCTCTACACACCACTGCAGCATTTCTCATATCCCATTTATCACCACACACTGTTCCCCACTGTCCTCTATGAAGAACCTCCACTCTCCCAGCACAGCGACTCCCACCATCCACCAACCTCACACTGTCTGTACAACAGAAAACAATGAGAGTGAGACAAAAAGCTGTATACATATTTATGCAGGACTAGAAAGATACTGACAGAAAGTCAAAGCTCTATATATGGTTCAAACACAGGGCCAGTAAGAGAAGAGTTACTATGAAAGATGTTTTTCCTACCTGCACACAGTAGTCCCACGTCTTTGTCATGGGAGCAGTTGTGTTTGAGGGAAGATGATGTTGGACAGAAGTAAATCTGAGATTCATTTCCTCTACAGTGAAGCTCCTCTGACCACACTTGACCCTCCCCTCTGCCAAAAGCAGCTGCTCCCAGCACCTCCACAGGAAGACCACAGTCCATCTCTCTACACACAACCTCTGCATCCTGCTGGTCAAAGTCAGCATCACACACTGTGGACCAGGTCTCTCCATGAAGAACCTCCACTCTCCCAGAGCAGTGGGAACCACCAACCAGCCTGACGCCTGAAATGAGAAAAAAAACAGAGACCAGTGATATTATTTATGCTGAAGTGGTTTGACATAGAATCATTTGAAAAATGTTCTGCATGTTTAAATTGTTTATTTGTCAATACGTATGTACTGGAAATATGTTTTCTATTTTAATAACTATTTTAATAACTAGTATATAGTAAATATAAGATTAGTAAATATAAAATGAGAAAGTGAGCAGTATAGCTTTCCTGTCAAGGTAAACAGCTACACAGAGCACAAAAGATTTTGAGATATTTAAGTGCAACCTGCTCAAGTTACACTAAAACACCCCAGTTGGTTGTTTGCTGTCATTTTTAGTTTAATTCAAATATCTACTGTATTAAATACTCTAGTAATTTTATTTACCTCCAAACCAAATAAAATGACTTTGTTTATTAAAGTATATCCTACATTTTTCAAAATAAATAAATTAATAAAATGACTATGATCATTAAAGCAATGTGAAGATAGTAGCACACCTGAGCAGATGACTCCGGCATCTTTAGAGTGATCAGAGTCATTTTTACCCGCTTCTGCTGATCTACAGTGTTTCAGTGTAGACTCTGCCCCATTACAATGCACATCACCCATCCAGATCGGTCCTGATCCTGGTCCAAAGTGAGCATCACTCAGTGCATCTACAGCCTCTCCACAGCCCACTTCTCTACACACCACTGCAGCATCTCTCATATCCCATTTATCACCACACACTGTTCCCCACTGTCCTCTATGAAGAACCTCCACTCTTCCAGCACAGTGACCCCCTCCATCCACCAATCTCACACTATCTGAAAGGAAGAAAGAAAGAATGAAAGAAGGAAGGAAGGAAGGAAGGAAGGAAGAAGGGGAAAAGAACTTTACTTGTCATATAGTCTTGAATTACTCAAAGCCCTGTCTCTGATTCTACATTAATTATTTTTAAGAGTGGAATATACCCCATAAAAAGCAATAAGAGACCATTTTACCCTTTTTTTGTTCACTGTTTTTATATTTTGCAGCAGTGTGTAAAATGAACAGGGTGCTTTATTTTTTGACTATTTTGTGAGCTGTGTAAAAAATAAGAAAAATATTTTGCAGATGTTCTATGTGCTGCATTCCAGCAGCTCCATTCCTGATTCCGTTTCTGATAGGATGAAACAGTCTCACATGCACACACTCTGCTCTTAAACATTATTATTTTAATTGTTGCATTAGTAAAATAATGTAAGGTGCTGTCTACTTTAATATTTCCAAGGTATAATAAATTATATAAAAAAGTAAAACAAAAAACAAATCCAAATCTACTAGTCATTTGTAACCCAACAACATTAGTCAATTAATCAATTAGTTGATCATTTGGATTAATTAGACAAAAAATGTCTAGGCTTGATCACAAATGCTATCGAATAAAATTTGATAATTTAGATACATTCACCTGGAAATGATCACAAAGCCAAGTATGAAGTTATTGAACTTCAGCCGAAGCTTAGTGAGACTCATTTAGGATGTCACAAAAGAACCCAAACAAACATCTAAGGAGCTGCAGGTAAGGCAAGATAAGGCAAGTGTTCACATTTCCATCAGGAGTAGCAATTTTTTTGCATATTATTTTGGTTTTATTTCATGTAACAATGCGCAGCAGTCCAGCCCCCTGATATGTTTGCATATTGAAAAATTGTTTGCAAGTTTGAAAAATTGTGATTAATTGTAAGTATACTTTGTCAAAATTGTACAAAATGAAAAATGAAAAATTATGTGGAGCAAAAACGAATGCAATTCAAGTAATAAATATAATATTGAAATTCAGCTCTTACCTGCACACACAAGTCCTGCAGTACTGTCATGGGAACATTTGTATTGAAGTGAAGGTGATTTTGAACAGAAGTAAATTTGAGATTCATTTCCTCTACACTGAAGCTCCTCTGACCACACCTGACCCTCTCCTCTGCCAAAAGCAGCTGCTCCCAGCACCTCCACAGGAAGACCACAGTCCAGCTCTCGACACACAACCTCTGCATCCTGCTGGTCAAAGTCAGCATCACACACTGTAGACCAGGACTCTCCATGAAGAACCTCCACTCTCCCAGAGCAGCGAGTACCACCAACCAGCCTGACTCCTGAAATGTAAGTGTGTTAAAATACAGGTGATTTTTCTTAAGAGATGTAATGCTGTTAACATGTATTTATTCTGTTTAAATGTACAAAATCTGTGCTAATATTTCATCGGTAATTCTTCTTAAATGTTAATTAATTTTAGCAACATGTGACCTTTGTAAACAAGTATGGAGCTGTGAAAATCTGTAATATCAGTGAAATTAGTTTTAGGAAAGAACCTACCCGTGCAGATGACTCCAACATCTTGATCATGAGTACAGTCTTCATAATCGTAGTATGAATAATAACTAAAGTCATTCAGTGGTGACTCTGTAGATTCTGACTGATTGCATTCCTCTAATTTCTTCAGTATCTGTCCTGATCCTGGACCAAACTGAGTGATACCCTGAGCCTCTCCACAGCCCAGTTCTCTACACACCACTGCAGCATCTTTCATACTAAAGTCATATTTACACACTGTTCCCCACTCATCATCACAATAAACCTCCACTCTCCCAGCACAGCGACTCCCACCATCCACCAACCTTAGACCACTGTCTGTACAACAGAGAGAGAGAGAGAGAGAGAGAGAGAGAGAGAGAGAGAGAGAGAGAGAGAGAGAAAATACACAGGCAAACACACAAAGACAGAGAAAATTATTTTAAAAACACACATATAATATTTAATTTGCCATTTTAAATGTTATAAGGTGTAACATATTTTTAAAAATATTAGGTACACAAAACACTGAAAAATTGTGTGTTCTTACCAGCTGTGGTGAGTGAGATTATGGAGAACAGAAGAATGAGAGTCACACAGCTGTCCATCTCCCTCT
>JBBPDC010000129.1:19832523-19844604 GCA_037974485.1 Hemigrammopetersius urotaenia
ATGCAGTGAATTGTATTAACATGATCAGCATTTCAGCCAAGAATGTGAAAATGGTGAAATGTTTTACTGATTTACTTATTCTGTTAAACATTTGAATTTATTCTGCGTAAACATATCTATTGGTTTTCTTTTATTGGTATAACAGTGCAATAAATTTCAAACTCCAACATATTCCTGTTTTTTGGACACGGGGGGTGGGTAGGGGGATGGTTGCTACAGGTAGGTTGGCTAAACCATCCATCCAGGCTGAACTACTTATACGGGGGCTGCTGGAGCCTGTCCCAGCTGTCATAATGCATCAGGCAGAGAAACACCCTGGACAGGTTATCAGTCCATCACAGCACAGATTCACAAACACACACACAGAGGCAGGATTTCATTTCACCTGCTGTGCATGGCTTTAGATTACAGGAGGAAAACAGAGTACCCTTTGGAAAGCCATACAGGCACAAGGAGGACCCTTGGCTGCTGTGGATAGGAATTGATCTAAACTTTTAAAATTGTTTTTTGGGTTTGCAAAACATGAGGTTTATGTTAATACGCTAAATGAATCCTGACCAACATGTTTGTATGAAGTAATACTTCACCTAAACAGTGGTCAAGTGGAGTGAGTAAGAAAACTGCTAAAGCCCAGGAGGAAAAATGTAACCAACTAAGAGTCAAAACTGGTACTGTGTAACAAGCAGTGTAAAGACATTGACTGAAGACAGTAGAATCAGAATCAGGAAACTTTATGAATCCTGGAGGAAATTGTTTGACTGCACAGGGACAAGAACAATATGAAATATGCAGGAAACAAAACCTGCAGATAAACCTCTTTTTGAAAATATGCTATATTATATATACAATACAGTATAAATACTACAGATAAGTAACTTACAGATAAGTGAAATCTAATGACGCAGATGGTAGTTAGGTGTCACGAGCCGAGCCGCGAGGCCCGGACTCGGAGCGACCTGGAAGCCCGCAGAAACAGGCAGGCAGGCACGGATCCATGCTAGACGTTTATTTTAGAAACAGAACTGAACGCAAACATCAGGTGATGGACTCATGAGGAGTTACACACAGACTGGAACTTAAATGCAGACAGTGATCAAGGAAAAACATAAACAGGTGAACACAACACGTGACAAAACAAAAACCCAGAAAACGTCAAAATAAGAGCCTCAAAAACCCAACAGAAAAGCAGTGGCCACCGACCGTACCGTGACATTAGGAGTATGTTAGAGCAGATAAAGTGATTTGAATGGCATAGTTACAGTTTTTCTCGATTGCTAAAACACTAACCAATCTTTTGAACTAAAATTTCAAAACCATAATGCTATTTTTCAAAAAGCACACCCATTTCTCTGAACTATAAACACTATTCCCCTGCTTGAACACATGAGTCATATTTGGTGAACTTTTACTGCAAAACTGTATACACAAAGGAGGAGGTCGAGGATGAGGATGTGGTGAATGAAGAGGGAACTGTAACCTGACCAAAAGGAGGAGAAGGGGGAGGAACATAATTGTAAATGTCCATCGTCAGCGTGGAGGGAATGTCAATATGTGCGCAGCCAGCAGCCAACGAGGGGTACTCCACCGCCATGCCATTCTAGGACCCTATAACACTACGCTTCTCCTTGCTTTTCTTAATGGTCTAAGACTACATATGTTCCAGCTGGACTACAGGGAACCAGCACAGTCAGAGCAGCCTCACTACGTTGTTGTTTGGGATAACGTCAGCTTCCATCGCATACACCAATAACCCAAGGTTTGGAAGAAGCCTGCCTAGACATATGAGTAGATTCATGCCAGGGTTGGCTCAGGCCTGCAAGAGGATTTTACCCCCCACTGCCTGGCTAGGGCCAATATAGCCTGTGATGTGGATGAGATTCTCTGGCCTGACCCAGACCAAAGACAGGACGCTGAGGTGGACTAATGTTTTTGGTGTGTGTTGTACTGTACAGTAGATGAATAAAAATGTGCCACTGTTTATACATTGGTTGGTTGATGTTTGGGAAATTGGGTGAGACGTTATGGATTTGTGTTTACAGTTTCGAGAATACGAGGCATAGTTTCAGGAAATGTGTTTAGGCAATCGAGAAAAACTGTAAAAAGAAATTTGGCTGAAGGGAATGGACTAGGCCAGGCCTGATCAAAGTCCTCCATCAAAGCCATCAGATTTCATACAGCCTGCAGCTTCGGTCTTATAATGTATTTATCATAACTTTAAAATGTTATTCCATTCTAATACTATCTGGCTCTGCATCTGTGCTGCAATCCCTCCTCCGCACATGACTACAAAGAATTAGTGCCAGCAAGTTACCTGTTCCTTGGTCAATCTGAAATGGAGTGTTCTGAACAGTAACATCTGTCAGTATTAACAGTAAAAAGCACAATAATGAACTTGGACTTATGGCACTTATTTTATTAAACTCTTAAAAGATTTGGTTATAACTGTTGATGTTATACCTGTAGATGTGACACAAAGTATTGCTTTCTGAAAGATCATGTAGAAGACAATGGCAAAATTGACCACTGTTCATTATTTAAAACTCCTGTTTAAAATCTTTACTGATCAAATAAAGATATTGATCAAACTCATGGAAATGTATGGTATTCTTTGTTCAATGTCATCTGACTCTCCTGATGTGAATGAAAGGCAGAATTGTGTTTGTAGAGTTGTTCACGTCTGCCTGAGTGGCTTACATTTGATTACATTGCCATTTGAAAAGTAAACGTAATTGTGACAATGAAAATTATTTATAACTGTGTGTATTTTCATGTAATGTCTGTGGTGGGAAAAAAATGAGAGGAATTAGTGGCCCCCGGGCATCTTCACTTTATCAAATGTGGACCTCTTTGCCAAAAGATTGGACACCTCTGTACTAGTGTTGTTTTTGGCGGCCTATTTTATCTTTAGTTTTAGTCTAGACTTCGTGCCAAGAGTTTTTATATGTCTATACTCTTTTTAGTCTAGTCAAGCTTCAGTAAACTAAATGTGTGAGCATTTTAGTCTTATTTTCGTCTAATTTTAGTAAATGAAAATGATATTTTAGTCTCTTTTTTAGTAATGCAGTTCTATTTAACTCAGTCAATATAGTATAAGTTCCAAGTAGAATAGACAAAATCAAAATCTTTTAGTCAAACCTATTTCACAATTCAAACAAGGTTATCTTATTATAATATCATTGTTACCTTATAGACTCAAGAATACTGTCCATCCATTCCAGACACGGAGACACTCTGATTTGAATTTACGACATTTATTTTGCCAACCAAACATGTTAGGGTCCAAAAAAGAGGAATATGTTGGAGTTTGAAATTTATTGCACTGTTATGCCAATAAAAGAACACCAATAGTTATGTTTACGCAGAATAAATTCAAATGTTTAACAGAAGAAGTAAATCAGTAAAACATTTCACCATTTTCACATTCTTGGCTGAAATGCTGATCATGTTAATACAATTCACTGCATGATTAATTACATTTACTGGACTGCAAGCAGCTGCATAATACAAAATGTGTAAACTGGCTGGTGAGCAATTACAAAGAAGAAGAAAGCAAGTAATGTAAATCAAACCTATGAGCTATGAAAGTTTTCCATGATGTATTGCTGTAGAAAACCTCTTATAAATGAATTTAAAGAAATGTGTTGTGGCAAAAAAGGTACAAAAATGTATCTAATCAGAAAAATAATAAAAACCAACATTGTTGAATCAATTAGTTGATTGAGTTTCAAATGGTTCAAATATGAAATATCCTGAGAATATACACTGGGTGGAGTCTCCTAGGCGCATGATCATGATCTAGCTCTCTTTCTGAAGCTCCTCTCCCACAACATATTCTGAAAATGAAAGAATGAGAACATTATTCCTACAAGGATTTTAAAATGGCTTCAAATGTATTCATCATATTTAAGCAAAGCCACTTCTAACTCCAAATATGGCACTGGAAACTTATTTGGTAAGTAACAGTCCCCTAAAACACAGTAGATATTTCTCATGTACATCATTATTACATTACAGTCCCACATTCATGTGAAAAGTGCAACAAAATACATCTGTCTCCATTTTAATAAACAGTTTCTCACCTATTGCCTCTCCAGGAGGGATGACATCATCATAGGTATCCAATACAGACACTAAAACAACAAATGGCAACAAATTTATTAAGAGAATTGTTAGTGATGATTTTGCTCAATTTGATATTTTCACATGACGAGGTGCACCTGTTAAAGTTCACATTTTTACAGAAACTAAAATCATGAATTGTTAGTGGTATCTAATTGTCTGTCAGTTGGCAAACAGCTATCCTATGGTGAGTGGAAGGTAGCTCCAACTGTGCTGCATTTATTTCAACCTCTAACATGTCTTTCTTTCAACAGAAATAGTAGTTAAATTAGACACTTAATATTAATACTAAATGATAATGATATGGAATATTTTGCAATAAAAACTTTTAATGAAGCAAACGGTATAAAGGCACCCACGTCTCAGGCCACTTGTGGTGACATCATCGTAATATTCACCCTTTTCCTCATTCACAGGCTTTACTGGAGGAGAAAGAAAAACAGACAGTTTATTCAACATTGTCTGACACATTTTTGTCATATTCGCTCAATGACTGTTCAGTGTCCAATCGGTGCTCAACAGTAACTAAGAGGGTAAACCACTAGTAACTAATTGAAAGCCACTGATTTATATCTATCAAATATCTATTATAGGGAAGGCAGCTCACATTATAACACATGTATCATGAACTCTTTTTTGAAAATGGAAATAGAAATATTCTTCTTTCAGTAGAAATTGTAACTGACACACAATTTGAAGTATGAATTATGTTCAATAATATTTATACTAAAAATACTAAACAGGAACACACTTGCTTTTTAGATTAATTAATATTTCAAAATGCATTTTAATGAATTAAATAACATAAAGGCACCAACTTTTCAAGCCACTTGTGGTGACATCATCATAATATTCAGTCGTTTCTTCTTTTGCTGAAGGAGAAAAATGTTTTTAAAAAAAAAATCATTATCTGACATTCACTACCAGTCTGTCAGTTTACTCTGGTAACTTCAGTATGTAGTTTGTAGTTTCTAGTGCCTCCTTTGGCCTACAGGATAGCATAGATTTACAAAGTTTCTCTAAAATTCTTCATGAGGAACGTGTACTAGAGTGAAATTTATGGAACACATAAAAAGTTCACACTACAGTGATATTATATCTTATAAGTAGAATCATGCAATTTTGATTTCCTCATCTCTAACAGTTTATTGAAACAAAAGCCAACAACAGTGTTTAACAACGTGTCATGTGCCCTTTAGCGTCAGTTACAGCTTGACAACAACATCTCATGCTGTTCACAAATCGACATATTGGCTGCTGATGTATGGCATCCCATTCTTCTTGAAGGGCGGCCTTCAGGTCATTGAGGTTCTAGAGTAAAGAGTTACAGATCTGGGGAAAGTGCAGGTCACTCCATTCAAGGTACCCCAGTCTCCAGCCGCCGTTCCCTAATGATGCGACTTCGATGAGCTGGAGCATTGTTGTCCATGAAGATTAAATTAGAACTGTGTTGTTCATGCAGGGGCACAATGACTAGATTAATAATATTATTCAGGTAGTATGGGCTTGTCACTGTACCATCCACAAAATGTAGGGCAGTTCTGTATTGACTAGACACACCTGACCACACTGTAACACCAACACCACCAATCTGGTGACGACAGTGGCTGATGCATAAAGCTCTCCTACATTGTGGGCGGCCATCATTACTGCTCAGCATGAATCAACTTTCATCAGAGAACAGCACTTAGACCCGCTGGTCCTTCGACTAGCGTAAATGACGCCTGTGCCTGGTGGTGTGGTCAGGCACCCTTTCAGGTCGTCAAGGACGCAGACCACTATGCTGTAAACGGTTTTGAATGGTCTGACGTGACACTAAATATGTCTGGAGTAGCATTTATCATTCGCTTTATAATGAAGCGGTCATCAGTGTGGGATGTGGCCTTTTCTTCATCTCATGTGGCTGATGACACTCTGTGATACTCTAAGCTCAGTGGCCACTTTCGTCAGAGAACATCCTGCTTGAAGCATCATAATGATGAGCTACTGTTGATCAATTGTTAGGCGTCGTCTTGGTCTCATGATGTCAAAATGTGAACAGCATGATGAGGAGGACTGTTTAGATACTAATTCTGATTGAACCGGGAAATGTATTGGTTGATACATGGATCAGACATCTGTTGTGAATTTTGCTGTCAAGCTCCCTGTCAGAGAACAGCAAGTTGTGTAAAAAGTATTGAAACATTGAACATTTGGACATGAGCATTCAAACGTCTAGGGAAGCTCACCTTTAGATCACCTGTAAAGGTTATAGTGCATTTAGGTTTATCCTGACATTTTACCCGAAAGCCGATTATCCCTACCTTTTTGTGAGTAGTGTATTAAGAGACATGCAGAAATTAATGTATTGCACAGTTGCTGAAAACTGGAGAGCTGTGTAGACTTTCCACCTTATCCCAAATATACAACAGTCTTTTCTGATGTTGAAACATTTGCTTCTGAATGTTTCTTTTCAATTAATCGTACAGAAAAATATTTTTAAAGAGAAATATTGGAATTGGAAAAAAAATATAGTCTGCTCCTCTTACCTAAGAGAAGGTCCTCATCCACATTCTCATATCCTGAATGCTGTTCTTCAAAAAAGACACTTCCTGTTAGAGGAGGACAGAACAGTATTGATATTATTCAGAAAGCAACACCACCCACAGACTTATTAGCGGTTAGAAGTGTTTTCCTTGTTAATTTTTTTTCTGTTCTGCATGGGAAGTTCACATTTTGAATAAATTTGCCTCTGCCCTAAAATGACGTGTGTTTTATGTTCTTGTATAAAGTCTGAATGCTGAGACTCACTGACAATAATCCATGAAGGGTCTGGAAGGGTCATAACAAAAGTGAAAACATATATATATGTATATATGTATATATATATAACCACACACATCAGAGCTGAAGACTCTAACAGCTCCCCTTTCCAAATGATGCTCATCAGAAAACCTGAACACAATAACACTATGTGTATTTTAACACTCCCCTTACTATGTCTGAAACACATAACAACACACCGGCACAGAAGACCACTCCCCCTCCAGATATGCAGGTCTTATGTCAGACTCCAGCCAGTGTGGAGAGGACCCTTTCTAGGATTAACCCAGGAAAGGCAGCTGGACCAGACAATGTTTCTGGTCATGTTTTGAAGACTGTGCCGAGGAGCTCAAGGAAGTCCTTGCCGACATCTTCAACATCTCCCTGAGCCGAACTGTTGTCCCTATGTGTTTCAAAGCTGCAACCATAATTCTGGTTCCAAAAAACCTCTCCCATCCAGTTATAACGACTATCGGCCCACAGCACTGACTCCCATCATCATGAACTGCTTCGAACGACTAGTCATACAGAACATCAAGTCCGTCCTTCCTCAATACTACTAATCCACTGCCTGCAAGACCATCAGCGCCCTTCTGCATGCCTCTCCCTACCTCTTCAGCCTCCTGCCTTCAGGAAGAAGGTGTCGGATTTCCACAAGAGTATCCAACAGCTTTTCCCACCAAGATGTCAGGAAGATGAACTCTGTCCACCGCAGCCTGCCTCTGCCCCCCGATTGTAACACACACTTGCACTAGTACTTTACCTCAGCTGTCTGCTGCTGCTAACAAAATTTTTGCATCAATGTCAACATCATTCTTACTGCAACTAAATCTCTTAAGCTGCTCTATTCAGTATCCACTGCTGTTCTTGGGCCGTACAACGGGCATCACTGGAGATATGCATGACATATTTATCTTTTGTGTTCTCTACTCTATTTTTTTACTTTATTCTTCTGCTCTGATCTATTTTTTTTACTACTAATGAGAGAAGGAAAACAGCATTTCAATTCCCCTGTGCGTCCTGTACATATAGTGAATTGACAATAAAAAAAATCTTTGAATCTTGAATCCTTACAATCTCACAGGGATATCAAATATGTTTGCTGGAAATATACTACTACTGCGGTGTCTCCACTAACACACCCCACATGTATTTTACCCCTTTTAGTCCTTCTTCTGATGAGTTTCTGGTCAATCTCTTCATAGACTGCCTCAGGCTGAGTCTTACGCTTCCTCTTAGAGAGAACTGTGAGAGACAGAGAGACATATGGAATCAGTTCGGTAGAAGAGAGGAGTGATGGCAGATCAAAGGACTAATAATGTTTATAGAATGTGCCGAAAGTGGATTGTAGATGATCTCTGAATCTCCTAACCTCTCCTGAGCACTCGGTTCTGATAAAACAGCACCACCAGAAGGACTAAGGACAGGAACATAATTATTCCCAACACTATGAGAGACACTGGATAGATGGGGGGGACATCTGGTGAAGGAATTCGTGAAAAAGAGACAGTCCTCTTCTCTGTCTGATGCACTGGAATAAAATACACAACAGAGACTCTGGAACACTGCACAATGTCTTTAGGAACATTCACAAAAAAGAACAAAAGTAGAACAAAGAATGCATACCTATAATGGAACTGCTGGTGGTAATTCCAGGTGTATTAGTAGATATTTCTATAAGAAATATAATTAAGCAAAAGACAAGATGAGGGTCATAGTTGCAAGAGCAATTCTAGACCAAATTTCCATTATAAAAATCAAGAGGGAAACTCTGTAATTCATGCACATGCGTTTTCTTTGGTATGCACATGCGTTTCTTAAGCAGTTAAATACAGTAAATAATTCATTTAATGTACAGCAAAAAAAATATAGGGCTTTAAGAAGAACAAAACGAAAAACACGAGAACACTCAAGACGCTCCACAAGGGAAATTATGGGCAGCTGATAATCAGCACCAAGGAGAAATAAATAACGTGCTCAGATTGGTTACTTCCAAACCTCCTGTCTCTGAGTACAGTATTTCACCATCCCAAGGCACACTTTCTTTGTGTTTCTCTCCACAGTACCAACACATTTATAGTTGATTTACAAGGAAATGTAGCTGAATTTATATAAATATTTAAAGTATAAAATTATTAAATTATATTGTTTATATTTAGCACAAACATACGAAAAATGTTGTGATGCCTGGGCCCCATCCGCCATGCCCCCTCGTCCTCTTGCAGGGTTTATGTTAGGGTGCGGTGCTTAGCAACCCAACACGAGGACGAGGGGGCGTGGCGGATGAGGCCCTGATGTCACCAAAGCAAAAAATATGTGGAGCATTTCTGCCTTTTCCGTGCATCTGCGGGGAGTTTCACAAAAAATGATTAGTTTGGTTGTCAGAAGAAATCTGCGTGAGACTGAAATTGTGACTGCTGATCTGCGTGTAAGTGGGGGTTACTGTATTCATTCAGTCGTCATTCTATGCCAAAAATAAAAATAATTAACACTAAGATAAGTGGTTAAAAAATCCTGAAGCTTAGAAGCCTCCTCTGACCTGCACAGGTGACTCCAGCATCCTGCCTGTGAGAGCAGTCAGTGTGGTTCTTCAGGGAATGAGGACAGTCCCACAGGTGAATCTCATTCCCTCTACACTTCACTCTGTTCAGCCAGATAGACCCATTACCAGCACCAAAGGCAGCACTTCCATTAGCACTCAGCGCCGGCCCACAGCCCAGCTGCCTGCAGACCACCCGAGCATCTCTGATGTCCCACAGATCATCACAGACTGACCCCCACTCAGAGTTATGATACACCTCCAGTCTCCCAGAGCAGCTTCCCTCTCCTCCACTCAGCCTGAGAGGCAGGTGCTCTACATCACAAAGACCACATAGGGACAAGAACAACAACACTGATTAATTACTTCAGTCTCTTAAATTTTAGAAGAACAACTGTTGGAGAAACATGTTGGAGAAACAATTATGGTAAGAACAATATGTCAAAAACAATTAGAAAATATGTGTTAATCATATGCATAAGACTTGGAGACTCATTGCTTAATTCTTATTGTTTAATTTTGTTCAAATTCATTGGTTCTTACTTGAGCCCTGTCTCTGGAGAGGAAACGATAAGTATTTTAGTTGGTGATTTTCTTCTCCTGTTTGGATAAAAGAATTATTACTCATTCAGATGATTCATGTTCACATGAATTTTAGACAGAAATAATTGGTAATTTCTAAACGTTCTGTACTGCTTCCCACCTGAGCAGGTAATGGAAGCAACCTCACTTTTTTTATCACATGTGTTCTGTCCCCAGGGAGAAGATGGACAGTGCCACAGAGTGGAGTCATGTTTCCTACATTTCATATCATCCAGCCAGTTAGGAGCTGATTCCACTCTTGCTTTGGCCCAAGACTCAGTACCAGATCTTCCACAGTTCAGTTCCTGACAGATCAAACTCACTGTTTCTGCATTCATCCCATTTACACACACATTACCCCAGGTTCCATTGTAGAACACTTCTAGATTCCCCTCACAGCCCTCAGTGAGTCTGATCTCTTTAAACTCTGGTGAAAAAAGGATGCTTTATGTTTTACAGATGAAACCAGAAGATACATTTTCCAGTGCAATGTGTGATTGTGTGGTAGCTATAAAACCAGTGTTTGGAGACACCATAACATTGGTTTAATGGATAAAAAAAAGTTCCCCACCCACTCTCAAACTCGCAAAGTTTTGGTTCAGAAACCTTCGTCATTTATAGTTGAAAATGCCACACATCTTTTTATATATAACTGATCAAAAAGTTGTATGTGAGCGCACAACTACAAATATGAATGGACGATTTATTGTTGGAGCCATTCTGAAATTTGGCATTTAAAGGAAATGCGGCACCAATTTTGACTATTAAAAAATAATAAGAAAAAATAAAAGTTAAGAGGAACAATAGTGTGACTACTGACACAAGCACACCAACATGTAGAAAGCATTAATTCCTTATAAAACAAATGTACATTGTCTGCTTTTATGAAATTATACATTTCCTTATTAAACCGTTTTCTAGCATGAAATGAACATTTTGGGAACATGTACGGAAATTGAACATCAACTGCATGTCCAAAAGGGCTTATGTCAATAGCATGTTTATCAATCACTTTACCTGAACACACAACCCCTACATCGTCCCTATGTCCACATTCATCTTTCCCACACAGCTGAAATTTGCAGTTCCACAGGGACGTCTCGTTCCCCTCACACTCCACCTCATTCAGCCATATGCATCCAGTTCCAGGTCCAAACCGGGCTGGTACAGGGGCACTGAGGGCCTCTCCACACTGCAGCTGTCTACACACCACCTCTGCATCTCTAATGTCCCACAAATCATCACTCACTGTCCCCCATGATCCACTGTGGAAAACCTCCAGTCTTCCTGCACAGTCTCCTCCAGAACCAACCAGCCTGATGGACCTGTGGGCTAAAATTGTACATACATATGAAGCCTCATACAGAAAAATTTATTTTAAACACAGAGAGTGAGCATGCCATAACCTCCCACCCCCACCCCACTAAATATGTTTGGTCATTCTCCAATGCGATTAGCAGAAATATTTAGCTATTAAAATTAATTAGCATGTGTTAAGACTAACATGTTAGTTTGTGTTATATATTAGGAAGTATAGGAGGGAACTGGTCAGGGGATTGGGAAGTATACCTTATGATTTTAAAACCATGAATCTATTGCATTTATTATACTCAAATTAGTCGTCAAGTGTATGGTTTATGTAATATGAAGAGAAAGTGAAAAGCACTGTATCACTGTAAAAACTGATAAATAACATCAATAACTGACTTTGAATTGAATTTGCATTTGTGGGCTGTAATCGACTGGTTATCTGACTGATATGCAAATAAATTTTGATCATTAAAGGTAACCTTTGTTGGCTAGCTTTAGTATTAATCTAGCTAAATGGTGCCCAATTACAGTAGTTTCATGTGGGTTCACACATTACATGGGTGACTAGACTGCCAGAATTAACCAGCACATATTACCTCATGTTACACCGGTGCTGTCTCGGTCGCGCAGCCCATCACCCGAGTACTAGGGTGATAGAATTATTTGCTGTATTGATAATTGTAATGCATATTATCCTGCTGTAATGCATATTATTCTGCTGTAATGCA
>JBBPDC010000129.1:19855601-19868223 GCA_037974485.1 Hemigrammopetersius urotaenia
TATCGATCTTATGACACTGGTATCGATCAATATCAATACCAACTTTGATATCGATAGTATCGATATTTGGATCGATCTGCCCATCACTACTCAGAGGTGCTTAGCAGTCTTGGGAATTGGACCCACGACTTTCTGATCACAGGGCAAATGCCTTAACCACTAGGCTACCACCTGCCCCTTTTAACAGGCAATATGTACTGTACACCTACATACAGCTGTCACACACTCTCCAGCAACAGTTAGTTAATGCAGCGCTGCAACAATTCTCAGCACAGCTGAATAGAGCTCATTTTCTGCAACAAACAGCTCTTTTTTATATCCTACTGGATGAAGGGAGAGCCAGGAGCCTGTTGTCCTGATAAAGGTATTTCTATGTGCACTGGATGTTTGAAGATAGGCTTTGTAGATATCAGAGATTTAAAATGCACCCCTCCTTTGAACAGAACGTTTTCCTGTTTTGACATTTGGGGAAAATTGAAAATCGCGACCGTCTATTAGTGATGCCATCCTCTCAAAGGGGTTTGGGGTTTGTTTCTTATGTCTGTCACCAGACATTTCTTTTTGCTTATTTTACTTTAAACTCAGTAACAAAACCAGACAGGAGACATGATATTCTTTTGAAAAATCTACTGGAAATATCCTGAAGCTCTATTGGAAAATTCTTTCAAAACAGAGTTTGGAATGAACTTGTATAAATGTATGTCTAGTGTCTTCAAGTAGCTGAGTAAAATAATTTCTTCAAGTAGCTGAGTAAAAGGCTTTCATCCTCCTTGCCTGTAGTGCCATGCCTTTAGAAGGATGTAAGTCCCTAAATTAAAAATCCAAGTGCCCAGACCAAAATCTATGTCAAACATGTACATTTAAGAGATAGAAATGCCAGTGCTATTGAATACCTGTGTTTTTCCAATGGTTATCTTATTCTCTTTTCACTCAGACTATCTATTTCTCCAGCAGAAAGTAACAGTTCATTGGACCCAAATGGCAAATGAGCATTTTGGTGTCATTAGCTAAAAGCCTCAGAGGCATGGAGCATGGTAGCTAAAGAAATACTAGTTTACTGTAGTATAATATATACTATGCCATACTAGCAAAAACAGTCTGATGGACCTCTATGACACCCGGCCTGAACACAAATTTCCAGCATGATCATCCAGCAAGAGAATAAATAAATAAAATAAATATCCCATTGTAGTTTGACAATCTGGATTTATTTTGTTAAAATACATAGGAAACAGATACAGTAAAATTAGATTTCAAATATTTACTGAATAGTTTTACAAAAGTTATCACAAAACTGTACATGTCATGACAAAGTGTAGCGGCCATTTCTGTTGCCAAATACAAGTATGACAAAAAAATCACTACATTTTACTGAAGAGCCTTTAGTGGCTCAAATGACAGCATTCTCAGGAAATAGAGCTCTAATCCAAACAAGGTTACAATTTGAAATGAAACATTTCACAATAGATGCAAATTGTGTATAAAGTTATCCAAGACCACAAGCTTATAGTACAAATTACCACCAAATAATCCATAGAAATACACGTGAACAACTTCCGAGAAAATCTCAAGTATTTACGCACGTTGGCACTGGGAAGCAGAGGTGGAAAATTCAGGTCCAGAAAAGAAAACATCCTGACGCATTTAATGGATAGATGGATGGATGGATGGATGGACTTCTCTTCTATGCATAATTTAGTGAATTTTCCATCTCTGCTAGGAAGGAGGATATGTGCAAATACAAACACAATTTCAAAATTCTGTAATAATACAGATTCTACTTTTTTTAATAATTTCAGTCAAATCCAGACACTTGTGTCAGTATGCTACAAGAATATATTACTTTTGTTCGAATACTCAGGCCGAGTGCTGGGGCAGAAATGTTGTCCTAATGTGCAAATTAAAGTTAACAGTACATAGCCTTTGTGTAATTGCCATGTTTGTTTGCATTATTACTTATATGAACAATATATGGAACACTTTCAGGGGTCCACCAAATGAGAGGTACATCAGATCTAGGAGGTAATGGATAATTCAGTCATACACATGTTGCTATGGTGACATTGTAAATTTAACTGCAAATAGCAAGAGCTCTTAATCAATATGTTTTGGACAAGGTAATGTAAATTTAGGTTTACAACTTTGGTTAAACAATGATCTATAAAAATTAAATGTACTGAGACTATTTTTGCATAATTGCAAAGCACACCACCTGCCGCTTTGGCTGTTATTCTGCAACCCAGTGGGAAAACAACATCACACCTGCTCTCTGTCTGACCTCCTACACCAGCTTTTTAATCATTCCAAAACACTTCATAAAATATTCACTTGGAATATTTCAAAGGCAACTAATGTTCACTTGATATACGTTTAAGGTTCCACATTACTAGAAATATTTTTTTTTAAACTACATTCAATACACCTAAATGATTCCGTCTTCAATGTGGTTCTAATTAAATGAGATAATTTGTCCTAATTACTGCTGACCTACTTTTTTCATATTAATAAACAATTCCCTGGGAGTTCTTGTTAACTAATCATTAATTATCAGTGTTCTATGGCTTGACAAAAAGAGAAAGGTATGGATAGAGAGGGAGAGAGGGAGGGAGAGAGGGCGGGAGGGAGGTGAGAGGGAGGGAGGGAGGTGGGTGGGTAGGTAGGTAGATAGATAGATAGATAGATAGATAGATAGATAGATAGATAGATAGATAGATAGATAGATAGATAGATAGATAGATTTATTCTCTGCATTGTGCACTTCTAATGTTAGCATATGCTCATACATGTGCTCTAGTTATGTACTGTTATAGCTGTTGAGTTTCAGTTTTGAAATGCATAAAAGATGCATACAGGTCAATGCATAATAATAAAGACAAGTAAAAAAAATAGATAAATTAAGGGCAAGTTTAGTGTAGTATCATTTACAAAAAATTAATAGATTCCTATCACTAGAGCATATTGAGTTATATGTTACAAAAAAAGTGGGAATTGTAGGATATTTTTCATTTCTGTGATGAATGTTGTAGACAACTTTACCAATCAGTTCAGTTATATCTGTTAGCCTTCTCACGCTACATCATTTGGCTACTGTAAGCTGTCCCTTTTTCATCACTTTCAGTGAAAAGCTGACACTGAACAAAATAGGGATGAAATCTACAATGTTAATAAAACTGAAAAATTCTGAGCAGTGTCACTATTGTTCCATCGTGTTCATACTAAATCACATCAACCAGAGGACTGTTAAAAAAAAATGAATGTGACAACTATATACCATACACCCCTCTGCCTAATTACCAAAACCTCTTCATAATATTTGAATTTTTGATCAGTTTTCATTAAATTATAAAGGATCAACAAAAGCACCATTTTGGAACTCACAACCCTGGACTGCTATTTATAAGGCTGAGTATGACCTGCACATTGGTACCAACAAAAGGTTGTCTAGATAGTAATTAGAATATTTTATATATTTTTGAAAATGTACTTTGCAATGAAAACAGTTACATGTACATGTTAAAACAAGTTTCAATCCCAGAATAGTGGGTTATGGCCATTTATACCTGTTTTGTCTAGACCAATGGTTCTCAACCATTTCGACATTAAAGCCCACCTATCTATCACTGCATGTTGCCAAGGTCCACCTTGGCCACATTAGATCATGGCCTGTCTCGATTTTAGATTCGCAGCCCAATCAAAAGCCTTTGTGGCCAGTAGTTCAGTAGTTCGCGGCACAGTGGTTGGATTCCTGTATTCTTCTTACGTAAATAGATCTGTATGATAATCTAATGTGATTATGGTCTGAAGTAAATGGTAAAGCTATGAATGTGATAAAAAAAATGAATTCTCTTTACTGCTTAAATGACCAGTTTCCAGAGAATTTTTCAGATACGTATAGGTGTTCAGAAAATAATAGTTACGACGACTGCGTTTATTTTGAAATCTTTTTTGTAAGCATACTTTGGACATGTGACCATGTATTTAGTGTTTAACATATTTGATTTACTTTTGAAATCACAAACATGTTTGTTTAGATTTTAGATATTCATGCCACTGTTTTTTTGTACTTTGAAATATTAAATCCACATATATCAAATACTATCATCAAGTAAAGATTGCCTTTTTTCAACATTATAAAAAAGATAAAATGGTAAATGCTGTTATTTGATATGTCACCCAACTTACATGGCATCATTACACTGTCAAACCTGCATATTCTATCACAACACCATCTATTACATCTGCTGTGAGCCTTGTCCAATGCTTCTAAAAGCTCATACAGCCCAAGTTCTAGAGGTAAAGCTGTAGCATCAGTTGTACAAAGCAGAGGATGCCTGCAGTGAGTCATCCTCTGGCATGATGATGAAACGCTACAAGCTAAGACGAGAGAAAAATAGATAGCTCATGGATACAAACCAAGCACGTGTGCGCTAAAAGTGTGAAGAGACTTAATTCAGCGTGATTCATGATCTCATCCGCCATGATTATGGAGTCTGGGGGGGTTTGGGAGAAGGGCAAGAGCCTTGACTCTCAAAACTGGATGCTCTTCCTGGCCACTGTAGAGAGAAAGAGGAGATAACAGTTCAGGGCCTGTTAAGTTTTATGCAAACAGGAATGATACTGTGTGGAAATGTCTTTAGACACAGCCACTGAACCAGAAAGGGGCATTCAAAAGTGACAGAACTCATGACCCACTAGATCTATTTCAAGGATGATCTGACCTAATCTTCACTACAATGGATCTTGAAGCATAGCCAAATAAAGTGCACTTATAATATCAAGAGCGCACTTTTGCAGCCTGAGGCCAAAGGAGTCAACAATCTCCCACCCCGGCCTCCTTGTACTGACTTTAATTTGCTTGTAATTGCTTGTATTATTTCTGGTCTGTAATGTCAATCAGCACATTTTTCTCATTGGAATAAGGGCCAAATGTGCATTTTTGATAGAACCAAAATGTCCTTTTGGAAGCCACCATAAGCTTAATCTGGATCAAAAATGTACATTTTACAGTAAATTATTATAACTGTCATTATCATACTATCACATAATTATAAAAAAACAAGACATCAATTGTGCAGCTTCATGTCACGGCTGAGGGCCATGGATGGCCACCGTGTTTTGCGTGGACTTTTGTTTTGCCCTGTGTCACGTGTTTTTGGTTCCCCACCTGTTTCCTGGTGTTTCCACTGATAAACCTGTTCCCCAGCTGCCTTGTGTTTCCCGTAATGTCCTCGTGTACATAAGCCTGTGTCTGTTTGTGTATCCTCGTGTCTCCATCGCCTCATTCCTTAGTGTGTCAAGTTCCCGTTCCCTGATTCTGTTTTCTGAAGGCCCGCGTGCCGGTTTAAGTTCCTGTTTTGTTTCTTTTCTGTGAATAAACGTGAGCACCAGCATGCCAGCCTGCCTGTCTCGTCTCTGCCTCGCCGCCCCCACTCTGACACTTCAAAGTTACAGAATATATGTTACATGATGCATGTTTTTATGAGATGAGTAAGTTGTATAATGCATCTTGTCACAGGTTGACTAACAATAAAGGTGTCAAAAGGGTCCTTTGTAACAGTGATTTAGAAGGAGCATCCCTGGTTCCTTATAGAACCTTTTAATCTGTTTTCTTACAAAAATACCAGGGGATGTGTCTACACTGTGGTAATCTATATGCTACTACAAATAGTGCTAGACTTAAAAAAATATATCCTTGGCAGTAGTTCTTCTGTGGCATCGCTCCAAGGAACCTTTCTTTGAGACTGATCATCTTTCCTATTGCAAAAAGTCTCCTACCTCACACAGAGCATGCCAGTGTGTGATAGGTTTGCGTGGGTAAGCTAGCATCTCGTTCCAGTGGTCTCGGCCTAGGCCCTCAGCATCGGGTCCTGTTCGACAAACCCCGATCACCTCATTGTGGCCAACTCTGAAGAGAAAAATAAAAATGACTGGTTTCCAAAATGAATCTTGAATAACACACAGTGCAAATGCATTCAATTACAGAGACATAAGACAATAGAAAAACTAAATCAGTATCATAGTGATCCACAAATAAGACAACATATGGTCTCTCCTATTTCATATTGCCTTCAGGTCTCCTTTTTCACGCAGGTCTGCTCTTTGCGAAGTCTTATCACAGCTTTGCAAACAGGTACAGTCAAGTTAAGATTATTTCATTACATGTGATTGTCATCTCTGATGAAAGAGTGGTGTTTTGATGACATCATTTGAAATGACTAATTATACCCATGCGTCTCCAGGATAATTGCCAGGTAGCTGAGACTAAAACAGTTTGCATCACATACTTTGTCATGATTAAGATCTTTTAAATGTGCAAACACAATAATTATGTGTCATGTTGGTTCTGTCATAATAGAATCTTGCATCGCCAAAATGGTAATTTAAAATAAGAAAATAGAGGAAAAGTACTCTCAGCTTTCACTTACACATACTTAGTATTAGACCCCTTCTATTTAGCCCATTCATCAATGTGCATGCAGTGTTAAGGGTAGCTGGCACATACAAATGATGTGAGAACCAAAGAAAAAAAGTGTCTATGTCATGTCTCGGCCAGTGGCCAGTAGAGGCCACTGTTTTTGGTTTTGTTATGGGGACTTTTATTTTGACTGTTGTGGATGTTTGTGTCTTGTGTTTTCCTTTAGT
This sequence comes from Hemigrammopetersius urotaenia, assembly GCA_037974485.1. Classification (NCBI taxonomy): domain Eukaryota; kingdom Metazoa; phylum Chordata; class Actinopteri; order Characiformes; family Alestidae; genus Hemigrammopetersius; species Hemigrammopetersius urotaenia. Next base: position 19,862,244 of record JBBPDC010000129.1, read on the forward strand.
GATGTCAGAGTGGGGGCCGCGAAGCCCACACTCTGAACTCCCTCGTAGGAAGCAGGAACGGTCAGGGATCCATGCAGGGGTGTTTATTAACAAAAGAAAATAAGGCAGAAACAAAACAGAGGCACGGGGGCCGTCAGAACAACTAAAAAACGTGGATACAGGAATCAGGGACAGGGAAAAAAGAGGTGATGGACACATCAGGATGAATAAACTGAAACTGCCTTAAATACACACAGACATCAGGGCGTGAAACGAAACAGATGTGAACTAATGAGACACGTGACAAAGCAACAGAATATCAAAATAAAAGCCCTAACAGAAAGCACAGAACAGAAACAAACAAAAACAGAAAATAGTGGCCCCTAGCGGCCACCAACTGTGACAAGTGATTGTGTTTTGTGATTGGTTTCTGTCCGAGTCTGTCATGTTTTTAAGTTCCAGTTATGTGGACCGTGGCTGCCGGTCCATCATCACACTAGCGTTGCATTTTCATCACTTTTGCATTGCAGTTACCCTTGTACCACTCCTGCCTTTCTGTTTTCAAACGTATCAGCCCTCAAGCCAGGTTTATGTTTAAAAATAAAGATAAAGAAACCACAGTCATGGATGCCTGCCTCTGTGATCCTTGGGGGAAAGCTGTGTGACAGCCGTGACAGTCTTACAGTTTCCTTTTTTTGAATGATTTCCTATCTATTTTGGCCTAAAATCATTAAAATATAATTTTTTTTGAATATATTTTTTATTTTATTGTTCAACTGTATGTCCATCCAAGTCAATGCACAATACACCAGATAATAATGAACATTTTAACATTAGAGCCATGCCATGGTTCAGATGAGAAGAAGGGCAATTTTCTGACTATAATAATAGAAAGAAAACCTAAAAAAGAACACCAATGCTGACTCAGTCATAGGTATGCATGCACATGCACTTTCCAAAAGTTGTTTTTATTATTTCTGCTAAATAAATAAAAGGAACTAGTGTTGTGGTTGGATTTTTCAGTAACACTTCACCGAAGGTTTATGTCAGTTGTCAGGTAGTCTCGCGTAGCCAGACCTTCAGCCATGGCTGAAGGTCTAGAATTCATAGCAGTTTCTTTGGCCAAGGCGCGCCCATAAGGCCGTTTGACCGACATGTCAAACAACCAATCACAGTTTGTTTCATTCAGCGTCATGTTTCAGGGCATGGAAATGTCCCCACAACAACAGACCGGATGCAACAAGTCAGTCAGTATAGAAAATCAAAGGAGAAGAAAACAAGCAGTGAGTCATTGATCTGTTCGTGCACGTATAACAACAATGGAGTCTGCATTACCACATCTGATCAAAACACCGAGTAAATCAGTAGGATCACATGTCTGTGATCATACGTCTGCGCTTTGTTTCCCGGCAGACCAAAAATAAACGCGACACTCGCGTCCCCCGGAAATCCGATAAAATTCAACCAATCAGACGACGACTTCGAGATAAGTTTCCAGTTAAGTGTGCCATATGCATCAGACGTTTAGCCAACGTTCCGTGGGCGTGACGTCTGAGGCTGAGACTAGTTGTCAGGTAAGGTTTATTTCTTTGTCAGTAAGAAATACTTCTTTGAAGTATTTTTCTCCTTCACATATTTCCCCGTGTAGCCCCATAAGATGTCACAGTGTTCTAAACTGTGCCTGAATATCACTTAATAAACTGTGTAGTGTCTTGCTGGAATATCTATCGTGAACAGATGGGATAAGCACTTAACAAACAAGTCCTAACTAAACACCAGTGTATGATACGAACATGTGAGCAGGTATTTTGTCGGCAAGTGTTTTTGACATTGTTTACCCTAGTTGCTTACACTTGACTGACACAGTCATGCCATTCATTGTACGACCCTCATCGTATTATGATTTTAGGCAAGGGGGCTATCAGCTCCTTGTCATAGGCCCACTCACCTGTCATAATCCATCACCACGATTGACAGGCTGACCTGTTCCACATTCTCAGGTGGGATATCAAAGATGATGGCCTCATTGTATGCAGGGTTCAGTGTGTTCCTTTTAGTGGTGGTCTTCCGTTTCTTGAGCCTCCGACCATCACAAATCAGAGAGACTTTAACGTATGGATCTGAGGAGGCAAACACTCAACATGACCCTTCATAAAACTTTACAAAACATGAAATCACCCCAGATCCAATTAAGAATGCCTTGTTTTATGGCTACTGGTCTATTTAAAAATTGTTTTGTGTTCAAGCTGTCAGTTTTACTAGAGGAGTTAAAGGGTAAAGTCTAACCTAACAATCTATTGGGAGCCGTTTGTTTAAAACGAGTGATGAACAGAAATTTGGTTGTTCCAAAAATGCTTATGGTGCACAGTAACTAGAGTAGTGTTTTACAAATGGCATTAAAGAACCAGTTTGCTAGCAATTGGTGTTAATGGAATCTGTGAGTGTGAAGATTTTTTAAGAGTATAAAGAGCCCTACATAGCCCTACATAAGAGCCGTACATGAGTGTAATAGTCTTTCTCTACATTTAACCCATTCACCAAGTGAAGCAGCAGTCATCCAGGAACACAGCGCCTGGGGAGCAGTGTGTAGGGACAGTACCTTGCTCAAGGGTACCTCAGTGGTGCCAATAGCAGTCTTGGGACTCAAACCCTCAACCTTCTAGGCCACCAGCCTAATGAACCTAAAGAATGGGTTCATGATCTGTTTTAGGGGGTATTCAAACCTTTACATTATTAAAGGGTTCTTCACTCATTCCTTTATAAAAATGGTTCTGGTACTTTTATTTATGTTGAAAACTATTGATGGAAGAGTAATTTTATGGTTGGGAACTGACTGTCTGGCTTGAAAACCAGTTTGTCAATAAACTTTTCACTACTAATTTGGACAAAGAAGAATCAAAATGAATTATCTGCACTTGATTTGTGTTCACTCTGTTCTGCTGCCTGTGGATCTCAATGTGATGGTGTTCAAACTGCAGATTGTTTCTGAACAAATGTAATGACAATTTAGCTACAGATAATAGCAGAGTGCTGCTGATTAACTTGCCCTTGAATTTGCTGGACATGGTTCATCCATCTCTCAAATTGAAGAGCCATAGGAATGTTTTTCATTTGTTGGTTTGTTTTATAATGGACTATACACAATGTCATTGGTATGTGAAGCATTTACATTATAACGTACAACTAGATTAAACCTTTAATATTTAGTACAGCTCATGAATTCAAAAGTACAGTCAGTTTATGTTCAAACTAGACCATGATTGAGATTACGTTGAGCTAGCTACAACTGATTAGGTAGATGTTTACAAACCAGAGGAGCCTGTGATGTCCATGGCTTTCAGATTTCGGCACTTGATGACAGTCAGCGTCATACGACCAGCCGTGGGAAGGTAACAGAGGGAGTACATGATTTCCCCTAAATCCACACTTTCCTGCAATGAAGTTAGATAGACAGAGACCTTCAGAAATCTCATATACATTACAAACCTCACTGAAGCTCACAGTATGCGGCTGAAATAGACTGACTGTCATTGGGCAGAATGTTTATGCATCACAGGATAATGGATAAATATTTCATAAATGTTGGCAAACAACATTCATACAGCAAGTTCCCAAACAACAAGAATGCTTTTTGTCTTTGCTGAGGACTCAGTTTAAACACAAATACATTGACTGACACTCCATTTAATCTTTCCTTTGCCTCTCCGAGAACAATACCCTGGATATTGGACTAATGTTTGCTCAACCAGTTTAAGCAAACAATGGCCTTATATTAAACCTTGGGAGTAGAGACTTTTTTTTCGTATAAACTTGACATAAACATATAGACACAAAAGAACTGTGTGTTCTCGCTTTATGTTCTTATACAAATATAGAAAAGAGCCAGAAAGCCTTCCTTTCCAAGTAGATTTCCATAACAACCGGCTTTCCAAGAACACTTCCATAATGACTACCGCTGAGAAGGTGAAGTACTGAAATTAATGGTTTGTAGGCTGAACAGAAGGGTCGGTATTAACACATTCATATTTAATATCCACAAATGAATACAGAACTGAGAAAGCAATACATGTAGGTTTGCCATTTCATCCTATACATTAAGCTAAGTTTGTGTTCTTGTATTATGTTGTAATTCTGATGCCTGATATCATGATTGTTTTTACAGTTTTCTTTCTTACAGGTCTTTAGAGGGACAGGTGGTCAAAAGCTGGGGGAGGTGGCCATTGTGGTTGTCAGTTGGAGGGTATCAAAAAAAGTATCAAAAGTGGTCCGAGGGCAAAAGAAATCAAAGTCTTTGTAGATGGGGGAAAACACCCACTTTTCTAATTTTTTTAACATTTCTCAGCAGAAATAGATAAAAAGACCTTAATTTCCTAAATATATATCTTAGAGCCCAGGTACCTTTTTCATAAGGACTAACCCTCAAACCGTCAGTGCATTTACCTCTACAGCTTAGCCTTTGCTGCCTTCTAATAAATGTGGTCTCCTGTTGCATTATTTAATACAAGTTTTCTTGTTGTTCTAAAACCGCTTGCCATGATTCTTCACTAGGGCTTTGAGGAACTCCCTCTGTCATACTCCATCTCCACTCCTGAACAAGCCTGTCATCCACCATGAACGCACGCCGCTGTAGGCGGGCTCAGGGGACACATCACGTCACTGCGTTCGTGACTAATCGAGACAGCCCACAGCTTTTGGGGGCAATAACACCCTTCCTGTTTCTGCCTTTCCGACTTGCACATCTTCACAGCCCCGCCCAGTGCACTGCTACAGCAGCCATGTGCTGCAACACGAGGTGACAAAATTAGGCCCACAAGCGTCAACCAGGGATGAAATAGGGGGTTTGAATGTGTGGCGGAAGTGTGACGGCAGAAGGCTGCAATCAATGGCACAAACTATTCTGGGCTATCTGAGTAACCAGACTGTCTCCACAGCCGGAGCTCCACGAGCAGCTGGTTCTGAGGATCACTTTCATTCCCGGAGCTTTAATTTTACAGGGTACCGTCCAAAAGAATCATAAAGATGACCTTTCATTAATGATGTGAGTCATGCGTTTATACAGTCAAACTTAGGAAACGATAGTTTGTTATGCTACTCAAATTTAATTACATAATTATATGTGTTAGGCCATTGGTTTGTATCAGCTGGTTTGGGTCTGTCACATCTACCATTTTTCCATTCATTTTGATGTAAAGGATCATTACAGTAAGTATTTATCCGATTCAAGTCTCAATTCCTTTACCGATTCACTTCTACACATGTCTGGTAAAAGTAATACATTCCATTACAGGAGTTAAGACCACCCGCATATAGTGAAAAACCACGTTGTTGTATTTTGGTAAAAGAAATGTCTATTTTTATGATATAAACCCTAAATATGCCCAAAGATATGCTCCCAGAACATTTTAATGTCATTTTAAGCTCAGTTTAATGCATTGCCCTTGAAGAAAATGCAAAAGTAAACCTGTATTCGCCTCTTTTAAAGGTAAAACCTCGCCTCCTTTAATTTAAATTCTGCGCTGAGATTTGTACCTCGGAAGGTTGCGGAACAAAAGTATTGGGACAACGTGGCGAGGTGAATGGTTTTCTGAGAATAAAACCTGATCTACTCGGGCTAAAAATATAAATGAGGGCTCATTGGAAAGTCTCCTGGAGATCTACCAAACTGTGGAGTTTATGCAACTCAGAAGGTCGAGGGACAAAAGTATTGGGACAACACGGCGATATGAACGGGTCCCCTTGTGTGAAAACATCCAGAAAAAATTTATTTATTGCTTACTCCATGCATACAGTATCAGTGGGCCTTGGGTACCCTATAACTCTTTTACCAGTTCACTGGTTGTCCTTCCTTGGAACACCCCAGATGCTCTGGCCAACGCCCCCCGTTCCCCTTCCACGTCACCCCCTCCACTGTCCCTGTGGTGGGACCGACTCCCCGTCGGTCTGGGCGACGCGTGTGTGGACCGCAGGGCGTTGCCCCTGTCCAGCGGTCCCGGTCCCTCAC